>RHKH01000059.1:14684-134158 GCA_009829795.1 Lasiodiplodia gonubiensis
CCACTGCACGCAATGCCCTGCCGGCCGGCCGTTGTCCCGCAGCTGCAGATTCGCCCGGCGCGAAGCGGCCGTCAGCCAGCAGTTAGCACATGCCCTGCAACACACACCGACTGACCCTGGGCGATGACGGTTATTGTCAAGCGGAGGCATTTCTGGGCGCGGCTTCAAGCGAGCACGAAGAGACCATGGCACCGGTGATCGCTTGCCCCTCTGCCCCGGAGCAATCTCCTGTGTGGGCGAGCACGACAGCTCGCTCGGGCTAGCCCGCTGCCGGCGGCCGTGCCATGCTCGTGTGCGCTTCCCAACCACTCCACCGATCCCCGCGGCGTGGCTGTGCCTCACTGACCGACAGTACTGCTGACCAGTTGGGATGGCGTGCGATGCTGCGGATGAAAGGCACGGAGCGCCGATGCGCGATTGCGGTTCGGGAGAGAGGCAGAGAGGGGGGACGGCCATGCAGAGGGCGGGTGCGCGGGAAGGCATGGATGGCTGCGGCGAGCGGCGACAGGCAGATTTTAGTGATTATTGTGACGGCGCCCCGGCACGCAGGGCTACATCATGTCAGGTCAGAAGATCTCCAAGCGATCAACGCGGAGTTCCCGTAAACCCTACTCTTATCCTCTTTTTTTTTTCATATATTATTTTACGCCGTGATGACATATGGGTGGACACAGATGCTGTGCCGCTTCCTGCAGCACACCCTCTCCTTATCCTTTTGATTATTTTCAGCAAGGAGCCCCGGGCTCCTCAGACGTCTGTTCCTGCCTGTGCGCATTCCCCGGCGCCAGATTGGGCAGTGCGCCCTGTGGTGGCGGTCGGCGCCGCAGCTGCGTGTCCACTGAATGCGTCACATGCGGCATCTTAGTGAGGAAAATGACGGCGCACGTTCGAAACGTCAGCAAGCTTTTACGAACCGGCTACCAGCAGCGGACCGTATCCTTTAGCGACCGAGGCAGGCACGCGCGCCCCCGCCCAGGGATCGCAGTCGGCTTTCGGGCGCCAGCGCCACCAAATAAGGTCCAGTCCTCGTATCTGTCAACCAACATCGTCGCCGCCCCGCCGGAGCACCACGGTCCTTCTTTTTTGACGTCTGTCATCAGTGGGACAAGCGAGACGCAAAGGTCCGTTACGAGAGCGACAGAGATCCTAGCGGCTACGCAAAGCCAGACCACACGTCATCATCGTGACTTCCACGCTCCAGCTGCCTCTCTCCGCAGCGCCTGCGGCGCGTGAGCGTCTGCGCATTGTTGGGGGCGAGGAATCTCGTGTCACGCCGTAACGCTCTGTTCTCGCTCCAGTCACACTCTCCGTTCCTTCACGGGCATCTTGTCCAGCTGGTGCTACTTGCGGTATGCTTTTTGCGGGAAATGTCCGGGGGAAGACCGCATTCACCGATGATGCCAAAATCCCACCACCAGGGGACCCGGCTTTCTTTTTTTTTTTTTCTCTGTTGTGCAGCTGCTGCAAGCCTCTTTCGCAACGGCCGCCCTGTGCTACCTCGAGAAAGCCTTACCTTTACAATGTGCCCTCCCTCCCTCCCCGGCAGGGGTAACCCGCTTTCCCACATCTGAAACCGCAGCGGCAGCAAGCAGCCCGAAAAAGAAATAAACTAAATTCCCCGGCGTGACGCAGGCCAAACGGTCTCGTTTGAGGGGACGAACCAGCCCCAGCTGAACCCGACGAGAGAGATCTCATGGTGGGGGCAGCCACCCGGGAGTGTTGTCCTATTGTAAAGATGATTGGCGTGCGAGCATGCAATTTCTGTACCATCTTCCTCGTGGAGTAGCGAAGGGGGGGTGGGGTACCAGACGTCTTTGGCAGGAATGTCAGACATTGGTGACGCCGATTCGAGATGTACGGTGTGACCTCTCTACCAGTTGCAAGTAAAGCCGTGATTCGGGATGGACCGCCGCAGGGACAGGGGAGTCAGAAAAGCGGAGGCCGTGTAACCCCAAACACACAAAAAAGCGCCTTGCAGCGCCTCGGCGGGCCAGGGAAGCGAAGGAGCATTGACGATGGGCACGATAACGACCAAAGAGGAAACCGCCCAATCCGCACCGCTGTGCTGGAGGCAGCGCGGCTCCCCGGACGCACGCGGATCCGAATTCGGCCAGCAAGGGAGGGATCGCGGGCGTTTGACAAGCGAGTACGCGTGTGTATACATATGTGCATGTGGTATGGCGGGTTGCGCTGGGATAGGGAATGAAACACGAAGAAAGCGGAGGGCTGACGGTTAATGAGGTTTGCGTGTGTGGTGAGACACAAGGAATGGAACCTGCGCAACGACCGGGAACGGGGCGGGCCCCATCGCCGCGCGACCTGCTGCGGGCCGGGACGATTCGTGAGGTTTGAGATTCCACGTGGGAAAGGCGGCGCGGGAGGACGACGGCAAAATCCTGGTTCTGTTACCGCACGCCCCATACTCGGTAACACGAAAAAGCGGGAGGACGCGGAGGGGGTGCTGATTGGGAGGGGCTAGAATGCAAGGTGAGGCAAGGCATGACAAGGCAACAGCCGGCGCCCGTTTCCCGACTGGTGACGACACCTCCGCCTCTGCGCAGTTGCGCCTCTTTGCTCTCCTTGCGCGCGCCCATGGACCTGCTGATCCTCGCAAATGCAGCCCATCGATTCGTGTCGCGCGCCGCCGTTGTCCGTTACGAGCCGCGTTTGGAGCTTACTTCATGCTAGCAGCGTCATGCCTCTCCATCGTCGTCACCACATCGCCAGCCACCCGAGCCTCGATCAGACCAAGGTCTGCGCGCGCTTCTTCAGCTGGCGGCAATGGCGTCCGGCATTGGCATTCCTCTTCGTCTCCGCAAGGCGCCTCCCGCCCGTGGACTGAGGCGGACCCGAAACATCGACGGTCTCCGGCTTACACGCACTCGATGGAGCATCGAAATGTGACAGAACTTTAACCAGCACGTCGCCGAATATAGATTCGTCGAGGTCCAAGCTGGGGCGGCGGGATGAGCCCGCTTGCAGGCCCCGGCCCAAGCCTCCAGCCCTCCCTTGGCCATTTTTAGCGCGCGGGCCCGGAGGTTATGTACGATGGTTGCAGGGCTTAGGGCAGGCATCCAGGATGCGCGGAAATGCTCCTTCTGGCACACCCCGCGAACGAGATTCACGGACAACAGCAAGGATGCAGAGGGGTGTAGTGTTCCTGGTGCATCCACCTCTCTGCCGTCAGCGCCTGCAGTTGTTGACCAAGAATCTCCTCAACGGCGCGTAGTCATTATTGCGGAGCCGCGGCTGCACCGCAAACTCAAGCGGGCAAAGCAATGGAATGATCGCGCCTGAAAGGAGCAGGTGCGGCCGAGAGGGCCGTCTGCCATAAGCAGGAGCACATCGAGTCTGCAGGCAGGAGGCGCAGGAGCACAGGAGCACACGATGGCGTTGGCAGGGCGGGCTGTTCCATTGGCCTCTCAACTCAAGCAAGAAGCATCGCATGCATCCGCAGGCAGCCGTTTGCCCCTCGCTTTCGACGATTGGGCTGGGCTGGGGGGCCGTGGTGCGCTGGTGCATGGGCTGTTTGGCTGGCCGGGCGGGCTGGCTGGGTGGCTGATCGCGCTGCGGTTGCGGCAAGGCAAGGGTAAGGCGAGGCGGCGGATGCGGCACCAGCCCGGCGCGCGCGCCAGTTCGATCAGGCGGGGGAGATCTGGAACTTGAGGTGATCGTGAGGCCGCTCTGCGCTCCTCCGGCGGCTGACTTGCTGCGTGCCCCCCCGGCCTGCGACGCAGTGCATCCATGCAGAGTCAACAATAATACATCATCGCAGCCAGGCACGCACGGCGTGACCTCAACTGCCGCCCACGCTCACCGCCGCTTCGCGCGATTCGGCACCGGCGGCCGTGGCCGGGGCGGCGGCGATTGGCAACCCCCGGAGCGGCCATCTGGGCCGCCGCCGGCGGAGCGCGGGGGATGTGAACTCAAGGGGGCTGCCGTGAGATGGGCGTTGGCGTGGGCTGGAAGCTAGAGGGCTGGCCGGAAGGATGCCGTTGCGCGTCTCAACACCAGGCCCCGCGGGAAACACAGGCGCCGCATGGAGGCTGGCGGCGCGGCGCTTCCCAAACAGGTCCCGCGCCGTAGATAGATTATTGGGGGGGTTGTATGTGCATGCTGGGGTTTGGCAGTGGGTGTGCGGCGGAGGATGACGGGGGGCGCGCTTTTTATTTATCTCGAACGATCGGACAGCCCATGCAGCCTCGCAGAAATTGCGGGCCGTCCCTATCTCGGGGCGAGCAGCGCGCATATCGACGAAACCGTCGGGCATTCTTCAGGCGCGCGGGAGGCCGGGCGGGCTGGGGCGCCGGGGCTGGCTCCTGAAGCGCGGGCATGCAGCGCCGCCAGAGCCAGAGCCAGCGCCCGCCAGCAGCACGCGTGGTTGACCGGTGGTGCGCTGCGCACCTGCTGGGCGTTGTGGATGGGGATGGGATGACCGCAGACAGCATGACGAAGCGCTAGGCCATGCAGCGAACAGACAATCAATTAAACTTTTTTCTGCTTGCTGCGGACGGGCACAACCTCCCGAGCGTGCTTGGGTGCTTGGCCGCTGCGGGCGGGCGCAGGTGTGCAGGGGCAGCGAATACCACGCCCACTCTTCTGCCGGCCCGCGCGCGGTACGCTCCCTGCCGGCGTCCATCAATTAAATCCGAGCTCCAGGTCACATGATGTTAACCCATATGCGAGTGTCCCGCTAGTTCGAGCCACGCGCGGCGGTACCCGGGCGTTTCAGCTGCCTCGATTCGCACCACATTGCCGCACCTGCAAGTACGAGAGAGTGACAACTCATTCGCGTCTACACGATCGCCCGCACGCCCATGCGCTGCGCCGCCCTCCGTCCGAGCGGGCAGCTGCACCACCTGCGCCCAAGAGCAAACGCTGCTCCTCGAGCCCACCGCCTCACGCGGCCGCCCCTTCTTCGGCGCTCTCGTCGCCCTCGGCCTCGTCGCTCGACGGCGCATCCGGCATGACTACACTGTTGAGGTACGTGATCTGCATGCACCGCAAGGTTAGCCACTGCTCTAGCGGTGATGTGTCCACCGCGTTGCTCTGCCGCTGCTGCCCGTGGTTGGCCACGCCAAATCCACCATCATCCCCGCCCAGCGCGGCAGACGGCAAAAAATAAGACAGGTAACATTGTAAGCCCCGGCTCTCACGCCCGCCATCTCTGCAAGGCTTTCCGGCCCGGTACAGATGACTTCGGCGATGTGTTGTCAGCCTAGACACCGCCTGCTCTCCTTGCGGCATCGCGCGCCTTCCTTGGCGCCTAAGCACGCCCGTCGATAGACTGGCAATAGACTCTCGCCCATCCAGTGCTGCTGTGTGGAAGGACTTACAAATGGCACCATGCATGAGATCAAGTCAGCAATCCGCTGCAGTCCTCCTGCTCCCATCACCGCGCTGTCGTCCAGCTTCTTGCCAATCGTGAAGCTGCGCAGCCGCAGCAGTTCGATGTCTCGATGGTCTTTCTCGTATCCTTGAGGCCTGACGAACACCACGGTTAGCATCGCTCCAACGAGAAGCGGCGAATCAGACGCCTCGCAATTAGCGTGAACCACCCAGGCATCCAGCGTGACAGGAAATAGCCGTTTCAGCACGAGGTCGTCCGATCAGTCTACGCGCGTGAGCTGTCCGGAACGCCATCCAGACGCCCCGTACGCCCGACTCTCGTGAAGACGGTTTCATTTCTTCTCGTCGATACGACGGATCTTGGTCTCCCAGGAAGGACCTGGATGCTGTTGCGGATGGTGGCTTCGGTCAATGACTTGCTAGTGAACCGAGCCCACGGGAGTTCTCCCCCACTAGAGATAGCCGTTCCAGCTTCAAGAAGGATCCCTTGGCAGAGTGCAAATTTCATCGCTTCAAATCCTTTCGTCGTTGTTCGTGTGTCCTCACTGTGCGAAAACAACCATTGCGACACTGAGCCGACGAAGAATGAACTCAGTGCTTTGGCATGCCGATGACGCGTCGAACCGACCCGCGACCGCAGACTCGCATTTCCATCATCAACAGCATCATCCGTTGGCTCGCTCCCTTGCCTTGACGTTCCTGCTGCCTTGGGATGGTCGTGCCAGGGGATTTGGAGCGATACTGACCTAACTTTGAGTGCACTTTCAGCATTCTTCTTCGTAAAGGCTCGCACCGCCTTCTTCCCGTCGTTCGGAATTCCCTCGAAGAATTCTTTTCGGATATTCGCATCGGTCAAGACACGCTTGATTTTGTGAGGCTTGCGATCGATGTCGCGCCTCAGCTTTTGGAGACCGTCCGCCGCGGGCATCCAAAGGCCGCCACCTAGACGAGCCGTCAGTCAATGAGACGCGATCACCACACTTCCAAGAGCGACCGAGCGACTGCAGGGATCACCAGAATGACAATGAAAGGGAATTGGCGCGATGGACGACTGGCGTAGCATCGTCAGGGCCTCTAGAGTCACCCGTACTAGATGCCTCGTCCTTCGCGCAGTCCACAACTCCGGGCAACGAAACTAGTGCAGTCTTGACTGAAAGCAGTCAAAAGTGCTTCGGAAACCTCGCCAGCCGCCTTTTGAGCTCGTATCAACGGCACTGATCGTGCTTCATGATACATGAGCCACTGCTCGTCCGAAAGGTGGCCAGAGCCTACAGGTTCCACGAGTGGCGAATCGCCCGAGGGGCCGTTCTGGGAGCGCGTCCATCTCTTGAACTCCTTCAATCCCCCGGACACACCGAAGAAGCAGTCCACGTTCGCTCTTATTGCTTTCTACGCCCTAAGAGGCTCAGTGCGTCGCCGTGGCTAGGGGCGCAATCGACCGGGCGCTGGGGTGTACTTTGACGCACCCACCCGTCGTCCAGAAGTCGGCGTATAGGGACAATCAAGCTCAGACTGGTAGCAGGGTCGGTTGAAGGTTGTGTAACATCAGGTGCACACAACGCTGCAAATGCTATAGCCGCTGCTTCAAAATCAATCCGTCGCACGAAAGCCGTTGGACTGCGATGGTGGATCCCCTTCACGGACGTTCGCTTTGAAGGCTAATTGCTTGCTGCTGTGTCGTAGGCTAACGATCCGGTGTTGCAGTAGGTTGAATCCTTTCGAGGCGAACAAATCGCGGTGAAGACCTGGACGAGGCGAGTTGCGCCGCCGGGCGCCGAAGGAGCGGTGTAGCATTTTGCCTTCACATCCAGTTCTGTACACTCGGTTCGGAGACATGACACCCTCGCTGTTGATGAGGGGTGCTGCCAGTGGGGTGGTGACAGAACAACCACGGCGATTGTGGGTTTGTCCTACGTCGTAATCTCGGACGGGCTCTCGCAGACAGTACCCCGCTATCTTACCCGCACACCTCGCGAGCACGACTGGCCACAACGAGGTCACCCTCCAAAGCGGGCAAACCTTCATCGAGAACCGACGGCGGTGACGCACCGGAGCGACATACGCATATACTGGCCTATGGGGAAAAGATATAGGCGATCGTGACGATAGGAATGACCGGTCGATGATAGCAAGGCAGCTGATGGCGCCGTTCCACGGCGTTTAATTGCCCGAGCAACATTGTCTGCTGACCATTTCCATCGTCGTCCGGCCAAGGTCTGGCGAAGCAAGCCATTGGCAGGGGGTGCTCCTTCTGGACCGCGTGGATGTGGTACAGCAGTGACAGACGGCTCCAGCTCTTGGCATCCGCAATCAAAGGCGCGTGGCTTTCTGCCGACCACAAAGGTAGCGTGGGAAGGTCTTACAGCACGTAGATCCCGTGCAAGGCGGTTTGACCGGAGGTTTGTGTCCCTTGCGTTACGGGTGCCCAGACAAGGTTGCACAACAGCACGCTGTCGGAGACGAACCGTGGCGCATTTTGCGGCTCATTTGGAATTTGCCCATGCAGCCTGCAACGCTACTGCAGATGGACCCTTGTCGACATACTCTGCTTCTCGTCCACGGGCGGCGATCGAAGTGTGTTGATAAAAGCTTACTTACCTACGAAATTAGCATTCGGCTCGATATGCACATAGTATGCTGCATACGGCCCTTTTCGGCCAGTTCGGGACCTAGACGCCGTTCAGTGAGTGAGTGCTGTTGCATGGCAGTTTCAGGACAAACCAGGCGGCGGCAAAGTGCGTCTGCTGTTTGTTAGCGCGTATCTTGCAGACACCAGGCGGGGTTTCCCGACCTTGTACGGCGTTGGGTCAGAGCTAAATCTCATATCTCTATGAATTCGGAAGACCTGTGCAGGGTGCATTAGCTTTGCGTGATTCAGCTGACTTGCATCCAGCTCACAATGTCTCTAGTGGGCAGCTCAGGGATGGTGTCGTCTGCCTCGATGACTTTCTCCGTCAGCCGTTCGACGAATGAGTTGAAGTCCTTCAAGGATGTGCGGTAGTCCGGGTCGTGCACTGCATATAGTCACAATACGTTAGCTTCAGGCTTGCAGTGGCTCGGGGTGCGACTCTTAGAGGGTGACACGTGTCGGATGGTCAACGGCCCTTTGTGAGCAGATATAGTGGGCATATGACGGCGAGCAGCACGGTGGCAGAGCGTCTAGTTCGGGGCGCTTGGGAATTGAGGGGTGCTCACTCTTCAGCCATTCGCGGTCATTGTTGCCGGACAAGTCTTTCAAGAACAGCAATGTATTCGGATGTATGGTGTCATCTGTATACGGCGTTTCACCAGCGTCTCTGGGCTTCGGCTTTTTGATGATCAGCTTTGTGCCTGGTTCTAGACCAGTGTCGGCGTCCGTCCTCCACAACTCTTTGCCCTTCTTGCCCCGCGCCGCCGCCGCCTGTGCCTTTTGGGCTGGCTTCTGCAGACGACCCCTCTTCTGGGGGGCGGGGCGTTCATCGGAGGAGTATTCATCATCCTCAGCATCCTCGGAACGCGTGCTGGAGCCGGTGTCACTGGCGTCCTCGTCTTCGTAGCCAGACTCGTCCTTTGCGGGCGAGTCGTCGGGCTCGGACTGGTCGCGTCCCGGACCCTCATCTGGCTCCTGCTCAAAATACTGGCTCTTGGTCGGCGTAGCTTTAGAGCGTGCAGAGACCCTGGTCCGCTTGGACTGCCGATTCGGCGTTGACTGCGGGGAGCTGGGCCTCTTGGAGGACCCTGGGTGGGCGGAGCCGGCGGATTGTCGGAGAGAACGACGAGGCATGACTGCGGAGTCGGAGGAGACAGTGGGTGCAACAGCCGGATTGGAGCGAGGCGCGCGAGGTCGGCGGTGGTGTTGTTCGCGCAGCAATGCTCTGGGGGCTGGGGTGGGTAGATGACGCACGGGAGCTCTAGCCGCAACGCCTCGTCGCGTGTGCACCTGACGGGGGCGCGCGGTCTTGGCTTTGCTGCCTGGTCTGTCAGGCCTCGCTCGCCCGCCGACGAAAAATCTCTCCACCAGCCGTCGCAACTGCGCCGTTGTCGCTCGTCCTGTGCCGCGCTGCCCCCAATGGCGTCTGCATTCGCCGCCAAGAAACACCGCATTCTGCAGCAGCTCGCGCAGCCTGCAGCCGAATACAGCGACGCGTCGCCCAAGGGCTCCATCGACGAGGGCATCCGCACCCTCATCGACGAGATAAATGCCATTGAAGGGCTGGTGACGACGTCGAGCTGCGCCGGCCGCATCAGCGCTTTCCTCGAGGGCAGGAAGCGGGCGGCTGCCACGGAGCCGCGCGAAGCGCCCGCGGAGACGAGCATCGCCGGCGCAGGAGGAAAAGGCGGTGGACAGTGGCTGTTCGTGTCTCATGAGCCGGTTCCAATGCCCGCAGCAGATGCAGCTCGAGCGGGCCAGCACTTCACGGCCCTGTTCGGCCTCGACGCTGCCGGCGGCCTCGCACGCGCTGAGCACCACGCGGGCCAGCGACACGTCCATCTCAAGTTCGAGGCCATGGTACGTCCACCATCGCCGCTCGAGTCGTGCAGCGCCTGATGAAACGTAGATATTGCACCTGCTGACCGCTTCGCTCGCGGATGCCCAAAGAGTCCTGTCGGCCGCGCTGCAAGCAGGCTTCAGGGAGAGTGGCGCGGTCGGCCTGCATCCCAACACTGACGGCTCCATCACCCCAATGGTTGCCGTCCGCTCCATTGGCCTCACCTTCGACTCCGTCATCGCCTGCGAGGATGCCGACGGTCGCATGGTGCCCGTCGTCGACGAGCAGTATCTGCAATCGCTGGTGGAGCTGGCTAACGACCGCTTCTCGGTCAACACTGAGCGCATTGAGAGGTTCCGCGCCCATCTGCTTGCTCAGTTCCGGGAGCCCGGCGAGCTAGCGACGCTGCCGAAGGGCAAGAAGGGCCACCCTGGCTGGGAGGATGCTGCAGCTAGACGCGAGCGAAAGCGGGCCGAGGGGCTCGAGAACCAGCGGCAGAAGAACTCCACGCAGAGCGACTCAGCCGCCCCGGCACACGGCGACATTGCTCTCGATAGCATTTTCGACTGATGCCTTTGGGCGACTGGCAGCATCGATGGTTCCGCGGAGACTAAAGCATTAGTTTCCGCTCGCTGACCAGTGCGACCAATGGGAGAGTTACTAGGAGACTTAACGATTTCTATCCGCAAGCCACCCGGAGACACAAGGCCCCACAGCCTCTTCAAACAGCAACTACATAAGCATCTACTACCGTGAAATAGACCATCATCACATCACCTCTTCGCATTGCACTGTCCTTGACAACCCTCGAGAGCACGGCTCGCAACCATGGACTTGACTGAGACAAACCGCAAGAAATTCGAGTATGAACACCTTGTTGCCCAAGTAGGGCCGATATCAAACTGACCATGCACAGCGAAATGGCGTCGCAGTACGACTCCAAAGAATGGCACAAGAAATTGAGCGCTCTGATCACCAGCGAGATCCGACGCCGTCTTGATTGGTTTGGCGTAGATTGGGCAAAGGAGCACGATAAGAGCAGAGATGTTCGTCTCCTGGACTACGCCTGCGGCACTGGCTTAATTTCCCGGGTATTGATCTCCAACTCCGGTTACATGCCAGACATGCTAACTAGCTCGCCCACGCCAGGCACTTGGCCCTTTTGTGACAAAGATCCGCGGGATCGACCTATCCTCCAACATGGCCGCCGAGTACAATGCTCGTGCCATCGCTGCAGGATTGAACCCTGAGCAAATGACCGCCACTCAGGGAAATCTTGTCGCCAGTGCACCCGAGGCCCATCTGATGGACCCAACCCTCTTTGATTTCGATCTTGCTGCTGTTGGACTCGGTTTCCATCACTTCGACGACGTCTTCTTGGCAACTAAGCGTATCTCAGAGCGTTTGAAGCCGGGCGGGACCTTCTTCATCGTGGACCTAGTTTCCGATAAGCCCCATGACATACCGCCGGAGCTCAAGGACTACGTCAAAGTCTTTGGATTCAACGAGACGGGAATGCGCAATCTCTTTGAGGGAGCTGGACTGGTGGATTTTAGCTTCAGCGTCATAGATGAACCCGCCCAGATGGAGAAGCAGTCTGGGGAAAAGTTCACTGTGACACTGTTCATCGCGAAAGGGAGGAAACCGGCACAATAAGATACAACATCGACGATATGGTTTCAAATTGATCTACGACTCTAAAACTCGCCTTGTCTTTGCTCCGTAACCTTTATGAGCGTCTGTCATTTATTTGCGACCGTTCTTGCAAGGATCTAACCTCACAAGGCATGCGTGCAGACGGTAGGCCGAAACATCCCTACATTCACCCCACACTGATGATCTAGTTTACGCGATTCGACATAGCTTCTATCCAATTCAGTTGTTAATTACGAACGCGAACCCCAACAGCTCCACGAAGTTGAAGGTAAGGTCCTATGTCTAAGATAATGGATGCACTATCTAAGCTCCATATCTACTCATGAGAGAAGTAATCACGATGTACACATTATTCTTTCCGATGGGCTTACCTTGCATCAGTTACACCAGCGTGAACGGAATTTCTCGGGATCACAAATGCTGCATAAGCCAGCCGGAACCAACCACTTCATATCAGACAGGTCGTTCACGTCCCGACAGCACGAAAGTTTTTATTCTCTTTTTCTCCATACATTTAAGATCGATTCCGTCCATTGCAATATAACCTTGGGCATACATCGCTACTCAATACACAAGGGAAGAGCAACGCAACACAGCACGCGTCAAACGGTAAGTACTTCTCCTAAGACCGGATTTTTAACGCGGTCCTCGGAGTTCTAATGGACAACAAAGAGGAAAATATTATCCGAAATGCTTCGTCCGTATTACGGTGTCAGGCACGGCTTGGAGGCCCAATAACGGCAAGTTCGGCAAAAGAGTGCTGACCAGTCAGCACCGCTGCAAGCCACAGTGGGCACTTTACGAGCTCAAAGCTATCCGATCCAGAGTTCAACGAGCACGGTGCCTCTCTATAATCACTCTGACTTGGTTGCCTAATCATTAGGTCGCTTTCTTGTGCTAGGTAAAAAGCTTACACAATCATGCCTTGTCCATTCAGAATGCGAGATGGGAGCTCGCTGTTTTTCAGATCAGTAATCGAGCTGTCCCGGCATGAACGAGACTGCGGATATGGTATGATTCTTGTTGTTTACTGTTGCGTTGACAGGAAAAGCTCCCGATCTTTGCATTATTGATTTGACCATATTGCATGGAGGCTGCATCGCAAATAATTTGGTCATCAGAAGGCTGCCAGCACGCAAAGCTCAACCGAGATATGTCTACCCATATATAACCCGAGCAATCACTTCTTCAAACTCACCTTTCTCTCCAACAGAGAAAAGATCTCCAAAGAGCTTTCAGGTACATCCCAAGCAGAATTCCCATCAGCAATGTCGTCCACTCCACTTCGCAAGATCCTCATAGCAGGCGTACGTCCTCCCCGCCTCTGCATCTTCCATGACTTCTGCCACAACCGATCTAACCAGTCCCTTGCGTCTCTTCAGGGCAGCGGCTCTCTCGGAAGCGCACTCCTTACCGCCCTCTCCAGCCACCCAGACTTTCAGATCACCATCCTCACCCGCGCCTCGTCCACCTCTCGCTCTCGTTTCCCTCCGCACATCCCCGTCCTGACCGTCTCCGACGCCTTCACCCTGGCCGAGCTGACGGAAGCCTTCCGCGGCCACGACGCCGTGATCAACGCGCTGTCGACCCAGCCCGTCACGCGCGACGACCTGGGCATGCGCATTGCCGATGCGTGCATCGCCGCGGGCGTCAAGCGCTTGATCACAGGCGACTTCGGCGCCGACAATCTGAACCCCGAGGCGCAGGCGACGGTTCCCGTGTTCAAGGCGAAGGGCGAGGTGATCGAGTACTTGAAGGAGAAGACCGGGGAGGAGCGGGGTGGGGGCTTGACGTGGACGGCGCTGGGGACGGGTAGTTGGCTGGACTGGTGAGTCTCAAATGGCTGCGCCGTCTTTATTTCCCCTGATGGTTGCGGGATAGCGGCGAGATGGAAGTGGCGAGTGGTGGTCAGGTAAACTGAACTGACTGGGCTGCGACCTGCGACAGGGCTCTTGACACAGGGTTCCTCAAGATCGACGTGCCGGGCAGGAAGGCGAAGGTCTTTGACTCGGGAACACACAAATTCACGGTTGTTACAGTGGCGAATGTCGCTCTGGCAACCGTTCGGGTGCTGCTCGATCCTGCTGCGACGGCGAACCGCTACCTTTACTTCCAGGACTTTGCATGCTCGCAGCGCGAAATCCTCGCAGAGCTTGAGCGGCAATCTGGCGAGAAGTGGGAGATCGAAAGTGTCGTGAGTGAGGTGGAGATAACGAAGGCGAGGGAAAGATTGGCGACGGGCGACTTCGGGGCCGTGTATGACCTGCTCACGATCAGCTTCGTCGGAGATGCGAAGGTACCTAGGGGTACGTGGTTTGAGGAGACGGGCTTGGAACTAGCGAATGAGTTGATTGGAGGCCTGCCAAGGGTGACCTTGGAGGGCGTTGTCAAAGAAGTGTTGAAGACGGCATAGTGAGAAACATGAAAAGAGTCGGAAAGTCTCTTGTACGCCACCTCAAGCATTTGGAATTACATTCATTGAAACCTCTTGAACATGCCGGGCTTGAAAGTTCTAGTGATGAGGAAAGAAAATACGAAGCAAACCAGATCTGAAACGGATAAAGGCAATTCTCGAATTCCTCGGGCTCCTTTCGACGTCCTCGTCCTTAACGTAAATGATCTTGAATTCCACCTTGCGGTATCCTTGTTCTCCTGCACTGCGAAGGACGGGTCACCCATGCACGAACCCGGAACGTGGCTGCTACTAACCCTGGGGACCCTGGATGTTCTTCCAATAACGGTAGCTAATTTCCCTGCAGTCTGTCGTTTCAATCCCAATACAATTTTCTTCATGTAACAATGATTCTAATGCCTACCATCGTGGACCTAAAATTAGATCTCGAAGCTAGCGTAGCTGGTCTTATTATATGAGAAACCCATAAGAGCTGGAAGTCGTCTCCACAGATTGGTATTGGCTCGGCTGCGTCCTTTGCATTTCATTCTCAACTCTTAGAAATATAGTGTCCGAAAATGTTGACGTCTAGGTAGTAATCCATGAAGCCTTGATATTTTCAGGTAAGGGCCGTAGCTCATTCGCGGCAACGATGGAATCAGAAGCGCTCACCATCGTCTGCGGCGGATTTCGCCACGGTCCTCTTGAAAGCTTGTTAAACTAGGACACTAGTCCGAGAGAAGTCGATTAGGAGGAAGTAGTGATTGCGACATGTGCACAGTTCTCAAAGCTCAGCCACAATGAGTTTCGCAGGATTTGAGCTCTGTCCCAATAAGGTCCTCGGGCTCTTTTGACGTATCTATGTACGCAAGGTAACTGTTCAACTGAGGAAAGCCAGGATATTCGTTACTAGCTGTGCGACAAGGAGATCTTTCGAACAGAAGGGAGTTATAGGATGGTCGTTAGTCTGATCACGTTGCGAGACTCCTAAGTCCCCAACAACTGAAAAGACGAAGCAGAAATTCAATAGCCGACAGGCAGAGTGAAGTTTAATGACATCAAAGTGGGCAATGAATTTTGATTGAATCATATCGGTTGGCTAATTTGATCTGCACCCTAGGGGAAAGATTACTGTGAAATGGACATATTATCGTAAAACTCCGTTGTACTCTTCATATTTTTGAAGTTAGGCCATTCCTAATGAGAAATCAGCTAAAGCCTCGAGAATTCCTCCTTGGCATCCCATTGCGCTCCGAATTGGAGTAGTCATTTTGTCGTACCATTACTTCACCCTCGCCAGGAAGCGAAATATTGCGCTTACAAGTTCTCGTGGAACCAAGAGAGGACAGTCTTGTAGCCGCGGGTGTATTCTTCCTTAACGCGAGCATCGCTCAAGTTGGAACTGCAAGTCTGTTAGTTGCAGAACCCACGTCCTCGTTGAGATTGTCTTACCGGGCAGCCATAAAGCCGTGGATCTGGTCGTCGAATGGCTCGACGTGGTTCTTGACCTTCAGTCCCTGCTGCCAGGACTTCACCGCCTCCTTGTCTTCATCCTTGGATGGCAACATGAGGTATGGAATAGTGACCTTGGGGGCGTCGGCAGGGTCGACCATGGCGGGGTGCGCAGAGACGGCAGCCTTGAACTTGGTCCCTTCGGTAGAGGAGAGGTTCGTGACCTATCAGCCATGTTAGTACGGCAAATAGAGCGCCTTTCAGGTACGACCTACCTTTCCACCCCAGCAGAAGCCAAGGATACCCCAAGAGGAGATAGCGCTGTTCTTGCTGTTGATCTCATCGACGACCTTGGGGATGCGTGAGACGGTCTTAGCCGGAGCGGCAGGACCCGCGAAGAACTCGCCAAGCTTCTTGCCCTTCTCCTCGTTATCCGGGGGATACCAGGAAATGTCGGCGGGTTTGCCCTCGAAGAAGTCGGGGATGAAGACCTGGTATTTGCGGTCCTTGTCGGAGGTGGCGAGGATATCGGCACCCTGAATGGTCTGGGGGTAGAAGCCGAAGATGTCGAAAATGATCAGGATGGCGTGCTTCGCATCGGCAGGGCCGGTGCGGTCTAGTGGGGTTGCGGGTTAGAGCATGCAGAGAGAACGGGGCGGCATTGACTTACAAGTCTTCAGGCCATCAATGGTAATGTACTCGCCCTTGGGCTGGTAGCCCTCGGTGACGACGGGTGGGATGGTGCAGCCTGGGGTTGTTGTGAGCTCTCAGATAACACAAAGATTGCGGGGCGATAAGGTGGAGCTCACAGGCAAGAGAGTGCTGAGAAGCCATTGTGCACGAGTATCGGGGTTGGATGGTAAGTGGCTTTCTGAATTGGGGTGAGAAGCAATGGCTGGGGCGGAACTGAGCTGTGCGGAGGATGCGGGCGGTGTTGTTTAAGAAAGGGCGCATGGTGGAGGAGTCGTTGCGAAGGGACGCGGCGGAATTCGCTGAGAGCAGCCCCGCAATCGCGACTCGCCAAATGATGTCATGCACACGCTGCTCTCTACACTACGCGGTTTGCCGCTCTCTTCCCCGGCGCTTGCCGACCTAACAACTCGGCGCCTGTGCATGCGATGATTCGCGCGCATTATGAAACGCATGCCCCACCCTGTTATACTACGTAAATGCAGCTTTGGTCAGCTTATCCGCATATTCCCCGCGCTTCTCTTCCAACTACCTTAGTAACTATCCGGTCAGCGTAGATGACTGAGCGGTGTTGATGGAGATTTGCTGCCTGTCGTAGCCGCCGCACTCCAAGCCGGACTTCAGGCACTGCCCGCACGCCGGCTGTTGGAGGTCGCACTGCCGGATTGCGTTAGCTTTGCGCGTTGTGGGGATGGACAGGTATCAACATTGCTCCGAGTACATATCCCACAGCCTTTGGATCTCCAAGGTACACCGACGACAATCTTGTGTCGCGCAAATTGGGTCTTGTTTAGGAAAGGGCGACGGAGGAATTTGGTATCTCATATGCCCCAGGCACAATGACCAATCTTCAAGCCATCTTTCAGCTATTCTAGGCGCCCCTCTTCGCCCCCCTTACTGATTGTGCCCCCGTTGTATTCTTCAAACAACCCGGTGTCCCTGCTCAATCGGCGGATCGCTATCTTCCGCTGGAAACCACTTTCTATTAGAGATCTCCGTCATTCATGTTTTGACTTGCCAGCTGTCCTACGTTGCCAATTGTCAAAAGCATCTTTCGGGGTGTACTCTCTTTGCACCGGTTCCATCCCCCATACAGAGGACAAGATTGTTGCCGCCCCCAACAAGAAATGCGCTACGAGCCATTCGACCAGGCTTGGCAGAGCTGGTCGTATTGTCTTCAGGTAGCCACCTGCTCTTGACCCAGTCAAGTCCACGAAGACCGGAAAGTTATCCATCGATCGAAAGAGGGTGAACAGCTTCAAGTGTACTTGAAGCTTCCTCAGCAGTCGTTCTAGCCGTACGATTGCAAGCTCCGCAATGCTCGTCTTCTGTAGTCTGGTTTCTGCTTTTGCGCCCAACACCACACCATTCAGATTCCAGAAAAATATCGCCTTTTCCCCGTCCTCTGGCTCAGTCCTCTCTATGACGACCACGTCTTCTCCGTCCACCGCTTCCCTGCTCCATTCGTGGCGCGTGTTCTTCTCCACTTTGATTTCCCTCACGGCATTCCCACCCTGATCTGGGGCGCATATAATCTGGACCGTGTCTCCAAGCCTCACACGGACTTTGCCTTTGATGACGCGCAAGTATTCAGCATGCCGTTCGTGCCAATGGAGTCCGCTCGACCATGTAGATCCTGTCGGAAGTGTGATTACAGCGCGATCCGAGTATGAGAGATCGTAGATGACGGCGTCGGGTAGAGGCCTTTTGATGACCGAAGGAATTGGCTGGTTGCTGGAATCCATTGAGAGTCCAAACTGCGTAAGACTTTTTGTTAAGTCGACAATAGAGCGGAGATATTTGCTTTGGCAAAGTCCAAATGTAGCGCGAGGTCTTATCACGCGTGGCTTCCACTTGCATCGCTAAACTTCATTTGTCATCCGGCTCGCTTTGGAGAGAGAATGTAAGCCACTGCTGCAGCCTGCGGAATCCTCCCGCGATTCCTCGTGATACAACAAGGCGTGGGACAATAACGCACATGTTATCCTATCGGCTTAAATAGGCACCCTCTGAAATTGCAGATCTCGGTACTCCATCATGCGGTTTGAAGGCCTGAGAATTAAGGATAGCACGCTTTGCGTGTGCGTCTTCTTCTGGACTAGCGTAGACCCTTGACCTGGCAGCACTTTCCCTGCGTCTTATTCAAGCGCTCGCGAGTTCATACCAGCGCCGACACCCGCCACAGCTTTGCATCTCTGCACCTGTGCAAGACTCACACAACAGCTACGGATTCGGTGTGCGCGTGCTCGTACCTCCAACACTCAACTTACCTTGCTAAGCCATGTCTCCGCCATTGCGAGCAAGTGATAGCCACGGCCAAGCTCCACATGGCGAAGCCGGAGCAGTCGCTGGGTTTGCGCTGCAGCGCAAGCAGATCGTCGCAGGCCCCCGTAGAAGCGGCTATATTGACGATGCCACGAACCAACCTCAGAGCATCAAGGATGAGAGCGATACAGAAGAAGAAGAGGAAACCGGCTTACGTGTCTTCGATCCGAGACCAAGTCTGCCGGTGCCCTCAGTTGAGCACCGGTCCTTACAAAATCTCATCGGTAAGAACTCGGTCTACACTCATATCTACACTGCTGATATCCTTGAAACAGAGATGTTGGACGAGGAAGCCATCGACCTCCATCCTGAATACCAGCGAGATGTTGTCTGGAGTAAAGAGCGTATGGTGGGCCTCGTTGACTCTATCATCGGTGAGAGGGCCTCTTGCATTTCAGTGCTGGCAACACTCACACAGTGAACAGAGAATGTTTACATACCGCCAATAATCTTCAATCGCCAAATCACTCGCACAGAAGACGGTACAGCGCGTGTGAAGCGTGTTTGTGTCGATGGCAAACAGCGACTCTCATCATTAAAGGCATTCATGGAGGGCAGAATCGGTTGCCATGACCGACATGGATCCACTTGGTGAGTACAATACTCAATCATGGAAACTGCGCTTACTCTCGCAGGTATTTCACTAGACCAGTGAATGGCCGCCGCCGTACGCTCCCCGAGGATTTCAAAGACACATTCCGCAACCGAAAACTTATCGTTACGAATACCGCAACCTTGGACGAGCTCAAGAAGAAGATTTGTTCTCTAATGTACAAAAGGGAGTTCAACTAACCACTGCCGAGAAGTTGCGAGCAACACGCGGACCTTGGCAAGACTTCGCGAAGCTCTGTGAGCGCGACTTCCCGGAAGTAATTGAGTTGTCTGGCACCAGGCGAGCTATAGGGTACAGTAATATCCTGGTTTCAATCGGCATGATCATTGAAGCACAGCGTGGGGTTTCGAATCAACAAGCTCCGTACTTCAGCACTTCGAATTCGACCATAAAAGCTCTATTCAAGAACGTGGATGGCTACACCGCTGAGAAGCGTGAGAAGATTCGACAAACGTACATGGCATTCGACTGGTTGATCAAAACCGACTCAAAAGCTTTCAAGGACAATGGATACACGCATGCGAAACTCTTTTCGCCGTTTGAATTCGTCGCAACTACAGTTCTAATTTCCCTACACTCGGAAAAGGAGAGCGACCAATTTCTTCTTGAAAGCATCAAGAGCATGCGCCTTCATCTACGTAAGTGCCTAAGAGACCTGCGTATGAACAAAGCATCCTGGGACTGCGCATGGCCGTTCATAGAGGGTCTGTTCGCTCGAGATGAACAGGAAGTGGGACCTTCTGAGGCTCATTTACAAACCCAGACACCTGTTGATGCTCTGGCTGCCGCTCGCATCATCCTTGGGCAACGGCTCTCCAAATTGGAGTCAGTGGCTCATCCGGCCCATACGCCTCAAGTTGGGGAATCTAACTCTGAGGTACCCTCAGACAAGCCAGACCAAGCCGTTTCCAACAAACCAGACTTCATTGTTCATCGGCTGGAGGATGCCCACGGCCTTCCAGATGCCAATCCTCCTCATCATCAAGGAGTAGCACATGCCGGTAGTCCAATAGGCTATATGCAAGGCGCCCGGCTTGACACAACTGGCCTCAAAGATGTGAATGCTCGGTCACTTGAACAGCTGTCCGCTCCGATTCATGCTACACAGCAACAGCGATACAACCACCAAAGTCCAGCATTCGAACCATCGTCTACTGGAATCACTAGGAAGAGGAAACTCGCACGATTCACGACTTCAGTCTCCAGTCCCAAACACGTTGAGGGAGTACAGCATACCGAGATGGGTGACGTATCGACGGTACAGAAGCCTTTGCAGCGTCTGGGTACTGGAGCGATGACTGCTCATAAAACTCTCGACGAAGCAACCACTCGTATGCACCAAGGGTCTGTAGATGAATGCACGCCAGCACATCAAGACCAGCAAGCAAGAATACGTGTGTCAGAGTCGGAGACTTTGACCTCAGATGACGAAAATGATGACGTGGCAGAGAATCTTCTAGCAAGGTTCCAGGCGCATGGTTCGAAGAGGGTGAAGGTGAAGGAGGAGATAGTTCTTGATGATTAAAAGCTGTGTATTGAAGCGGAATATGTCTGGCTTATGCACAAGTTTAGTGCACTGACAAAATGCCTAAAGAAACCGAGCTACTCAAGAGTCGGGTATTACGGTGCGGGATGTCCTATCATCAACTTTGTTACTCACCTTGAAGAGACATCAAACTACTCGGAGTGCCAAAAGCTGGAATGAGCTTGAAAATGTTGCGGTTCCTTCTATGTGGCTTCTTACCAAGTGCAATCAATTTTACGACTATTGAACGACGTCGGGAGTGTGTTTTCAAAAAAAGAAAAAAAAAAAAAACTATGGATACGGCGACTAAGATTTATCGCTTACATAACTCTCATTGGGAAGAGGAGAGCATTATGAATTGCTGGCTTGCTTGGTCATCAGTAGTTTACATAGCGCAAGGACGGATATGGCGCTAAACAATTAGTGCTCAGTAGCTAAGACATGGAAATTGTAGATGGGTACCCCCTCTCCTTGTGACAAAGTCCAAATTTGTATTGGCTTAGTGTATGTAGCCGAGGCCATGTGTTGAAAATGGTGAAAATATGTCAACATGTTCAGTTGATTCGACAGATGATTCGACCCCACAGTTTGCGTTGGAGAACAAAGTAGTTGCCGGGTGGTAAGTAATCAGGTGGTCTCGCGCGCGCGGACCCTGTAGATCGCGCGGGCGCGTCCTCAGAAGAGCTCCTTCGGTCGTGCGCCCTCTCCCGCGCCAAATCGCACCACCAACCTGCCAATGGACGCCGCAGCTCTCCGAGAGAGCCTCAATGGCCCTCAAGCATATATCGTGCTTGCTACCGCAGCCATAACGACCCTCTTCTTCTTTACCTTGTACACGTACGACTCCGAAGCCGCTGTCGACTACTCGGTCGAACCACCGGAACAATGTTCGCCTGGCTGGAAGGGGAGGGTTCTCGAAGAACCTTCTCTCAAGGTCCGTTCCTAATTACACTTGCTCATAGAAACTTAATCTAATTGCGCTTCAAGGCCGCCGGCTCCAATAACATCCAATGCTACGCTCCCGCGACCGGCCAGTTCCTCGACCAGATCACGCCAGCCTCCGAGAAGGACATTGACAACGCGGTTGCACGAGCGAAGGAGGCACAGAAGCAATGGAAGGATACCACCTTCTCCGAGCGAAGGCAGGTTCTGAAGACCATGCTCAAGTACGTCACAATTTTTGGGGCTTTCAGGAGCTGTGGACAAGGTGCTAAGACCACACTAGGTTCGTCCTCGAAAACCAGCAAACCATTTCCACTGCGGCATGCTTGGACAGTGGCAAGACTCGAGTTGACTCGAGCTTCGGTGAGATTCTGGTCACGGCCGAGAAGCTCAAGTGGACCATCGACCACGGCGAGAAGGCCCTGACGCCTGAGAGCAGGCCAACCAACTTCTTGATGATGTATAAGAAGAACGAAGTGAGGTGGGAGCCGTTGGGAGTTGTGGCGGCATGTGTGAGCTGGAAGTAAGTGAATCTCTTCCGTGAAATAGATAACGAAGACTGACATTCCTTAGCTATCCCGTATGAGCCCCGAGGACCCAATGAGGCCATTGGTTTTCTGATTGCTTCACAGTTCCACAACCTTGTCGGTCCCATAATATCAGCCCTCTTCTCTGGCAACGCCGTTATCGTCAAAGTCTCCGAGCAAACCGCATGGTCATCCCAGTACTTCACCCGCGTAGTCCATGGTGCCCTCTCGGCCTGCGGCTACGAGTCCTATGCTTCTTCCCTCGTCCAAACCGTCGTCACCTGGCCTGAAGTTGCGGGCCATTTCACCTCGCATCCTGGTATTTCGCACCTGACCTTCATCGGCTCCCGGCCCGTCGCTCACAAGGTCTGCGAATCGGCGGCCAAATCGCTCATTCCCGTCTGTGTTGAGCTCGGCGGCAAGGATGCGGCCATCATCCTGGACGACGTACGCAACCTCGAAAAGGTTGGCCACATCCTCCTCCGTGGCGTCTTCCAAGCAGCAGGCCAGAACTGCATCGGTATCGAGCGCGTTGTCGCGCTGCCCAACGCCTACGACCGCCTTCTTGACTTCCTAACGCCGCGCATCCGCGCTCTGCGCTCCGGCTCCGTCCTCTCGCTCGAAAACTCAGACTCAACCGACAGCATCGACGTCGGCGCCAGCATCTCGGCAGCCAGCTTCGCGAACCTCGAAGCCCTCATCCAGGAAGCAGTCGGGCAGGGCGCGCGGCTGCTGGCAGGCGGCAGCCGGTACGCGCACCCAGACCACCCCAAGGGCCACTACTTCGCGCCGACGCTCCTGGCGGACGTGACGCCGGCGATGCGCATCGCGCAGACGGAGTGCTTCGCGCCCGTCTTCCTGCTCATGCGCGCCGCGTCGGTCGCCGACGCCGTCGCCATCGCCAACGGCACCGAGTACGGCCTGGGCGCGTCCGTCTTCGGCTCCCGCCGCGCCGACCTCGAATTCGTCGTCGACAACGTCGCCTCGGGCATGGTCAGCGTCAACGACTTCGCCGTCTACTACGCCGTCCAGCTGCCCTTCGGCGGCGTCAAGGGCTCCGGCTACGGCCGCTTCGCCGGCGAGGAGGGCCTGCGCGGCCTCTGCAACACAAAGGCCGTCTGCCGCGATCGCTTCCCCGGCCTCATCGAGACGGGCATCCCGCCCGAGCTGATGGTGCCCGTGGGCGACATGCGCCGCGCGTGGCAGGTTGCGTGCGGTGTGGTGGAGTTGGGTTACGGTGAGAGTTTGGGGCGGAAGGTGAAGGGTTTGAGGAGGGTGATCGGGATTTAGGAAAGGGTGGTGGGTGGGGATGTATGTTTGGCGCGAGGGTTGTCGATACGAATGCAAGTTAATGTTGTTTTGCTGGAGAGAGGTGTGGGATACAATTAATCGCCATGTGAACGAATATGTGAAGGAAAAAGGTGCGAATGAGACAAGAAAGCATGGTACAAGTACATCTGGATGTTAGGTTCAACTACCCACATAACGTGGTGATATTGTAATAAGAGACTATCACGGGAATCACATTCTTTGTAACCTACTGTGATATGACCAAACTGGGAAGGCTTCCAAAGAACAAGATTAACGCAGTACACTCCACATGGAAGAAAGGTTGTGATTCTTCGTACTTTTTATGAGGCATTCTACCTATCCATATCTAACGTGCCCAGTAAAACTCCGCAAAGGAAGCGGGGATCCATCACCCAGCAACAAAACGCAGTGAACGGACAGCGGGACAAAGAAAAAAAAAAGCATCATAGCATTATCATCACTTTCTGACAAGCTGCAAAACAAGAGGTGGAATCCGAAAAGCGCTTGGGAGAAACAAAAAAATTACCTGCCAGAGGCAAGGTTCTGGGGAGCCTCGGTGGCGGGGCCCTCGGGGGTGACGTAGGCCTGGGTGTAAGTTAGTTCACTATATTTCTCGGTTTCGCTCGGGTTGCAAGAGAAGCTTACCTTGGTCATGCCACCGTCAACGACAAAGTCGGTGCCGTTGACGAAGCTGGCCTCGTCACTGGCGAGGAAGACGACGGCCTTGGCCTGCTCAATGGCCTCACCGAAGCGGCCAGTGGGGAAGTGCACCTCACGGCGGTGGCGCTTGGGCTTGTCGTCGCCGAGCCAGTCCTGGAGGAGAGGAGTGCTGTTTCTCGCGTTAGCTGCTGCGGCATCGGGAGGGAGAGAGAGAAAAAGATCGGGAGGGCTTACTTGAGGGGAGCGGGGCAGAGGGAGTTGAAGCGGTAGCCCTCGCGGGCGTGGACGATGGCCAGCTCGCGGGTCATGGCGAGCACGGCGCCCTTGGAGGCGGTATAGGCCAGCTGGGGAGTGGCGGAGCCGACGAGGGCGACGACGGAGGCGGTGTTGATGACGGAGCCCTTCTTCTTGCCGTGCTTGCGGAAGGAGAGGACGGCGTGCTTGCTGCCGAACCAGACGCCCTTGACGTTGATGTTCTGCGTCAGGTCCCAGATTTTCTCGGGCGTGTCGACGGCGTCGGCGTCGTCGGCGTGCATGATGCCCGCGTTGTTGAAGATGACGTCCAGGCCGCCCCACGAGTCGACGTGGTCGACGGCGGCCTTGACCGAGTCCTCGGACGAGACGTCGACGATCTTGCTCTCGAGCACAGCGCCGGCGGGAGAGAGCTCCTTCGCCTTCGCCAAGCCCTTCTCGAGCGCCGGGCCAGAGATGTCGCACATCAGGACCTTGGCGCCCTCGCGGGCGAACAGGATGGTGGTCTCGAGACCGATACCACTGGGATCATGTGAGCATATGCCCGGGAACGTATCTCAAACCGCGCGGGAAATATTTTTTTAAGAAGCCTCAGGAATCATTGAGAGATCAGGTGAGATATATCAAGTTGGCGATCGCCAGGGATATGCTTGTTGTCACCAATTTGATGATTGATTTCATCTCAAAAAGCGGCAAAGCCATCTGAAAAATGTTTTGGTGGTACAAGGTAGCGGGGCAGGAGTGCTGAGAAATGGAGCTTACCCAGCAGCACCGGTGACGATGCAGTTCTTGCCGGCGAGGCGACCCTGGGAAGTTTGGCTGCTCATTGTGATGATGGCTCTGTTGAAGGGCTTGGAGAGGACTGGAGAGAGATGGTCTTGAAGAGGTTGATCGCGAGAGTGTGCTTTAACTGGGAGACGTCAGAGAAAAGCTGCCCCGCGATGGCACAGAGCACCTGGTGTCGGGCCGAGTGACAGCACGCGGCGTGAGTGGCGGGTCCGCCTGGCGGTGGGATGTCCGGGGCGGCTGACTCACGGGCTTTGCGCAGACGTAATGTCGGATAGGACTACTTCCAACCGCGAGAGCTCACGATGCTGGCGGGGCGTCAATCGCGGGGTGGAGACGAGGGGACGCGGCGCGTGTGACAATCGTGACAATGGTGCGCCCGTGATTGCTGATGTTCCAATGCGGGCAGTTGTCCGATAACGGCGAGGGCGCTGCTGAGGCCAGATAAGCTCTCGACCTAGCGGGAACGGGCCCAGCGATGCCGTAATTCGACGCTTCTGGAAATTGTTCCCTGCTCCCTCCACGAATTACGGCATGCGTATAGGTTGGCATAGCGTAATGGGCCTGAGTAGTAGCTTTGCCCTGCGGCTGCTGCGAGCCCTTGCCGGTGCAGCTGCGTAGATGAACCGTTCAAAAGGATCCCTAGCTCTTCCGCCAGCTGCCAAGCTGAGCAGCCCATGCAGTGAAGTATGAAGTCGGAGGCTGGAATGCATGCTGACCGCGCAGGGCTGAGCGGTGCGGCTCGGATGCCACGCCCGGCGGAGGTGTGGCTGAGGCTCGCGGAGTGATCATCGGCTATCTGATATCGCTGGCTGGACGCCTGTTCGCGTCCCTTATCCTGCACCCCACCAACTGCCGCGCCCATGCCCGCCCTCTAGTTCACCGACCACCTCCGCAGCCGCGCCTGCTCTCCCCATAACATCCGCTCACGCGACACGGCCCCGAGCTTCTTCAACAGTCGCCCACAATGTCGTCGCCGCAGCCCTCCGAAATCACCGCCGCGAGCTTGCCCGAGCTGCTCAAAGATGACGCCGCCGTCAAGGTCGGCGGTATTGACGTCGACGGCGTTATGCGCGGCAAGTTGATGGCCAAGTCCAAATTCCTCTCCATCGCTGAGGCTGGCTTTGGCTTCTGCTCCGTCATCTTTGGCTGGGACATGCACGACCAGACATATTTCAAAGAACTCAAGATCAGCAACGCAGAGAATGGCTACCGCGACGTCATTGCCGTGCCCGACCTCTCCTCCTACAGGCGCATCCCGTGGGAGAACAACGTGCCTTTCTTCCTCGTCAGTTTCTTCGATCCTGACACCAACGAGAGCCTGAGCGTCTGCCCCAGGTCGCTGCTGCGGAGGACGGTCGACAAGCTGAAGGCGCAGGGAATGGGTGCCATGGCCGGAGGTAGGTTAGCTTCTGGCTGTCGACAGGCATAGCACTCTATCGAGCTTGCGCGCAAGTGATAGGTATGAAATTCCGTGGAGCTGATTGCTTGATGTGTAGCCGAGTACGAGTTCTACCAGTTCAAGGCCCCCGCCTCCGAGGACACCAGCGAACGCAATTCCTCCTCGACCGCCGCATTTCTGAGGGACAACCCTACCCACCAGCTGCCTGCCCTGACTGAGGGTATGTTTGGTTACAGCTTAACCAGGCCAGTGCACAACCAGGAATACTATTATGGCATCTTCGACGCCTGCAACAGTTTCAGATGCGGCATCGAAGGCTGGCATACCGAGAGTGGGCCGGGTGTTTTTGAGGCTGTAAGCATTCGAGTCACGTTTGGAAAGCCGTTGGTTCTAATTCAGCCCTAGGCGCTCGAGTTCGGCGAGATCAAAGAAATGGCCGACAAGGCCGCGCTTTTCAAGTATGTGCTCCTGATGGAATCCAGCGAACGCTCGTAGGCTGACTAGCTATCCCAGGCTCACCGTCAAATCCCTCGGCTCTAAGTTCGGCATAACACCCTGCTTTATGGCAAAGCCGCGCTCTGGTCTCCCGGGCAACAGCGGCCACATGCACGTCTCGCTGGTTGACGGCAGCGGCACGAACCTCCTCTACCGTGGTTCTGAGGACCCCAACCCTCCGTTCCCGGATGTGCGGTTCCTGTCAGATCTCGGCCGGCACTTCTTGGCGGGTCTCCTCGAAGGCCTGCCCGACATCATGCCCATCGTAGCGCCCACGATCAACAGCTACAAGCGTCTCGTCGAGAACTTCTGGGCGCCCGTGACTGTTTCGTGGGGCCTGGAGCACCGTGCTGCCTCGATCCGTCTCATCACCCCTCCCACCGCTAGCCCCAAGGCTTGCAGGTTCGAGGTTCGCGTTCCTGGCGCCGATACCAACCCTCACCTCGTGCTCGCCGCCATCCTTGCACTGGGCTGGCGTGGTGTCGAGAAGAAGTTGGAGCTCACCCTGCCGCCGCTCGGCAAGGGCCAGAACGTTGGCGGCGTTGAAGACAAGGGCCAGCGGCTGGCGAAGAGCTTGAAGGAGGCCACGGCCACGATGGCCAGGCCTGACAGCGTCGCCAGGGAGGCATTGGGCGATGAGTTTGTAGAACACTTCTGTGGCACAAGAGAGCATGAGATTAAGCTGTGGGATGAGGCTGTCACGGATTGGGAGTTCAGAAGGTACATCGAGACGGTCTAGACGCGTATCGTCCTTGCAAAGCGGTTTCTTTTTTTGTTCCATCTGGCTCGCTGTTTTGAAGCAGATGCCGCTGCTTTTGCTACTGCGGCTCCGAATGTTTTATCTTGATATCCCCTATCAACGATTTCTCCTGTAGGACAATCGATGGAACTGTCTTGCGCCCTTGGCCAGGAATGAGAATAATTGTCTGTTCTTCTGGGGAATCAAATGGTTAGAATAGTATGGCTACGCCGCGACTGTTCGTAAAGGATCGAAGGATGATGTAACCCCTTTGGTGGGGCACACTAACATGGATCTTGCATCTTGCAGCAGCACCACCTTCCTCCCCCGGTACGCGGGGTTCTCGTCGATCATGCTGCAAGCTTGTTCGCTTCTATCCTATTCTCCGAAACCTCGAAAGACAAGCTTCGGCAAGGATAAGACGGTACCCACATCTCCGATAGGCCATGCGAAGATCCGCGTGGTTAGCAAGGGAGAACAGGTGGCCAGTGTTGACGGGAGTGAATGGACGGATGGGATGCTCAACAAGAACACACGCACTGAACTCCTCCACCATATGTCACCCGAACCATTACCGATCTGCGGCGGCTTTACTCTCTCTAAGAAGCTCAGCGAGGATACACAAGACGAGACCCATGTATCTTTGCATCGTCTGGTTCGTGAGGCTTTGCGAATGGAGCCATGACTGATCCAAGCGGCCTCGAAAAGCTCGTCAGAATGCTGCGCCATCCCAAGAGGCCTTGCTCTGCATGCCGTACTACACTAGCCGAAGCAGATACTGGGTAGGAAGTCTGTGGGTCTTTTGTTCGACCTACCAGACGACCTGTGCTCAAAGCTCATTGCGCTACTGGGCAGTCTTGGCTCAAAGAATATCAGTCAATGGCATATGCGTGAACAATACCAATCGGACTTGACGGTTAAATACCTCATCACAGTTTTCGATACAGCTGACAGCATGAAAGCAAGATACCAAATTACAGGATATGATTCGAGAATAGGTGATTGCAGTGCTGGAGGGGCAGCGAGTCCGGTTTGAGCGGGCGGGTGGACCGGGCCGCCCCCGGTTCGGCTCCTGAATTGACTTCCAGGTACAACGCAAACAAAGAATCTGCGACGAATCAAAATCTCCGAAGCTGTCGTCACACCTAATACAACATTACTAACAAGGTCTTTTTTGGGGTTTCCAAGGAAGTAACCATGGAGAATGATGTCATTGCTGACAAGCTTACTTTTTGCTAATTGGCTAAATTGGATCTTACCTCAGCACCAAGGTTCTTAAAACCCTCATCCCTCCGGAAGTACCGATGCTTGGAAGTAACAAGGCCTAAAAAAAAATGGAAGACGTGTAAGTTTAATGTATACCATACATTACATTGCGTTTCTTGACAGTACACAGATCAGCGGAAATTGTACTCTTCCCAGAGACAGATGAACTTGCTCCTCTTGTCCGCGAGAGAGCTATCGAAGTAATGGCCCCCTGTTACGAATACTGCAGACATTTCTCACCAATGATTAGGAGTGCGTGGATGTGTGGAACAAGGGTCAAGAAATAAAGGGTTTCCCGACCCTTTGGGGTGATGAGGTCAAATTGAGTGCTCACTAACACTGAAGACTGAGCTGACAAGCTAAAAGATCGAATACACGCTTTTGGAACTGGATGAGTCTGCAAGGAAAGCGAAGCTTTGTCTGAAAGCGGATGAAGTCTTTGAACAAGTACAGGCTTCAGCAGAAGCTGGAGCTTATACCCAAGAGCTGGGAGGATTCCAGATAGAGTCGAAACCTGCGGAACCTTTCGATAGCAGTGCAAAATCTCTACTATCCGTAGAGTGGGACATGGCCGCAAGGTAACCCCCTCCATCTCATTCAACCCACAATTTTTGATCCGACCTTTGCAACAGGAGAGCCACCATCGCGGCGCGCCTCGGCCCCAACGCTCTCCCCTTCACCATCTCCAACTTCCCCCGTCTCGGCACCGAATCCGACGTCCTCGCCTCTCTCACGACCAGCGCCGCCCTCCTCGCCGCCCCTTCGCGCTACCGCGCCGTCCAGTACCACATCACCACCCGCCGCTGCGGCGCCATCTCACCCGTCGCCGTGCCGCTCTTCATCGACCGCAACACCCTCACCTCCCCCACCACCCTCCCCCCCTTCATCGTCCCCACCACCACCACCGACAGCAACACCAGCAGCCCCAACAGCGACAGTGCCAACATCACATTCGACCCAGACGAAATGCTGCTCGGCGCGACGCAGTGCTGCCTGCAATGCACGCTGCAAGCACCATCAGCCTCGGCCGCGCTGGCGCTGCACGACCGCGCGCTCGCGCCGCTCGGCCCCGTCATGCTCGCCCTCAGCGCCGCCACGCCCGCCTACCGCGGCCGCCTCGCCGACACCGATGTCCGCTGGGACGCGCTGCGCCGGCTCGTCGACGACCGCGATGCCGGCGAGCGGCAGGAGGGGGGGAGGTATGGGGCCAGGTACGGTGCGGGTGAGGTTTATTTGACGGAGTTGCCGACGGGGGCGGATGAGGAGTGGGATTTGGAGGGGCTGCGGGTGGATGAGGGTGTGGTGAAGAGGTTGGTCGAGGGGGGCGTGGAGGAGCGCGTGGCGAGGTACTATGCCGGCGCGCTGGGGCGGCCGTTGTTCGTGTATCCGAGGGCGTTTGCGGATGCGCTGCGCTCTGCGGATGGTGAGGGGGAAGGGGTGCGTGGAGGTGGCGGCAAGGTCCCGCCCAACGCCAACTTCGAGTCTTTTCACAAGGCCTTCTTCCCGCATGTTAAGCTCAAGCACTCCACGGCTGAGGGCGAGGGCTGGCGCGTCGAGTTCCGGCCCATGGACGTGCAGCTGTCGGACTTTGAGAATGCGGCGTACGTCGTGTTTGTGGTGCTTGCGGCGCGGGCGGTGGAGCGGTTTGGCGTCGATTGGCGCGTCCCGCTGGGAAAGGTGTGGGAGAACTTCGACCGCGCGCACCCCCGGGATGCGGTCAGGTGGCAGCGGTTTTGGTGGAGAGTAGGGGATGGTGGTGACGACAGAGTGAACGGGGTGGAACGGAAGCGCCCCAGTGTTGCGCTGCTGACTGCTGATGAGATTATCAATGGTTGCCAGTCTTTCAGGGGAATTTTGGCGCTTGTGGAGGACTACATGAGGGAAGAAGGCTTTTCTACCGAAGAGCAGGAGCAGCTGCGACCGTATCTGGACTTGATTGGTGGCAGAGCCAGCGGCAGGCTCTCTACTGCGGCGCGGTTCATCCGGGATTTTGTGATTCAGCATCCTGAATATGCCCGGGACAGTCGGATTTCTGAAGGTATCTGCTTTGATCTACTTCAAGAAATCAGGACAAAGGTAAATGAGAAAAAAGATGATGGAATGTTCACTTGACGTTCTCGGCTTCTCACAATACCTCAAACTCCGAGTCTATGTAACATCTCGCTCCCTCATTGACTTTATATATAAGGCAGTCTATCAATTCTTGTCGACTATGGGAATCATACCGCAGCTTGTAGTGTGATGAGAGAGATGTCTTGCGATGCTTTATATGGTTTTAGGACTCATTCACACATGTACGACATGATTGGTCGCACTAGAAGCCTTGCGCAGTCGAATCAATATTAGTGACTATGTATATGGTAGACGAGACTTCACGAAATGATGGCATCAACTGGTTTTTGAGGCAGTAATGCGCCGTCTGAATACTCGTTGCTGTTCTTCTTGGCATGCCGCCGTATTGACCATTAGCAGTCGGCGCATGTTAGCATATGCCGCCACTTGGCATCTTGTTGTGGAGAGCCTTGTAGCTAGCTATCCACTTACAGACCGGCACGTTCAGAAACATACAGCACTGAGAACTCGGTAAAGCCTTGTGCTTGTGCAAATCGTCCTATTAGAAAGCGCCACAGTGTGCCCGGGTGGGTTCTGGCGGGGCGCAGCAGCAAAGTTCCCAGCTGAACGAGGCTATGCCTCAGCCCCACCTCTCAGTGTTGCCTTCACCCTTGTCTTCACCGCAGGCGATAGATTTGTTGCTGCCAGAAGTCTCCCCACAATAGCGCTTTCCAAGCTTTTCTATTTCAGAGAGCGTGTGTTTCCAGCACCGATTATGGCGTCGCAGCCAACAATCAAGTAAGTATAGAATTCCGCATTCGTGTGTCGCGCCATAATGACCATCTTAGTGTGGAGCTTGAAAAGGCTATCGACGCCGCGAAAGACTCCTTCTCGCGTCTTCCAGATGGGGATGAAATCTTCCAGAAATGCAAGACTGGACAGCTGTCTATTGTCGACGTCGCCAAAGCTGCCGGGGGATCGTTTAGGAACAAAAAATCGGCCAAGCGGCTGGAAAGCCTACAAAAACACGTTGCGTGGCTCCAAGGGCTTTCGAGTGTCATTGACACGGCCGTTCAGACGAAGGCCGATTTCACATGTCCCATATGGGCACCTATCAAGTTCGTCTTGAAGGTCTCCGATGACCATTCACGCACAATGGACGAAATCCTCCTGATGCTCGACACTATAACTCAAGGAATGGGCCACGCCAGCTTATACAAAGATATTGAATCAGACGCAGACATCGACGCTGCTCTTCTGGCTCTATTTAAGGATGTCGTTGATTATTGTGTTCAAGCCATAGTGTTTTTTGGGCGGTCGACATTCAGTAAGAACCTCCCGGTGAAACCATGAGCCTCGCTGATAGTCTCAACAAGAGCGCTTCACAAGTATGCTGGCCAAACCGTACAAGTACGGCTTCTCCCAGATGCGAGATAGAATCCGAGAGCATACCACGCATTTGCACCGCCTCGTCATGGAGAAGGAAGCTATCCGTACGGCACGGGCTAGAGAGGGTGAGAAGCTGCCTCTTGTGTTAGTGTTTCGACTTCTAATAATCGCGTAGAGGATCGGAGAATCCGCTGCCAGACGTGGCTCCGGCCGTGCAGCATGAACGAAGTCCACCAGAGACACATGAGAACTCGAATATCCGGCACATGCGAATGGATACAGAGCAATCAAATCTTCTCGGAATGGAAAAATACATCACCTACAACGGCTTCAGAGAGAATGCTCTGTATCTCTGGTGTTCATGGGTGTGGAAAATCAGTGCTTGCTTCTGCAATTTTCGAGAGCTTGAAGGCGGAAGGGCACAACACCACATTCTTCTCATTCTCCACCACCGACGTGGACAGACAGACAGCAAATTCTGTGGCACGCTTTCTATTATCAGGTCTTCTCAGCCGGGGTCTCCGAGAGTCAGTCGATGGCATCCACACTATGTTCAGTGACGAGCGACACCCAAGCACCTCGCGATTGTGGAAACTTCTCCAGGACTTACTGCGACAAGAAACGCAATCCACGTTCTACATTTTCGATGGCTTGGATGAGGCCTCAGACAACCGACAAGAAATCGTCAAGGGTATGATTGAGATCCTCGAGCAGTGTCCGGAAAGCAAATGTCTATTCCTCGGACGACCTCAAGCATTCGACAATATCCCGGAGCTGGTAGCCTCATGCAGCCGGAGGATCGAAATGAATCAGACCCTCACGCAGCCTGACATTGAGATTTTCATCGACACGAACATCAAGAAACTCGATACTCTTCAGAACCAAGGTCTGCGCGCCCACGCATCAGAAACCTTGAAGAGAAATTGCGGAAGTATGTTTCTCTGGGCGGATCTCATGCTCAAAGACCTCTCGCATGCTTACAGTAAGCATGATACTATGGAAAAACTTGGAAACCTTCCACGAGATTTAGAAGAAGCATATCAACAGACCTTCTCACGCCTGAAGGTACGACTATACCCCAACGAGCAGCTTCTACTTCGCAATGTCTTGACTTTCGTTGTAACTGCTCGCCGACCATTGAGTCCTTTGGAGCTTTCGTGGGCCCATGCTTTGCAGCAGGCCTCCTCAAATCCGAACGGTGAAATCACTGTTCGGGATTTCCTGCTCGACAAACCAGAAGAGCGCATTTGGCACGCCAGTAGAGATTTTGTCAGTATTTATGATGGCCGAGTGCACCTGAATCACTCTTCGATCAAAGAATTTCTCACCAGAAGTGTCTTTTGCGAGCAATCGAACCCCGAGATGGACCTCGGAAAGTTTCACGTTGATCTACGAAGCGCAAATGCACTCTTTGCAGAACTTTGTCTCGATTACTTGGACATGGAAGACCACGGATTTCCCATAAGGGAACCAGACACTCTCGAAGTTCTCAGGAAGCTGCACCCGCTCATGGATTATGCTTCCTACAACTTCATTTTCCACGTACAGAGCTCGGGAATTGGCCTTTCTGGAATGACAGATAAGCTCAAGTCACTGTTCAGCTCAACTCGGCTCATTTCCTGCCTTGATCACCTGACTATTGCTTGGAGCGAAGCCGAGTTCGACTTTTCGTTTTACCTGGTCGGCTTAGCATTCATTCAGGAGAATGATGCAGAAAGCGTTCAAGGGCTGGCTCAAATTCTTCTCGGCCAAATTATGAAAGAAATTGCCTTTCGATCTAAGGATTTTGGGCCAGACGATGCGCGTACTGAGCATCTCAGGATCCTTATGCTTGCTCTGAGTAATACCATAGGTCACTCAACAGACTCAGAAGAACCCTGGGATGTTGAACGTGGCGATTCCGAACTGGAAAACGGAGATATCTCGAAGCCTTCAGCTGGTCAACCGCAAGACACCATAGCTGCTACAGACGCTATCAGGATACTGCAAAGTGCCCAAGTCATCAACTCCCAGCGTCAAGTTTCCATAGTATTGGGAATCGTTTCCCTGGCGCGACGGAAGATCCTCGATCCGCTGCACATACTTTACAGCCTGTTCCTCAGCAAGGCACTCTCGCTTCCTGTTTACACGGTTCTCGGTGTCGGCATGCTCCTCCACGATACTCATAGGATCGAGCAAGCGTTCCAGCTTTGTTTAAAGGTTTTGCCTCGGGTGGAAGGTCGCGACACTTTTGAAGAGCGTTTGACATACAGCCTGATGGGCAGTTGTCTGTGTAGACTTGAACGGTTCGATGAGGCGATCACATATTTGATTCGTGGCTCTCAAAAAAGCGAATACGATCCTGAAATCACCAGAGACTACCTCGGACAGGCATTTATTGGAACAGAGAGACTTGACGAAGGTGTATCTAGACTGCGATCAATGATGAGCGAGGACAAAAAGAGATACGGCAAGACACACAGATGTGTGATCGAAAGCGAATACTGGATAGGCCGCCTATTGGAAGATCAAAGCGAGAACGAAGAATCCTTGGCATGTTATCGCCGTGCACTTCAGGGTTTCATCAAGAACCCGAAAAACGCCGATCCATCCACAATCCAATGTTCACTAAGAGAAATTCGGGAGCAGCTTCATCAATCGGGTCGCTACCAGGAAGCAATTACTTGGTCGAGAGAGAATTATGTGGATGTCCTTGAAAAATATCCTAAATGGTTCCAAGCAAGCGCAAACTGTTCATTGGGCTTGTCGTATTTCTGGGCAAGCGAAACAGATGAGGGCCTCCTTCCACACGCGCTGAAATGCTTCGAGAAGGCATATTTAGCCGAAAGAGAATGCCCAGCAAAGCTGATGCTAGGAAGCCTCCAGAATGACCTCCGACACATTTACAGATCCGTGATAAAACAGGACTTTGTAGAGTACACCAGCCTCTTGAGACAAGCGTGGGGCTTTCGTGGTAAGGGTGGTTTCTCGGATACAAAACAGGAGCTTAGGTGTTTTCGGGAGGCGCTTGATCTTTTGATTCGGAATCGAACGATATCAGAAGAGGTAACATCTTCAGAAGACGAGATAACACTTTCAGATGAGGAAAGCATGCGTTCAGTTGTCTCTTGGTAGTTGTTGTCCAAGTTAACAAAGGCTGGGTTTGTCTAGTTACCTTTCTTATTCATTTAGACAGATATATTCCAATCTCATTGAACTTATCCACTCAGTCATTGTCTTCTGCTGCTCAGGAGTCCAATCGGAGGACATAAACACTGATGCCATCACGTGCGCGCATGCAAACCCTCTTCCACACGCACCTCCTAAGCGTCAAAGAATTTGAATCAAAACGCCTACCCACTTTCCAATTATACCCTCATTTTTCCAACCCTCTTTGTAATCATGTTTTCTTTCCCTCTCTCTATCTCTTTCTTTCTTGCTTCCTATCTTTCCCGGCCTTTTCCTTGCCCTTTTCTCTCTTTCTTTTTTCACCACCCAAACCCCTCAACATGACACCACACGCCCTGCGCCCCAGTCCCTCTATGCACAGCCCTCTCGTCGCTGAGCCGGACGACGGCAGCGCGCACGTCGCAGGCCAGGGCCGTGGGCCCGCACACGACGACGGCCGTCTCGCCGAGGGCGCGCTCGAGCACGCGGCGGGTGATGGACTCCGGGTGCGGGCGGCCGGAGAGGAGGATGATTGCGGGGTGGAGCTGCAGTTGCGATTGCGTCGCCGCTGATGTTGTTGTTGCTGGTGGCGGTGGTGTGCATGGCCGTAAGGGGTTATTGTTGTTTTTGTTGGTTCTGGTTGTGGAGGTGAAGATGGGGGATGGTTGGAGGGGTGGGGGTTGTTTGCGGCTGTTGGTGTTGGTGTTGTGGTTGCAACAGGTGCAGATGACGGGTTGGATGGCGTCGGAAAGGGGCTGTGATGATATGCCTTCTGCTTCTTCGACGGTGGCCTGGCAGCAACACGTGCCTTCCGCACCGCAGGCTTCTTCTACTGTTCCAGTCTCGAGCGCAGACTTGCGCTGTTCTTTCTCGTCTGATGAGTGAAGGGAAGAGGAGTCGCTGCTCTGGTCGTCGAGCTCGGTGACGCGGGTCCCATCGTAGCTTCGTTTGAAAAAGGTCTTTTCGTTCAGAGGAGTGTGGAATATCGGAGTTGGTAGGGTGGGTGGTGTGGAAGGGGGTTTCATGCCGCCATCATCACTGTAGGTATCCTTACTATCGCCGGTGAATGCTGGATCGCACGTCACATAAACGCTAATATCGACATCAAAATCTACGCCAGTTTGACGGAGCGCTGCCACTTCTTCGGCGACCTGCGACAGCTGCGCAGCGAACCAGCTTAGCTGACCGCGGGACTTGACGACCCAGACGAAACGAACGCGGCGGGTCACGACTCCTGTCGGATACAGGATTCTGGAAGCAAGAGAAGACGCGGCTCTGCCACCTTCCTGGTGTTGCTTCTTCCAGTGCGCCACGATGTCCCGGAGCAAGGGGATTGTGAAGGTGACGCCGGTGCTGCCGGCGAACAGCACCACGCTGTCGAACTGCCGTAGCGGGCGCAATCGTCCGTACGGTCCGTCAATTGCGACGGCTTTCCTCTGTGCTTCTCCTAGGTGAGCCTGTGAAGGCAATAGGTGCAGCTTCTCTGCATGCCGAAAAAAGCGTGCGGTCGCGCCGCCTTCGCTCTTCACATAGAACTCCATCTTGCCGTCGTCAGGAATGGATGCAATCGTGAAGGGATGGCTTTGTAGCGGAACGATAGTGTGGCAGGAAAGGTAGACATGTTGACCGGGCTTCCAGCTGATGGGCGGGTTAAGGATAGTGATGCGGGTGGTGTTGTGGGGTAGAGGAGTGAAAGATGCTTCGCAGGCCCAGAAGCGGGACATTTGCCCTTCCTTACGCTGAGAGTGGTGAAATATGGACAAGTTGTTGTAGATTACCCAAATAGAGCGGACGAAGCGGTCAAAGCACACCAGGGCAATAGGGAGGATGATGTAAATACGGACGTACAACGGCCAGGAGTTGACATGCATATAGACGAAGGCGATGAAGACAGCCATGGAGCCGAGATGCTGGAGGACGAAGAATTCATACGAGAAACCGCGGATGGGTGCAACGGAACTGAAGACGATCCACAAAAGTAGGCACCATGAAATCAGGCCGTGCTGGGTGATTGGGTCAGTGGTTATTTTGCGGCCAATGTAGTTGTAGGGAGCCCAGTCGGCGAACCAGTAACCCATATGGATGGTCACTGTGAGAAGAAGACATCGTGCTGTCCAGCGGTGCAGCCAGTTCAAACGCTCGTAGCTCGAGCCAGTCAGCCATCCGATAATATTGTTCTTCCCGGCTAAGAGAAATATTAGAGGGAGCTGGGCGATGGAGATGCAGCCTGTCCGGTAGCCGATGTCCTCAAAAGACCATTGGTCGCTGAGGTCGAAATGGTAAAAGCACAGTACCAGGAGAGTGGCAATGTTGGCTGCGACAATGCTCGTCCGGCCCACGGTAGGTAGGCGAATGGTGTGGCCCTTGATAGTGAGCGGGGAGAGAGTTGCATTGCTTGCCTCTCGGAAGATGGCGGTTGCGGCTGCATTGACGCGCAATAAGAAGGCCTCGGGCTTGGCTGGTTTCGCATGGCCATGGCGAGCAGCGGACAATCTGTGTGTGTGTTGCATCAGCACAAGGCCTTGGCTGAGCTTAATCCAAAACCGGAACTGACCTTTGCCGAGCGATAAGGACGTTCCCAACGTTGACGAGGGTGGCAATTCCGATGAAAGAGGCCACAACAAACCAGTAGTACTGCATCAGAAAGTCGAGCGAGGGGACGCCGGGCACGCTGGACCCCATGTCCATGCCGCCCATGTCCATGTCCATCTTGACGTGCTGCGGTATCAGAGCTCAGGGCGACAGGTACATGGTTCCGTAGGCGGGGAGTCGGGCTTGTTGTGTAGGAAGAGAGATTGAGAAACGCGATAATAATATCAGCGGAATGCGGGAGGAATCCTGCGGTACTGGCGTCGGGAGGCGTTCCAGCCCTTGGCTGTTTCAGCCAATCGCGCGGCCGAGAACTCCCTCAAACCCTCTCTGCAGCTCCGCTTGCCTTTTTCGGTCAGCAAGACACGAGCAGGCCTTCTGGACCTTCAGTCTTTATTCCTTCGCATTACCTGGCTGCGACTTGGAGAGCCGCACCTTCGACTTCATCTTGCTCGGTGCCGGCCATCTGGGTAGTACGTGCGCAACATTCCGTCTCACTGCACAACCATCGCATGATACAAGAGCGCGACGCGCCCTGCTGGATTCCACCTGGCCAGCAATCAAACTCACCTCAAGACACCCATCCGACATGCAGAGACGCCACGACGACGGGACAGTGACCATGGACCTGGGCGGTCACAGCGGCCACAGCTCGAGCTCGAGTAGCAGCAGCAGCAGCACTATGACCATGGTCTTCGCCAACGCCGTCAACACGCCGCTCTATACCAATGCCTTCACCCCGTCAACGGTTGGCCACTACGCCGGCATCTGCATCTTCCTCATCATCCTGGCCGTCATCTTTCGTGGACTCTTTGCGGCGAAGCAGAAGCTCGAGGAGCGGTGGCTGACACAGGCGCTGGAGCGGCGTTACATTGTCGTGGCAGACAAGCAGCCGGCGGCGGAGCGCATCGAGCGCGACGACAGCTCACGCAGCGCAGTGCTGACTGCGAACGGTGTCGAGGAGCGCGTCACCCTTGCTCACCGGCTCGGCGGCGGCTCCGTGCAGCCGTGGCGCTTCAGCGTCGACCTACCGCGCGCGGCCGTGGTTACAGTCATCGTGGGCGTGGGCTACTTGCTGTAAGTTTGCTAGTTCGACACTCTGCTGTGGAATGCTAACGAGGCCAGGATGCTCGCTGTTATGACCATGAATGTTGGCTATTTCCTATCCGTCCTCGGTGGCACCTTCCTGGGAGAGTTAGCGTTTGGGCGATATTCGCAAGCACCTGAGCATCACTGAAGTTAAGAAGACAAACGCTTTAGCTATCTGTTATCTATTTTTAATCGGCATTGCAATGGGTCTCACAGGTTCCCCCCTCGCACATATGTTTCGCATCGTTCAAGCGCAAGTAACTAGGACCAAGCAGTCTTGAATTCTTACCTAGCGTCGGCTTTCGGCGTCAGCGAGCGCGGGTTGGTCCGTCTCCACATGCAGCCAAACAAGCTCATCCTTTCTCCGCAAAAGCTAACCTACCTGCAGCCCATGCCTCTTCCAGTCTAGTCTTTCCGATAATCTGCTCAATTGCGCGCATCCTACCACCCAACATCCCACTTAGAATTCACCACCCGCCTTCGTCCAGACCACAAAACGCTCCGCCGCGTCGCACCACGGTACATCTCGACCCAGGTGGCGCTCGCAACGCACAGCTGATGCGGCTCGCGCTTACCATCTGCAAGCGCCACAGAAAGTGCCGGTTGAACATCTCAAACATGCGCGACCTACGCGAGCTGCGATGTTCGGCGTCTGGATCGCGCCTGCCGACTTGTGCCTCTCGTCTTCTGTCTATAAAGCTTCTGGCATGAGACGAAGTTAATCACCCAAGCTCTCGTCCTCAACCTTATCACTTGCTCTGTGACACCTTGCCCAGGCGTGGCCCAAGCTCCTTCTGTTTACACACCTTCCTCAGAAACACTTGCCATTGCCTGCTGCTGCCACCCTCCACACGCCGTGAAAGCTGACTCAAGGTCTGCCTGACATACTCGTCTCCCAATCCAGTACCAGCACCAACGAGACACTTCGCCGCCATGCTCTTCAACGCCCTCGTCTTCAGCACCTTCAGCGCACTCGCCACGGCGCACTTCACCCTTCAATGGCCCACCGCCCGCGGCTTCGATGACGACAAGGAGCCCAACTTCCCTTGCGGCGGCTTCGACAAAGTCTCCAGCAACCGCACCTCGTTCCCGCTGTCGGGCGCGCCTATCCAGTTGAAGATGGGGCATACCGAGTCGAACGTTCAGGTGCTGCTGGCCGTGGGCAATGACCCGGGCAGCGCCTTCAACATCGAGCTGCGCCCGACGTTCCGCGAGCGCGGCCCCGACCTGTTCTGCATCGGCGCTCTCAACATCCCGGCTAGCGCGAACCTGACGGCCGGCATGAACGCGACGATCCAGGTCGTGACGAACGGCGATCCTAACGGTGGCCTGTACCAGGTACGTGCAACCAGCACAACGGATCGACTGACTTCGTCCCAGTCCCAGTCCTCCAAGATACTCTCACATTTCCATCCCCAACATCACGCTCGTGCCTGTATCCTAGACATGTCTCGCTGATTGGAATCTACACAGTGCGCCGACGTCACCCTGACGAACAAGACTCTCTCGACCGATGACTACAACTCTCACTGCACCAACAGCTCCGGCGTCACCTCCCAGACTATCTCCGACCCTCGCAACGCCAACGAGACGAGCGAGACCTCTTCTGCCTCCGGAACCACGTCATCCACCGCCGCTAGTGCTACTGCCTCGAAGGGTGCGGCTTCTGGTGACCTTGGCTCGTGGAGCGGTGTCTGGGCGTTGGGTGCTGCGGCCGTTGGCGGCGCCGCGGCGTTGTTGTAAGGGTGGGAACCGATAACCTACCTACAATGTTGAGAGAAAGGGGGAACGAGATAAATGAGGATTAAAAAATATACCCACGGATGACTTTCTTTGGCCGGAGGGAAAGCGAGGAGATGGTAGCCAAAAGACATGTAAGGGAGAAAAGGAGACAAGGGGCCAAGGACCTCAAGGAAGACCGAGACTCCCTCGACGGCTGAGTCTATCTCCATAGGTGATTAGAGGAGATCCCAATTCAATGGCATACCCAAAAACCAAAATATCCACTCCATTCGAGGAAGTGGTGATCATGTACAGTCTTGCTAGACTCCACCTATTGGCCCTAAGCAAGCCGAAACAAGTCGCTTGAACCTAGTAAACGCTAGACAATGCAAGGGGACTTTAGTACAATTTCACAGAAATCCGTCTGTCTCCGCGGCATTGGTCTCTCGCGTTGTCGTGACGACGTTCCTCAGCTCGTCAGCTATCTTCACTATGCGTCTTGATCTAGAGGGAGGGATTCTCCTACTCATCTGAGAAACGACCCTCATTGCACGGCGTCATCTCTGTCACAAGGCTCTCGTATCATCGGTCAGCAGCATGTAAAAGTGCTTTCTCTTTATGCACTTAGCTCGCTGTTCATCCAACACTACCTACACCGCTTCGCGATCTTCCAAGACTCTCAAGCCCAGCTTCTCCACCAGGTTTCCTGCAGCGAAGAAAGTAATGTAGTATTTGAAAGGCTCTCCATCGTGAGTGGGATCCTTGATACCAGTGGTTGTGCTGTCCTCCCGATGAAAAGCCGTTCTCAACAACACCGAGTCTCTGAACCATCTCACCCAATGCCATGCCATGGAGGTGAATCGACGACAAAGCTTGAGCGGCTTCGCGAATAATGATAGAGTCGCTATGCCTTATCCTAAGGCTCTTGGAATGTTAATCATGTTCCGCCGCGAAGATGGTCGTCTTCAGGTGTGCGTCGCACTCACTTCTTCACACCCAACCTCGGACATGCCCACGCGTCCGAGAACGGGAGGATCGGAACTTACGGCAATAGCACGGCGGAAAATAAGGCAGCGAGGTCTATCAGCGGGTGTGGCGGCTAGAGGTTCTATTTATATATTCGAGTCTTCGATCCCCCTTCATTGGCCAGGCCAAGGGCCAGTAACGAGTGGGGAGTTGACATGGACGCCCTCCCTGCTTAAGCTGTGACTTGGCCGCCGCATGCGAGGGTGGGGTACAGTCGGGTGGGTGTAACGGGAAAAAACAGGCGGTCCTCGAAGAGCCTGTTTCTGTGCCAAAGGCATAGTTTTTGCCTCCCGGCCAGGCGCCGCTTCACTTTCATAGATGGATGTCCAGCACGCGTAGATAGCTTTTTGCGCCGCAAGCAGAGCTATATCTATAGCTGAACCGAATGACCTTCGAAAAAGTTCTTTGGTCATGGGCGTTCCCGAAGGCAACGCCGGCGATGCTCTCGTTGCCGGTAGGCTCGACCATTTTCACTTCAATGTCTCACTGCCCGGACCACCCAGCTCTTGTGTTTAGCCTACCCACGCGTTGTTTTCTTTGACACGCACCGCGCCGACCCACTTACCCTACACGTGTGCTTCGCCTGTCAGTCCAGACAGTCATTTCACCATCCGCACGCTCACCCGACACGCCGCCTCTCCGGCGTTTGCTCCACAACACTGGATAATCCGCCACCTCTTTTGTTCAATCCCTAACACTTTTCAACATCACCTTGGTTCTTTTGCCACCCAGCGCGCCAGAGACTGCCATGTCTTGATATTTGCCAGCAATCCCCACTGCCTACACTTCAACACCATTTGCTAGCTGCCGATGCCGATGTCTCACCAAGAGCGCAACACTACCAGTCACTTTCATGCATGAATCATAGAAACTTCGAATGCTTGTTGAATTTTCTATCATTGATTATTCGGCCCACAAGCGCCAGTCCGCTCGCCGTCAATATATCCTACTAGGAACGATCCCCCATTTTCAACCACTAGTGCCATACCACTCACTCTCTACACGCGTATGCACCCGGTTCGTCCATCTCTCATGTTTACGCTCACACCTGAGACCCGCTGTCCGGGAAACAGAAAAATCGGAAAACAAGAACAGAAAAAAGAAAAAAGAGGAAAGAATTCAACTCCGAAAAACGCCGCCAACCATCGCCATGCAAGGTTTTCCCGTTATCCTTCTGCACTCTCTCTCTCTCTCTCTCTCTCTACCTCTCTCCGCCGCGTCTCAAGCTCCTCCCTCAGATCATGCCGCTCAGCACCAAATCCCTGCTGCTCCACCCGATCCAGACGCCAAACTCCTTGGTGCCGCCGCCGACGGTCGGCATGACCCAGTTCTGCCGCCGGACGTCCCAGTAGCTCAGGTCGCGGCGGGTGATGGCGAAGCTGGCGCGCAGCTCGGAGCCGGCGTGGCCCGCGGGCGCGAGGTGGACCTTCTCGAAGCCGCGCAGCACGCGGACGGGGAAGTCGACGACCTGCAGCTGCGCGATGACGGCCGGGTCGTGCATGTCGGGCGGCAGGTCGGCTGGGGAGATGGGCGGCCGCGTGCCGTTGTTGTTAGCGGCGGCGTGCCCGTGCGGGTCGCTGATGTTGGTCGTCAGGAACGGGCTCGTCACCTTGCCGTCGTCGCTGATGATGCCTTCGTCCATCACGGCCGGCTTCTTTCCTGCCTTCCCCTTGGTGGTGGTGGTGGTGGTGGTGGTGGTGGTGTTGGCTTTCGTGTAGCCCTTGCCGAACACAGACGGGTTCTCCGGATCCGACCAGCTCTCCGGGTACGAGATGTACAGCTGCGGCACCGCGTAGCCGCTGACGGGACTCAGGTTCCTGACGGTGAACGACACATTCGCGACGTACGTGTACAAGTCAGGGTTACCGCCCGGACCGCCGCCGGCGTCCGACGGCTTCGCGTGCAGCTTTGGGTCAGTGAGGGCCGGTGGCCAGGCCTTGTCCGGGGTACCGGGGTTCTTCGTGCCGCTGAGGCTGGTCAGGTACGGATAGATGTACTTGCTGAGGCGGCGGAAGCCCGGCGGGAACAGCGCGTCCTCGGGCCGTCCCGGGTTGTTGTCAAAGGTCGGCGGGGCGGGGAGAGTCTTCGGGTCCGGACGCGGAGCAGGCAGGAGCGTCTTCTTGGTCGGGTCGATGACGATCTGGAGCTCGGAGAGCTCGAAATCACTATATGAAAGGCCGTAGCCGAACTCGTAGCGCGGCGTCAGGCCGGCCTTGTCGAAGTAGCGGTAGTCGATGTAGAGCCCCTCAGTGAAGTTTTGTTGCGGGACAACAGCGTTCGGGTAGTACATGACGTGACTTTCTGGGCCGTAGTCATCCTCATTCTTAGCAATCGTGTAAGGTAGGCGGCCGCTTGGGTTCACTTCACCGAAGATGACATCGGCGACGGCGTTGCCGCTCTCCTGTCCGGGCAAGTGTGCGAGAAGAACGGACTTGACGTTAGGAATGTCGATCCAGTTTTCCAGGATGACAGGGCCAACGGCGTGCACGACGACAATAACAGGGCTGTCACCACCACCACACCGCTTGGCCACAGTCTCAACGAGTTTGTCACCTCCCTTTTGCGTGTAAAGGTCGTTCCGATCGCCATTGATACCCTCCCAAGAAATGAAACCCTCGCCAGCATCGCTGTTCACGAACGCAAGGCAAAGATCCTGGTCCTCAAGAGCACGCTGCTTTGTCTCGGGAATCTCGTTGGCAGGATACTCATGGAGAAGAGTCATATCGATGTCGAATTCACGCCTAAGAGCCTCCAGCGGAGTGACGAGGTAAGGGAAATCGGCGGCGCCGCTACCCCAGCCCAAAGCCAGTGTACCTTCGTTGCAGCCACGGTCAGGGCAAGCGTTGCGACCATCAGGGTTCCCACGAGCATCCTCGCCGTAGATGCCGATGCGCATCTTGAAATCGTCCTTATTCGACACGAATCCGCTCGCAATACTGTGGCCCTGGCGAGAAATGGGCAGGGTGTTGTTGGCATTCTTGACCAGCACAATGCCCTCGGCAGCGATTCGACGGGCCAAGTCGCCATGTTCACCGTTTTCCTGGACGTCCACAAATTTGTTGACGACGCCGGTAGTTTTGTCGTCGCTACCAGGATGCAGCAGTCCGATTTTCTCCTTCGTCCAGGATGAGAAGTTAGGTCCGTCTTCAGGCCACCTCTCCTTATTGTCCTGGCCGAGCTGGTACCAAGCAGCCACAATACGCGTAACCATGTCGTTCAGGCGTTCCATCGGAACCGAGCCGTTCAGTGCCGCCCTGGTCAGTTCCGGGCCCCACAGCGCCTTTCCATCCTGCCACCTCAGCCCGTCGCCAGGCATGCTCATGTCCAAGCCGGCCAGCGCACTCGCAACACCGCTGCGCTGAGCCAGCCAATCCGACTGGATGAATCCTTGGAAGCCGAGCTCGTCCTTGAGCACGCCGTTGAGCAACTTGCTGTTCTGGCACGCGTACGAGTTGTTGACCTGGTTGTACGAGCACATAACGCTGCCGACGCCCACGCGCACGCTGTCCGCGAAAGGCCAGGCGTAAACCTCGTGCAAAGTGCGGTCGTCAATATTGGAAGAGATGGCATTGGGAGCGCCCCACTCAAAAGCCTGGCGGAAGTGCTCCTGCTCATTGCCAACCCAGTGCTTCGCCGTCGCAATAACGCCTTCGTCCTGGATTCCCTTGATCGTCCACGCCGCCGCGAGTCCCTGTAGCACCGGGTCTGCGCCGAAACCCTCCCAATTGCGTCCGCCTGCCGGCAACCGGCCGAGCGGTCCCATGGCGGGGCCCAGCAGCACGTTGACACCCTTGCCCTTGGCCTCACGCGCGTGCGCCTGCCCGCGCAGGTACATCAGCTCCTTGCTCCAGGTGGCGCCGACGGTGATGCCGGCGGGCCAGGCGGTAGCGTGGTCGGCGAAGCGCAGGCCCAGCGGGCCGTCCTGCAAGCACAGGCTGGGGAAACCCAGGCGCGGGACGGGGCCGGTGTTGCCCACGCAGAGCCCCATGGACCAGCCCACGCCCGTCGTCACGTTGACCTTCTCGGCCAGCGTCATGCTCGCCACCAGTGCGGCGGCGCGCGCGTACGCCTCGGCCCAGACCGGGTCGGCGCCGCCGCGCGGCGACGGGTACCACGGCGGGCTCTGGCCCTCGAGCGGGCTGGACCGCCACGCCCACATGCCGCCTGCGCTCAGCAGCAGCAGCAGGGCGAAGACGAACAGCAGCGGCAGCCAGCACCAGAGGCGCTTGCGGGTGGGTATGCATGCCGAGGCGAGGCGGGTCCACGGCCTGCGCGAGCCGTCGCGCTGCCACGACTGGCCGGTGTAGGCGTCGGCGCCGATCTGCGACTCGGAGCGTGGGCGTCTCCTCTTGCCCGTGTCGAGCGGTGTGCTCTCCTCGTTCAGCGGGTCGAATTCGTTTAGGTCGGCGTCGTCGTCGGACGAGAGGTAGGCGGCGTCGAGCGAGGGGCGCAGGTTGCTGGCGGCGGAGCCATTGCTGCGGTGTTTGCGGGGCGGGAAGTCGTTGGTGTCGACGGCCTTGTACTTGCCGCGGAGCTCGTAGTCGTCGGGCATTGTACCTTGGTGGCGTATAAAGTCAGAATTGGCAGAGGTCGGTCTCACGCGTGGGCGGCGTGAGGAGTTAAGGAAAGTGTCTGCATGAGCGCAAAGGCGTGTGAAAGTGCAAAAGTGAAGGAGGCGTTCGACCGGGGCGTCGATGTGTAAATGTGGATTAATTCTGGCATCGAGGCTCCTGGCTGGCGTCGGTCCGCCCGCCTGAAACGCAGCTCGTGTGCATGCGGTCTTGGCAGCAGGCCTTCTTGGCAAAGGCTTGGTCCTCTAATTGAAATCCTGCGCATGCCTGCTTGTCGCCATTGATCACGAAGTAGAAAAAAAGAAGAGAGTCGCACCAACAAGTTTGCTCGCCGCAGACGTGCAGTCAGCCTTACCCAGCCCTGTCCTGCGACGCTGAATCGAACGCCGCCCGCGGGTAGCTTCAAGGCCTCGCCTCCGCTTTCCCTCCCGCCACGGGGCCCCCTGCCTCCCTGCCGATCCTCGCCGCGACCGCCCATCCAACACGATGTGTCTCCGGCTTCCATTGGACAGTCTTCGGCAGCTCGCACACGCGTCGTTTGCCCCAGCAAGAACCCGATAGCCTGTCATGCCCCTACTGCGTATCTTCATGACACAATCATCCAAAGCCTTCCACTGCCGAGGCTTGTTCGAAACGCCGTCAGGCGGTCAAGGACACAAGTGCTGATCATTGCGGTGACAACCCCAGCGCGGAACATCTGCTCCAGTGACGCACAGTTGCCTTTACCCACGAAACGCGACACGCACGTGCCCCTGTAAAACGAAAAGTGCATGGATTTCGGCTACGAATGGGGGTTCTCCAAAATTACCCAATGGGGCAGGAGCTGGACGCAGAAGATCAGGGTGCACACCAAAGGAGTGGAGAGCGCCAAGCTCGGCTCCAGTCCCTTTTTCTTATCATCAACAAGGAAACGCCAAGCACTTGGAGACCCCAGAGAACGTGCCTTCCGCCCTGTTTGCGGGGAAACCTGGGGCGTATGTACGAATATGGCTGGTAGATTGGCAGAGCGAGCACGCAATCCCGATCGACTGGGTGCCTGAAAGCATGGGGGGTCGCGATCCAACGTCCAACCGTCTGTTCTATATCATCCGCCGCACGTCGAGACTGCTGCATCGGCATTCAATTGATTCTTCTTTGATTGTAAAGATTCCTTACTGGGAGTGCTAGTTTTAGATACTGTCGCGTATGAAACCAACTTAGTGGGACCGAAAATCAGCCTCAAGCGGAAGGAGAGCAGCTTACAGCATTGTTGAGAAGTCTAAACTTGCATGCAGCTACGATCCGTTGTGTTGCGGTTCTGTGCCTAGGTACGTAGGTGAGACGGAGGAGATTTTCCACAAGGAGCGAAGGAACAACGGCGGACACGATGTTAAAAAACAATCGGTAAGCCATTGACCTAATAGCAGAGTATGCCTGGCAGGCTGCTTGTTAGGTTGTAATTAATCACCTCCACTTGTGCAGTAATCACGATTGGTCTTCAACACAGAAGATGCAAGGTAGAAATCCATTAATGAATACAGGTACGCGTTGTTTTTGTTTAGGGTCCAAGGAGAGACGTGAAGCAAACAGCGCGCTTGCTGACTACCCGGAAATCATAGGAATAGGGTAAAGACGCTCCCAACTAACACGCCACACTAGAACAACTCACAAGTCGGCTCCTTGACGGGACAGTTGAAAGCTTCTCTGAAAGGCCTCGAGTTGGCCAGCGGGCCGATGATACGGAAGCGATTTGGGCTGTGCGGGTCTTCGTCTAAGTTACGAATATCCGACAAATCGAACTGTTTGCACCAAAGCGTTGCGGAGGACACAAAAAAGAGACGCTCAGGCGAGTTGATTTCTTTGGGTAGATTCGGCAGAAGCTGGTCTGGGGCTTGGGCATGACGTTTCTCCCACGCAGCGTAAGCGGTGGAGACGCCGGCCGTGTCAACGAGGTTTTCGTCGAGCGTAAAGGTACCATTAACATGGTATTCCTTGAAGTCAACGAGGTTTTCGTCGGGCGCAAAGGTACCATTGACATAGTAATCGATGAGGAGAGGAATCGTGTACTTGTCATACTGGTCAACGAAGCATTCTGTGTGGTTGTCGTATGCGGCTCGTGTCTCTGTGTCCCACCACTCGGGCCTATACGCGCCACTCTCATCAAACAGAATGCCTTCAGTGTCGAAACCATGACATATTTCGTGGCCTGCAATCTGACCAAAGCTGCCGTAAGAAATGTAATCTGGTAGATCCTTGTCGAACACTGGATTCTTCATCAAGCCAGCTTGGAGTTCAACTGTATTGTCTTGGCGGTACCATGCGTTAGGAAACGCTGCAGTGAGAAGCCATTCATCCCTATCCGCAGGCGTGAGGAGCCGGCTCCACTGGTCTTTGGCTTGGAATTTGATGAAGTTCAGATGGTTCTCAAAATAATTGTCGTTGCTAATCTCGAGACCCTCATAGCGAGCTTTCACATCCACTGGGTTCAGAGCATCTGGTGAGAGCGTCGGATAGCCGATCTGTAGCCTCATATTCGAGACTGCACAACATTAGCCAGTCGTCCTTGGCAAACCAGGACTTCCTAGCTCACGTTTTTGTTTCGCCTTTGCCTTTACATTTTCCCTGTCGCCCATCCAGTCGTACGTATCAAACCTTTGGTAGTATACAGATTTAATGTCGTCGACAATGCGCTTCGCATACAAGAGGTCTTCAGGGGTGGATTGAGACTGGGCCCAGAAAGAGCTCAGGATGTCTTTCAAATTGGTGGCGACTTCGTGCAGACATTTATTAGGTCTATGCCCTGTAGCGAGGTCTGGTGATTCCCGGTCACGAAAAACGTCGGGGTCCAACAGATGCATCCAGGAAGCGATGATCCGCCACTGGAAGAAAACTTCCAAGACGTCTGGAGAAGTGCTCTGTAGGATTGTGGACAGTTGCGAAAAATAATCGGGCGTCCTTACAATCACTTGGGTTGGTTCGTAGCTAGGAGGGATGAATGCCCGAAGAAGCCTTGTCATGGAGATCTCGGGAACAAGTTTGTCAACTTCAGCAAACGGTTCGGGGTTGTAGAAGTTCTGAACAGACCTGTCAATCGACAAATCTTAACGTCATACCGCGAATATAACTCACCTTGGGCTTTAGCGCCTCAAATTTATCATCTGGCTGAGCTTCATTGAGTTTGGTCTGGAGCTCAATGATCTGAGTTGCAATTCCGAGGTCTGCGAGGGTCTCCTCGGTCTCAAGCATAATATTGAGGGTCCTGGCAATGGTTGGGGCATCGTCAGAATGTCTTGGCAGACTCGGGTTTTGAAGGTGAATACAGACAGCATCAGGATTTGCAGGATTGGGCTATGAATATCAGCTAGTGTTACTAGACCAAGAGCTTCTTTCCGGCGTTCGAGAGACACAAAACCTTACCTTGGCGCCAAAGCCAACCAAAGGATGGACACCTATTTCGGCGAGGTAGATTAAGGCATCAGTCAAATTGTCTTTGTGAGAGTATGATGACTTCTCAAGGAACAGCTTCTGGATAGGTTTGAGGCCAGCCTTCTTGATGGCATCCTCGTCCATGCAGGCATTGTAGGCTGCTTGCATCTTCTCAAAGTTCTCGCGGTTCGCGTCGGCAAGAGTTCCGACGTATGGAGAGTGATCAGCATAGCCACGTTCGATGATGGCACGCCCAATGGCGAAATCGTTCACCATTATCTGGAAGAGTGTTTGGTTCAGACCCTCGTGGGGGTGATTGGTACGCCAGCCACCACAAACATATTCATCGAAGTCGTCACAGGGATCGATGTCGGTGTAGTTGGGCGACAAGTTCGCTTTGATCATCTGCGAGAATGCAGTGCAGGCTGGCGTGGTGCACAGGTCTGGAGTCTGCCGCTTTTCAAGTTTTCGACCTCCGATCATGGAAGCTCGACGCTGAAGACGGAGCGTCTCGAACGATCGGTTCTCCGTGGTTTTGGGGCTCAGAGCATCATGGCAGAGTCTACCGTAACCGAGTTCTGCTGGCAGAAATTAGAGCAGGTAAGATTGACTGAGCGGGAGATGCTGACCGATCAGCCCAAGTCCCACCAGGCCGACGAGAAGAAGGCCCCCAATGATCAGCACCTTCTTGAAAGCCCTGTCGGAAGCGGCTGACTGGAGTTGAGAGTAGGCGAGTATCTCCGCATCTTCCAGATCTTCGTCAAGTAGTGGCTGGTCAGAGGAGAAGTCCTTGATCTCGACATCAGAAGTCATTGTCAGGATGTCCAATGAAGAACTTGGTGTAGTAGTTAGACTGGGTCGGGAACGTAAGAATACAGAGCTGGGGCTGTGAGTTGAGTGATGAAGCGTCAGAGAAACCAGAGTGAAGGCCGTCACCCAAGCGTTGTCCTGCTGCCGCTTCTGAAAAAAGTAGTCGCCTTGAACACTTGGGCTTGTGCCCTGGAAAGTTTCATTTTGGCAGGTCCTGTCCGCGCCTTGACATGATTATTCGCAGATGTGGTATGGGCTGTTGACGTTCCAATCGGCAAGAGCGATCTAGGTGAGGCATCACGCAACGCGAGCCAGTCGCAGCGTGTGCAGCGTAGTGAGATAGTGTTGTCTTGTGCAAGTCCATAACACCGAAATGCACAGTAATAAGCAGAACACGGTAGTTGTGACGTTGAGCGTTGTAGCCTGGGAAAGACGCGTCGCGAAAGTCGTGGCCATGTTTCACGTGGGGCAAGTGGCCTGCGCGCTTTTGCATGACATGACACAAGACGACAGAACATCACCACGCCCCGCGCAAATGTCTACTACTTCACTGCCCCTCAGGCCGCCTCCTGCTTCAGCTGGCTCAGCCCTCACCACCGACTTCTGGGATCTCTACAAGTCCTCCAAACGAGATACCGGTTACGTCCTAGACTGGCTGCGTCGCACCGTCGAAAATGCTGCCCGCACGAAGAAGTCCAAAACACCCATTGTCCCCATTGAGGGCCGCTTGACCGTTCAAACCCTCCTCCAGGCCAGTGAGCTCGTCTCCAAGCGCCAAGTGACCGCTCCCTTGTACATTCGAGGTGCCTTCAAGCGCACGCTTGTCAAGCGCCGACAGATTACCGAGTGGTACCGTCAGCGGGAACGTATCGATCCGACGGTCAAGCCTGGAAACGAATCCCACGCCTTTTTCAACGATGCGTATGCCTATGCTCTTCCAAGAAATACCTCGAGCCTCGTGCTGACCCTCAAACAGACTCGCCACAGCCTATGATTTAATGTTCCCTGAACAAGACGAGCCAGCGGCAGAAAAGCCCGCCGCCGCTAAGCATTTATCTAAACCGGCCGGAGATGACTCGTCAATCCCTTCCAAAAACTTCTTCGACGTCCTCGCCAACATCCCTGAAGAGGAACCTGGTTCTCCCGTTCTCGAACCTGCCGAGCGACATGTTCCCGAAGAAGTGCCCGAACCGATCGAGTACGTCTTCGTTGATGACCCGCTCGCCGAGATTTTAGACCTCCATCTCTACATCTTGGAAATGGACGCCCTTGTTTCTGCCACCAAGCATTTCTGGAAGCTCTCTGCAAACGCTCAACTTCCCGTGCCGCTTGCAGCTTGGTTGACCATGGCGGGATTTGCGTCGATAAAACGACTCTCCGATCTCATCTCCCCTGCTATCGGTGGCCACAAAGCCCTCCTTCACCACTATACCAGCAAGAGGGCCGACCTTGGAATAAAAGGTATTGACGTGTCCCAGGGTATGGCTGAGAAGACTGGCGAAAGCCCCATCTACAAGGAATTCTCTGACGGGCTGGCCCTCGCATTCCCCTGCTCCGCTCTGGTCAACTTCAAGAAGGACAAGCAAAACGACTCTGAATTTATGGGCGTGATAGAGCGTCAGCCTATCTCAAAGTCTTTCCTGTCCGAGCAGAAGGAGAAGGAAGAACAGGAGGAATTCATACAAGCCGTCATGAAGACCATCTCAGATCCCTCCCAGAAAGAGCTCCCGGGACATGAAGCCCTTGCCGTGATGCAGCTTTTGGCTGAGAGGCAGAGCAGAGATTCACAAGCCATGGAATCGGTTCTGAGGAGCATAACGCAACTCATCAATGACCCTAAGAACAAGGGGGCTTCTGGGAAAGATGACTTCAACCCCCTGCTTCCCGAAATGAGGGAATATCTGGAGTCGGAAGAGCTCTACCCGGATACGAGTCTTGTTGTCGGTCTTCAGATGCTGCTAGAAACATCCAAGAGCTTCGTCTACAAGGGAGATGCGCCGAATCCTATGAACTGCCGCATGATGGCCCTCAGGTTTGCGCAGGAGGTGGCGCAAAACATCCAATTTGTCAATGATCATGACGCTGTTGCGAAGAACCACACGGTACCCATGGTGTCTGGGCTTCATGGGGTGTCGGACAGACTGAAGGCTTTCATTCGTGAGAAACGGCTTGACTTGTACTCACAGTCTCCATGGACAGGAGGCCAACAAATGATGCACATCGCGGCATATGCACTTGAAGGTGGTTTGTCACTCTGCAACCAGCGTGGCATCGTTGGTACGGTTCTGTACGGTTACAACGCTGTGCAGCAGCTTGCCGATGCTCCGATCAAGAACCCGCTTCTAGATGCGCTCTCGAATCTTTTGTTGGACGCCGTCTTTCTGGGGCGCCTTCCTGCATCGAACATGCACAGCGTATGGATGCGTTTCTTGGGCGGGGGTATTGAGAAGAAAAGTGTTCGCGGCAAAGACGGAAAGAAATTTTCAATTACGTTTCCCAAGCGTCCGACCAACTCCAAGAACACGACCGACTTCCAGAACCGCATTGACGCGTTCAACCTATCGCTGTTTCACAACCTCTATGAGAATTACTGGATGGGACGTCCAGAGTTCTGGGCTCAAGTCTTCACTGATAGAGAGAAGAAGACGGTGTCAAAGGCGGAGGCCATCCAACTGGACACCAAGCTCCACAGACGACCATTTGGCGAGGCTCTCTACATGATGAGCGACGTCGTTTCGTCGGAGTTCAACTCGGAATTTCCTGTGGCAAAGGTCAATTTCTTCGCCGTCTACACCACCTGTGTCGACATGCTCACGGAGATATCCCGGAGAGCAACAGAAAATCCGCCGGAGGAGCTCCGCTGGGCGTGGGATCTTGGCGTTATGGACTCCCACGTCGACGCCGCCGCCGGTTTCACTTTCATGAACCACCTTCTTCAGGACATCGATACTCGGTCCAGTAAGAGAGATAAGGCGAACCTTCCCAAGCATTCTGGGCTGCGCCTCGTGCAAGATGCGATCAACCATGTCTGGGGAGAAAAGAAGCTGGAAGACTTCTTTTGGAAGAGTTTGTAGGTTCTCGATTGGCGACATATACTCCCTGTCATGTGAGTGCCAATCTATCATAGAGCTTGAATCACCGCACATTTCCAAGACTTCTTTTCCCGTTCCAACGTGCCAGGATTCGGACATTGGTCCTTTCAAGTCCAAGCTCGCGGTCCAGACATGTGTTCGCCCAACCATGAATCCCGGGAAAAGGCCCGACTCGCCTTAACCACCGTCGTGTCCGGCCTCACTTCCCCTTCCAGTCTATCATCCCATGGGGGCCAAAAAATTGCCGTACGTTCCTTTCGAAAATGCCGTGCTTTCTTCTTGCGTATCCATATGTTAAGTAATTGCCGTCTCGGACTTTTTGAATCGTGTTTCTTGCTAGCTTACTATCCTAACCACCAACCAAAATGTCCACACCCACAGCAACCCGCCAATGGCTCCTCACTCGGCAGCCTACAGGCGCACCAATTCTCTCTGGCCCGTCCGCCACCTTCAGCCTTGTCACCGCTGAGTTACCCCCTCTTCAGGATGGCCAGGTGCTCTGCCGCGTGCGCTACATCTCGAACGACCCGGGCCAGCGCGGCTTCATCGGCATCGGCGTGGCCGACGAGCGCATGTACGTACCGCCCGTACACGTCGGCACGCCCATGCGCGCCGGCGTCATCGCCGAAGTGCTCGAGTCCCGCGCGCCGACGCTCCAGCCCGGCCAGACGGTCATGAACCTGCACCTCGGCCAGTGGAGCGAGTACGTCGTCCTCGCGGCCGCCGACTGCCAGGTGCTGGCCCCGTTGCCGGGCGGGCTGCCGGTGACGCACTTCCTGGGCGCCCTCGGCGCGCCGGGCCTCACGGCCTACTACGGCCTGGTCGAGGTGCTGCACGCGCGCCCGGAGCACGCGCTCGTCGTCAGCGCCGCGGCGGGCGCCACGGGCAGCATGGTCGTGCAGATCGCGAAGAAGCTGCTCGGCTGCAAGCGCGTCGTCGGCATCGCGGGCGGCCCCGCCAAGTGCGCCTGGGTGCGCGACCGCCTCGGCGCCGACGCCTGCGTCGACTACAAGAGCTCGACGTTCAAGGACGACCTGGCCGCCGCCACCGACGGCTTCGTCGACTGCTACTTCGACAACATCGGGGGCGCCATCTTGGACGCCGTGCTCCCCCGCATGCAGCGCGGCGGCACCGTGGCCGTCTGCGGCGCCGTGTCGACGTACAACGCCGCCGAGCCCATGGCCCTGAGCCACTGGATGGAGATCGTCAGCATGCGCTTGCAGCTGAAGGGCTTCGTGCTGTTGGATTGGATGGATCAGATTCCCCGGGCCATCGGAGAGTTGGTGACGGCGGTGGTGGAGGGCAAGATCGTGCTGAGCGAGGAGCACGAGACTTTGATCGAGACGGGGATTGAGGGTGTGCCCGAGGCGTGGATGAAGTTGTTTGAGGGCGCGAATAGGGGGAAGTTGATCACGAAGTTGGTGTAAGAGGTGGTGGATGAGATGGAAACGATCAGGAAATGAGAAATATCCCCATTAATTTTTATCACCCTGTCCATAGGGTGCTACAGACCATTACAATCCTCAGTTACACTATCACCGGTCGTGGTCAACTACTTTCGGGATGATTCTGGTATTCTTTGAACTGATTAAACACCGGTATCCACCGTAACTCGCGACTTACATTCGCATTTTGAAGTACCCAGTCTGACCGCCAGCATAAAATGGTTTATTTCCCAGTGTGACTTTCTATGGAAAGAGCTTGGATTGAAATGACGCTGGGAAATAACATGGTGCAGTTCATAGATTCGTGGCCAGAAGCTCAGAACCCTTGCAATGCAGTCGTACGGCGTGACACAAGACTTCTATTGGTCGAAATGAGAGCGATGTTCTGGCAGCGACCAATCATAGGGAGACGCACATCAGCATTGCATACACCTAAAACGGCGTAGATCAGCATGAGATGTTTTGGTGTTGTCCAATCAGACTCGCGTTGCACAAGAGAAGCGAGCAGTTAAATGTCGAGAGCCTTGCTCCCTACGACATTGCCCATCCTCCTTCCTATCACTCAAATTGCCGCATTCTGTCTACCACACACACCGCCATGGATGAGCAATGGGAACTTCACAAAGAAGAGATTGTATCTCTCTATCGGGAACGCACCGCACAGGAAGTCCGAGACCATATGCGGCAAACCCACTCATTTGACGCAACGTGAGATATGCCGTCATCCTCAAGAACCGCATTTCCGAAGGGATTCTCACTTATATACCTTTGTTAGGCCCCAGCAGTACGAGCGCCGTCTTAAGAAATGGGGGGTTCGCAAGAATCTCAAAGCAAAAGAGTGGATGTTGATTGGTCGTCGCATTGAAAAGCGCAAGGCTGAGGACAAAAAGAGTGAATTGAGAGTCGATGGCTATCCATTCCCCCCAAGAAAGGTCTTGAAAGCAATCTCGAGGTACCCAGAAGGTGCAATAGAGAGATTTCAACGAGGTAAGTGCTCGTCGCATGACTGTATAAAACAAACCTGACAAACTTTCCAGAGCAACGGTCATGGCGGAGCCCGACACCGGAAGGATGCCAACTTCTCACACCGGTCATTACTGCAGTGCATTCTCCGGGATTGTCTGTAGTGTTCTCCCTCAATTTTGACAAAGCTCCTCTACTCCAGTTTCAGCGGTTCATGGAACAGAAATGTACACATCCACCTTTGTTTCATTTTTTGTTCCCTGGCTAATTTTGAATCCAGTTGTGGTGTTCCAAGACCTCGTATCTCATCTCACCAGGGACAAGATTGGTCAAGAAGTCGTAACAATACCCGCTACCGAACCTTCACAATCAGTACAGCACAACACTCTCGTATTTCAAGCAGTGTACGAGTCATCTCTTACTCTGTCATCCTCTACCATCACTCGAAACGCCCTTGGAAGATTCTTCGAGGCTATCTTTCACATCACGAACCATACATTGGACAACTGGGACCAATCAGGCAGCGAGAATTTTCGAACACTCTTCATGGAGGTACTCGCACGCATGATCGAAACTCCTCAAAACAAAGCCCTTTTGCTCCAAGCCATATCGGAACCAAATCCCACTTTCGAGGCTCTCATCGAAGCGACTTTCCCAACAGCACTACTCAGTGGCAGAGGAGACTTCGTGAGATTTTTGATAGAATCTGGAAGGATCAACCCGAACGATTCGATTCCTATGGCAAGCGGGGCATACTCTCCAATGGAAGTTGTTGTTCGTAAGCGGAACTTTACCATGGCCGAACTTCTGATTGACCTCGGAGCGGATCCGAGAAAAGGTTTCTCAGACCACTACGACGGCTCATCGCTGAACGACCTTGTCAATAGTGCTACTCCAGAATTTCTCCAAAAGATTCTGGTCAAGTGGTACGCCAATAACTTCGACGCTCCTCCGGTTTTCTGCAAACATGAGCAGTACAGAGAGGTCTTACTGAAACTCTTAAAAGAAGCTGTCGATCTGAGACAAATTTCAACAGCCTCGATGCAAAGTACTTCAGAAGATACCAAGTTTGCATTATCCGCTTTGCAGGCCGCTATCTCCACCAATGATCTTCAAAGTGCTGCCACGATAATAACAGCATGCAAGCACCGAGAACTCGAATTCATGAATGAGACGGAATATGGATTGGTGTTCTCTGCGGTTGAGGTCGGTTCCATGGACATGGTCTGTCTACTCCTCAAAAGTGGTGCAGATGTCAACGTACCGGGACCACACAGCATATCTCCACTAACCATGGCCATTCTGGGCGGAGAACTCTACATAGCCAAGCTTCTAATGGACTACGGAGCTTCCATCGAGCGTTGTTACAGCCGCACAGGCACCGCGCCGACCCCGCTACAAGCCGCAGCATACCAAGGATTCTACGAAATAGCATCGATCCTCATTTCCCGGGGCGCAGACGTTGAAGCAGCACCTTCAACCATATCTAACTTTAATGACGGAAGACTCAACCAGATCGTGCTGCATCTGGAGTACATGCGTGCCAGATCTGCATTAGAGATCGCTGTCTTTTGTGGACAGAACAATCGTCTTGAGCTGGTTCAGCTACTTGTGGAAAGTGGTGCAGATGCCGATGCATGCTTGGATGACGCGATGGACTTCTCGTGCCAGCGCTACCGAATACAAACAACGGATACCGTTTTCAGGTATCTACTCACCGTTTGTTCTTCATATTCCATTGGAAACGCAATTTACACTGCCATCAAGCTGGGATTTACACAGTCTCTCCGATTTATCAGTGAGAGAGAAGTAAATACCACCGGCCATACCTCATCTTTTGAGCCATATTTGTCTTCTACAGTCAACTGCACCAGTTCTGAGTTGCAACTAGAAATGGTGTCCCGTCTGTTACGACAGGGAATTGAGCTCAAACTCTCGGACAATCAACCAATGAGATTTGATAAAGACTTTCGCAGAGCTAACCCGACGTTGGCCGAATTCCTTCTTCAAAATGGGGCCTACGTATCTGTATTCCAGGAGCTAGAGGATGGATTGTCTTACGACAATGGAGTGGAAAAGGCGTCTGAAAAGCTACTTTCAGCACCGCCTCATCCCACGCTTCTCCAGGACTCCTGCTTCGGCCATTCCACCTTGGTATTCTTATCGAAATCAAGATTCCGTCGTTTTGATCTAATCCGAGGTTTACTCAAATGGGGTGTTCGAGTCGACTTCCCGTGCGTCATTCCAACCGTATCACACATTTGTTCTCACGGAACGATGGAAGATTTACGCATGTTCCTCTCCCTGGGCGCACCGGTAAATTTGGAGCGCGATTTCGAATGCGGCTGCTGGTATGAGATATTTGGTTATGATGATGATGGGGAGACACTCACCTATAGCCCCTTGCAGATTGCAGCAAGGAATGGTCGAACTGACATGGTTGAAGTCCTGCTACGAGCTGGAGCGTCAGTGGACTTTATCCGCGAAGCATATGCAGGAGAGACAGACTTCACTCCAATATCTTCGGTTTACCACCACACGATTGACTTCGAGTACACATGCGAATCTACACTCAGTATCTCTGTCGAGGGTGGCCTTCAAACGGTGGAAATGATTCTGGCTGCTGGCGCAGACGTAAATGAAGCACCCCACGAGCTCGGTGGCCGTACTGCTTTACAAAAGGCTGCTCAGGTTGGCGACATAGAAATTGTCGAATATCTGCTTCGAAAGCAGCAGGCTGATGTCAATGCCGCTCCCGCTGAATGGCGAGGTATCACAGCGCTACAAGCTGCCGCGATAAACTCGCACATCGACATAGCACACATGCTTCTAGAGATGGGAGCCGACCCAAATGCCCCAGGCGCAGAAGAGGAGGGAAGAACAGCTCTGGAAGGTGCAGCGGAGGGAGGCAGAATTGACATGATTCAACTGCTACTGGACAACGGAGCGGATGTCACCAGCGCTGACTTTGGCGCTGTCCAACTTGAAAACGCTATACAACTGGCACGAGACGAGGGGTTCCACGCTGCAGCCAGGATGTTGGAGCGTCACCGCGATAATTTGGCGTCAACATTGTGAAATTTGGGTCTATAGAGCGGGAAGAGGGGGACGATGGGTACTCCTACTCTCTGACAGAAAATCCCTCTCTGCCGAGAATTTGTGGTCGTGATCCTGAGGAGCCGCTGAACCCGAGTTACCACCATTGGCTAAAGAATCACCGTTGGAACTCTGGTGATAAACTTTGACACAACCGCTTGTCTTGTACATAAACCAGTACTTTGAATTCCAATTCCCTTGCCTTTATTAAGAGATAATGCAATGACTACGATCTCCGGTTATAATACTGCAACAAAGTTGGGCTACTTGTCAGTCTTGTCTAGATGCTTTTGTATACTTCGTGTATACAAGTGCGAATAGACGGCTTGACTGCTCGTTCTCTGTTGCAATCCGAAGGAAAGCGACGTGGTGCAGCCCGAGCGGAAAGTTCGCCGGGCAATTGCGGCGTGCGGGGGTTTTGATTGGTTGCAACAAGAATCACTCCCCACCAACCGACATCACTGCAACATTATACGACTCTCCAAGTTACGCACTGAAAAATATGGCAAGACAGGGACAGAAAATGCTCGCTCATGACTTATTCTAACTTCTAATAAGTTGCCTCAAACCTTTGTGTCCTAGAAGTATCATCTCATAGGCCTGAGATACTTTGTACTGTACCTCTCATACTTTACCAACGACACCTCTCGTGATGATCGCCATTCACCAAATTTACATACCGCCATCTGAGACTCAGCAGATCGGACGAAATGCGGCTGGAAACAGTGGGACTACCTAAGAAGACTTCCATGATATTTCTAATCAAAAATCGGGTAACTTTGTACCCGAACCCGAGATGCCCGAATCCTGAAGTCCCAAGTCTTTGATACCTGAGGATAAAACTGAGACATACAAACAAGCAGAAGCCATCATTGCTGCTTTCTCTGCTCGCCCTGTCGTCTTCCCTATCCACACCAACCACACCTACACGGAACCATGACCCCACCAACCCACAACGTCCTCGTCATCGGCGCCGGCGGCTACCTCGGGCACGCTATCGCCTGCGCCTACGTCCGCACCGGAGTCTGGCGCGCATACGGCCAAATCCGCAACCCCTCGCACGCGCCCCGCCTCTCCGCCTCGGAAATCACGCCCATCATCAGCAGCGACCTCTCGGACCCGTCCCTGCCGTCGACCCTCGCATCCCACGCGCCCTACTACAACGCCGTCGTCATCGCCATCGACGACGCGCTGCTGGGCGACGCCTACCCGGCGCACCTCGCCGCTCTCACACAGCTCTGCCGGGCCATCGCCGCCTTCAGCCGGCGCAGCGCCCACAACGTGAAGCCGCTCGTCCTACTCTCGGCAGGCCTGAAGGACTTTGGCGAGACGGGCCTGCACGGCGACGCCGGCCTCGCGCCCGTGACGGAGGACTCGCCGCTCAACCCGATGGCGGCGACGCGCGTGCGCGCGCTGACCTGCCAGCAGATCCTCGACCACGCCGACGACAGCGGCGACGACGGCAGCAGCAGCTTCGACGCCGCCGTCGTGCGGCCGTCGAACCTGTACGGCCTGAGCGGCTCCATATACGGCTACTTCTTCAAGAAAGCGGAGCGCGCGGCGGCCGACTCTGCCGAGCTCGTGCTCGGTGCGGATCCGCGGACCATCTTGCACAGCACGCACGTCGACGACGCGGCCGAAGCGTACGTCGCGCTGTCGGCGGACGCCGTGAGGGCGGCGGTGCGCGGGCAGCTGTTCAACGTCGCCGGCGGCCGGTACGAGACGCTGGAAGAGATTGGGGACGCGCTGGTGTGCGAGTACGGGATCGCGGGCGGCGTGCGGTACGATTCGAGTGCGAAGGAGCGGGGGCCGGTGGCAGGTGGGTTGGATTTCGCTGTCGTGGCGTTTTCGGAGTGGGCGTCGTCGGAGAAGATCAGGAAGGTGACCGGGTGGAGCGATAGGAGGGCGACGTTCGCAGAGGACGTTGGCGTGTACAGGCGGGCTTACGAGGCTGCGGTTCAGCAGGGGCATCCGGACACGGTGAGGTGGGAGAAAGTGATGGCGAGTCACTGACCTTTGTTGGACGTGTTCACTGTAGCTGTGGTAAAGTTGCCTTCAGTGCTTCTGCAACCACAAAATGCCCGTTCTCCTCTGCCATTCTCACTGAATTGAGAAGCCGTTGGTGGCCGATTTGCCCAGTGATCTGGAATCCGGAGCGTAGGAGAAAGACTACCATGTCGAGACGGCCATTTTCTGCTGCGCCTTCCAAAGCAGTTCTTCCATAGACCATTGAGGGAGCTCTATTGACATCGGCGCCATGCTTCAGGAGCAGCTCGACGATGCCAATGTATCCACCGATGGATGCAAGTTGGATCGCCGTTCCGCCACCTCTATCAGCAGCAGGTGCTTCGACATTAGCTCCACGTCTGATCAACATCTGGACCATCTCGTAGCATCCAGACTCCGCTGCGGCTTGTATAGGTGTGCGCTTGAAACCCCTGGTTGCCGGAAAGTTGATATCCGCACCTGCATCAAGGAGGATTTCGGTCATATGAATATTTTTGCCCTCGATAGCGACTTGAAGAATGGATGTTCTCGGGGATACACCCGGAGTCTCGTCCAATGGAAGGGCCCCGTTTGGGTCGGCTCCTGCATCAAGTAACATCCGCACAGCTTTGATGCTTGCAGCATCGCCTTGTTTAACTGCTAGAGCAAGAACTCTATTGAAAGCTCCGTTGTACTTGGACAAGTCCATAGCAATGATGGACCGAAGCCGTGTGAGCTTCGAAAGGTCACGCTTCCAAATGGCGTCCGTGAGGGCGAGATCACAGTACCCTCTTTTCCCATGAGGGTACCTTTGGAGAAATGCCTTGTGGAGTAGATCAAACATCTCGGAGTCGCATTCCATCGCTCCGGCGAGCGCTCTCGGGTCACCGGGATCTGCTCCATTATGAAGTAAGTGGCACACTATACCAATGTCCCTGACGCCAACTGCCATAGCCAATGCTGTGCTCGAGCCCCGTGAGTTGAGATCCATTCCGGCTTTAATTAAACGCTCAATCAGTCGCTGGTCTTTGCGTTGAATGGCAATCGACATTGCCTCGTGGCTGATGGGGCATCCAGCAACCAGCATATCTTCTACTATGGATATATCTCCCCATTCAGCGGCCAGTGAAAGTTGCGAGGTATTAACCTTGGGGTCTGCATTGAGTAGCGCACGCACGATGCGGGGGTTGCGATTTTTCAATGCGGAGCTAAGCGGGCATCTGGAACCCGGAATGAAAAAGAAGTTCACAGCCGCTCCAGCGCCTATGAGCAAGATTGCGATTTCCTCGTGATTGGCTTCTGTTGCTTCGACTAGTGCTTCGTAGAGACCTGCTTCGTAGAGACCGAAGTTGAGTTGAATCTGGAGTAGGCGCTGGACCACCTCCGTATTTCCAATTGTTGATGCAGCAACAAGTGCGGGAACATACTGTTCCATCTCTCTTATATGGCGCAAAGCGCCTCGTGTTTCAAGGATTTGGACAAGCTGGGAGTTACCCGCCAAGATTGCTTCCGCAAGCGGGGTCGACGGAGGGTCGTCATAGCTCAGGCCGTCTACTTTCGCTCCTTTCTCGAGAAGAAATATGACCAACTCCGTCTTTCCACTCTGAGCGGCGTAAGCCAGAGTGGCATCGTTGATTTGTGCTCCAGAATTGAGGAGAGTCCGCACCAAATCGAAATCTCCTTTTTTCGCTGCCATATCAAGCATTCTTGGCCTTGCATCAAAGTCAGACTCGAAGTCGGACTCAGGTGCGGCCTCAAAGTACGGTGCATTGATGTCCGCACTGGCGTCCACAACTCGTTCAACGATCCCCATGCAGGTTTCATGGCTCATTTTGGAGATCAGCTCACTGAAGACACCTTCGCTGCCCCATTGCTCATGGTTGTCGTGAACACCAGCTCTAAAGAGAGCCTCTACTACCTCTTCTGTTGCCTCGTGCATTGCGGACGTGAGTGTCTGAAGGCGAACCCTCGAGCCGTTGTCCAGAAGCAACCGAACAAATTTCAAGCTTACTTGAGCTCTGTCGAAAGGGGCCCGTTCGATCAAACGTGACAGAGCGCCGCGTCGGCGCAGAATCCTTTCTGAATAAGTTTTGTTCACGTCCACTTGGTACTCCAAGAGAACCTTTGTTGATTCAAAATCATGGAGCTCAGCTGTACGTTCGACCGGGGTGTATCGCTCGCCGTTGAAATGGCATACAGCCGTGTTTGGGTCAATCCCTGTGACGTGCCGACAGCACAAAATCATGCTGATAGCACGTGCATCTTTCGCTTCGATTGCACTAATAAACATCTTGTGCGACAAAGCTCTAGCTGCGAGGCCTTCCATGGATTGCATCAAGTGCGAGAATTGTACGCCAGATTGATGCCTTAAATACTGAAAGGCAGCACCGATTGGAAGCCCATCTAGTCCTGAAAAATTATTTGCTGCAGAAAAGCTGAGAAGATTGATATAAGTCATGCTCAGTTGGTCGACGGAGGCTGCAGTGGAGGGTTCAATTATGTACGGTTGAAGTGCCGTCGAAGGTAGCAGTGCTTTGAGCTCCGGCAGAATGATCTTGTGGTGGCGCATTACCATTTCATGATATGGCGCAAGGGCTACACTCTCGAAAATCAGGTTTGCGTACTGGGTCTTTGCGTATACTGCTTTAATCGTAAGTCAACAATGTGATGATTTCCGCCAGCGAGTAGGCCCAAATAGTAACAAGCGAGTACGAGCGCTATTCACGATTGGGTAATCGTACTCAGAGGAATAGTCCCGAGTCAAAATTAAGGTAGGACTCACAATGCTCATGCAAGAACTCTCGAAATTTTTCGAATGGAAGGTCCTCAATCTGGGTTACACATGCATCTTCTGGAGTGGGGCTGAGTACTGCATATCCTTGTGGAAGCGGTGGTAACGGTCCTGAATGTATGGTTAGCATTCTGTCTTTTGATGATTCAGACATGTTACACACTGTTGCTGAATCGAGAGAATGGCGGAGAGTGCCTTCCACGAGACACGCCTTTTTGGACCTTGGACGCGTCGAGCAAGCGACCTCGCTGATAGACAAGGCTGCGTTTTCCTGTCGCTTCCCTTGCTCTTATGATCTTTGCAATAGCCCGCCATTCCTCTTCTGTGACATTCTTTTGAATCCCATGTTCTGTGAAGTATCTTTGGTATTGCGATGCACTTGACAAAAGTTAGTTTGTCTCATGTTTCCTCTCGTGTTCATTATGCGTACTTTCTGGAAAACCCACGATTCCTGGCCATGAAGTCCATGACCTCACGTAGAGTTTTTTGAGAATCGATGTATAGGTGCACGATCTCATCATGATGCTGATCCCATTCAGGATCGCGAGTGTTTGTTTTGGCCCGTCTCGGCGGCATCGTGTTCGGCGTGAAAAAGAGGATTCGGTTAACGCTCGAGTCGAGCAGAACAGTTGTATGCCGGAGACAAGGCTGAGTTAAGTACAAGATCTCACACCAGCCTCGCTAAAATGTATCAATCCTAACTCAGCTGGCTGACGCTTACTTCATATGCATTCTCTCCGTTGATTGGCTGGTCCCGAAAATCGCATGCAGTCTCTGTCTTGGCACACATTGTGAAGAGAGCCAATAGCATTCGGCGATGTTGAAGACAGGGGTCTTGAGCGGTGTAACGTGTTGATCACTTTCCCGGCCAGCCGCTGTGCATTTTACGAGTGACAGGCCAACATCCAGCCTGATCTGTCTCTTGTTCCTTATAATTTATAGCATTTCACTTCGTGACGCAGAATTCTAGAAAGATGCCTCCCTTGTGTGCAGAGGACTGTGTAGCATTCTCTATCGTCGAATAGGCATGTCTGCCTGGTATCCACCTCGTGTATATTGTTGGAGTATGAAGAGCCGCACATAGTACTTAAATATCCAGAATAGAAGACCTATTTAGGCTTAGTCCCACCGCTAAATATACCACCTCTGCCAGTCCTGTGTCCCCTTGAAAGTTTACCACTATAGCTTCAACAAATACCGTTTTGACCACAGTATTGGAAATCAGCAGCAATTGAAATATCTGCATCACTCTAAAAGATGCTTCCTCAAATCCTCTCTATGATCCGACAATAATGAAAGTAATCTTAGTTCCTGAAGCGGACCGAAATGGGCCCGTTACGGCCGAAGCGCTAATGCCCGTTCGCCAAGTTGGCAACTGAAGCTCTTCGGCCAGATTATCATTCCGAAAGCATATCAATGCAGCATACATATGTTAAATGGAAGCCCGGCTGGCGTGAAAGTTTGACATTCGACACCGAGAAAGATTCATCTGGAATTCAGGACAATCCATCATGTCAGCTCAAGATTTTCGCGCCATCATTGTGGGAGGCAGTGTTGCAGGCCTAGCGCTAGCATTGATGCTCGAGAAGCATGGCATCAACTTCATCGTTCTAGAAGCATACCCGTCGATTACTCCTCAAGTCGGGGCCAGCATTGGTATACTGCCCAACGGCTTGCGCATACTGGATCAACTTGGATGCTACGAGGACATCCGCAAGAAGGCACAGTATCCAGTGAACACTGTCTCTCTGCGAGACTCCAGCGGCAAGCCCCTGATCCATGTGCAAGATGTTGATTCACAAGCCACGGAACGGTACGTTGTCTCTAAGGAGTCTGATTATTAGTCGTTAGGCTGACCTAGCGGATCGATGCATAGACATGGATACCCAATGCTCTTCTTCCAGCGACGGATGTTGATTCAAATCCTCTACGACCATATCCAAGGCAAAGCCAATGTGCTCACCTCGACGCGAGTGAAATCGATCCTTGAGGATGATCAAAGAGTTTCTGTCGAAACACAGGACGGACGCACCTTCACTGGCCATGTCGTAGTCGGCGCCGACGGCGTGCACAGCATCGTCAGAAAGGAAATATGGCGGACTGAATCTGAGAGCGGATCAGTTGAGAGACAGATTCTCGAGAATGGTGAGTGAATTCACCAAGCATCAGACTATTGAATCAGCTAAGAAATCGGGTTCCTCCCAAGACATTCAAGCAAAGTACGGATGCATCTTTGGCATATCCACCGGCATCACCAAGTTGCCCAAAGGCCTCCTCCAGTTCACAGCAGGCCAACACGCTTCAATCCTCACAGCATCCGGACCGGAAGACGATACATATTGGGCTCTCTTCTATAATATTGGCGAGACTTACCACGGTGCAGGCTTCCCTCGGTTAGGGAAAGTGGATGAGCACAATGTCATCGCCAAGCACCAGGATGACGCGGTCACCGAAGAGATGACATTGGCAGATTTGTATTCCAGGAAAACAGTATCTGTCTGCACTCCACTTCATGAATACGTTGTGCAAGCGTGGCACAGTCAAAGGTCTATCGTCATTGGAGATGCGGCTCACAAGGTATGTTAACTTTCAAGGCCCATCCGATATCTCCACGCTAACAGTAACGGTAGTTCAATCCACTTACCGGGCAAGGCGGCAACTCGGCGATTGAAAGCGCTGCAGCGTTGACGAACGAGATTGTAAAGATGCTTCAATCGTACGGTCCGAAGCGTCTCCCTCCCGGGAAGGCTTTGCGGTCCGCCTTCGAAGCTGTTCAATCCACACGCTGCCACCGAGCCTCGCATTTAGTCAAATCATCTGCGAGATTCCAAAGCCTGACTGCGATGGAAACATCCATCCACAAAGCAATTCTCCATCATGTGCTTCCGCGCTTGGGCCAGACTCTGATACTGCGCATGCTCTTCCGAGCATACCCGGGATCAGTGTCTCTGAACTCATTGAAAATTCCGAAAAGGCCTCGCAGCATACCCTACGATGATGAAATCGGCACCAATACCAATGTTGGAAGCAAATTTGTCTGGCTCACACCTGTCACACTGCTTTTCGGTCTCTCTTTTCTGGGGGTCACCCTCATGCACAAAGTCAGTGCCATAAAGGGCACATGGGACTTGGTAGCGGAAGCCGTCAGGGTAGGATTCATACCAGAGGCTGGTGTTCCTCTAGAGTCCATCTCCTGCCTCTCTCCCTTCCCCCGTGTTGAGCGGTTGTTCAGGGCGCTTACCGCCATCTTCTTGGGTGTTGTTTCTGGCTCTACGAGCAACGCGCATTCGATGCATGCATGCTATTTTTTGCTGGCATTCTTCCCTCCTGTGCTCCTGATGATGATGGTGGAAGCACACAGGAAGAGTAATCGCGCATCACTTCTGCAAACGTATGGCAGCGCTTTACCATCACGTAGCGATGTACTGACCCTATTGTACAGATCCTTTCTCTGGGTTTCCGCTGCTCAGCTGTTCGGTCTCGGCATCGTTCTGCCGCTCTATTTCGCCTTGTCTCTCTTCCGTTCTCGACACTCGTCTTACCGGAATCCAAATGCTCGTTCTGCTTCACTTACAAGCAGGACCGCTCTTTCAGCGCTGATTCTGGGCTACCTGGTTCCTTCCGTCTGGATGTTTGTTCTAAACAGCCAATCTCGGATGAAACAGTCAGCCATTGCTTTCTGGCAGATCTCGCCAGTCATTGCTGTGGTCCTTGTTGACGCGTTCCATTCACTGTGTTCTGCAAGACGATTGCTACAGCCAGGAAGGTACAGCAAGGCCGAGGAGGCCTTTCAATCGCCGGGACGCTCCCGCAAGCTCCCAAGTCTTACCATCGCGTACGATGCCATCGCCATCGCCTCTGCTCTTCTCCATATTGTCACAGTCCTCTTCCTGACCTTCTCATCCTCACATTCGCTCTTCAAGACTTTCGTTCCTCAAAGGCCGCCGCAACCAGTATCGACCATCGCGGACGGCATGTTCACTTTCCTCCAGTTCGATTTACTCCTTTGTGTTGGAGCTACGTTGATTTTCTCAATCGTCACGCTTTGCAACATGCGCCACCATGGAATGACTACCGCAACGATTCCGAGAAGTATGGCATTGCTTGCACTTGGATACATCATGGTCGGCCCTGCAGCGTCTACCATTGTTCTTTGGAGATGTCGCGAGAAGGCCATGGGAAAAACGAGTGCTCAACATCAGAAACGCACTTGATGGTGAGGGGTCATGCAAAGGTTGACTTTGCAAAAACGCAAGAAGTTGTATGTCAGTCACTGCGTCCACTATTTTCCTGTTTACCATTCTTTCGGCACTGCATCATGCTTTTTTTTTTCTTTTTCTCCATTGGATCTGTCATCATTTCAAACATGAATTTATTAAGAGTGAGGAGCTGTTGGGAATCGGTTCTTTTCTTCATTTCCAATTTCACTGCCCTTCGAACTTCGGCAGTATCTGATCTTCATATCCAGTGGAATTGAGTACATGTGGAAGATCGTGAATCCACACGTTGATTGTGATGATAAAGGTAATGCAGTTAGTTAGTAAGCGGCGTTTAAACAAACATTCTCAACTCTTCTCCTTCTGAATGTGTTGCGTGCAGCATCAGATGAACATCAAATAAAAAACATGGACGGTTCATACAGCTGGAAACGGGCCAAAAAACGTTGAACTAAAAACAGGAATATGAAAAACTTGCCGATCACCACTGATCGCGGGTATGAAGTCCCAAACGCAAACCGGTAGGAACGCTGCACTTACACTACTGGACAACAAGCCAGACCACCGCCACTCACCGTACCGAAAACTCAGCTGACGCCATCTACCACAGATCTACTCATCGTCCCGCGGCTTCCGGCCAGTCACGACGCGCAGCGTGTTGTAACCGTGGAATTTGGTATTCCTCAGATCCTTCCGCGCCTCTGCGCAGGCGACCTCCATCTCCTCCCGCGTCCAGCCCAGGACGTCGACCAGGGTGCCGAGGGCGTAGGGCCCCAGGGCCTCCTCGTACTGGCAGAGCTGGTACCTGCCGACCTCCTTGAGATGCGGGTCTCGGGCCCAGCCGTTGAAGGGCAGCTTGAAGATCTGTTCCTGGACGTCGACGAATCCAGCCTCCTGCATCCATTTCTTCATGTAGGCGGGGGCGTGCATGGTCTTGCCGAGCTTGTCCATGGCGCTGCGGATCGTCTCCTGGAGGCGGTACAGGGCGCACGTGTCCGGGTAGGAGCCGTCGTCCGAGACGCTGGTGGTGTCGGTCTCCTTGGCCTCGAGGTAGCCGCCGGGCTGCAGGTTGTCGAAGCACTGGCGCAGCAGCCGGGGCCAGTCGGAGATGCAGGCGTTCATGTTGACGAAGTGGATCAGGTCAAACTTGGTCGAGTAGGTCCACTCCAGCTCAACGTCGTCGATGATGAACTTGACGTTCGGCGGCACCCAGCTGGGCTGGATGGGGCTGATGTCGACGCCGATAACCTCGGCCGAAGGGTTGGAGTCGGCGACGTCGATGGCCCAGATACCGGTGCCGCAGCCGACGTCCAGGATGCGCTGGGGGCTTTCGATGGGGGCGAGGATGAGGCGGCCGCCCAGCAGCAAGCCGTAGATGTGGTGGATCAGGTCGCTGCGGTCACATTCGGGCTCGTCGTTGGGTAAGAAATAGGTGGAGCCCTTGTAGGCGCTGTAGCGACGGCCATTCTTGTACTCGTGGTTCAGGATGGAAGACGTCAGCGAGGTGAGGTCGCTGCGGCTGTTCGCGGGGTTAGTGAGATGGTGCAGGGATGTTGATGGTCGCATACCCATCGTCGCTGCCGAAGGCCGAGTCTGTCTCATCGGTCTGTGCAGGGTCAGATCAGGGGGCCGTGATGGACGTAGGGGAGGTGACGCACATCGGGCTCGATAACGGCGCCGGTAGTGTGGGCTGCAGGGGCTGGGGGATCTTGACACATGGTGGTGTTGGTGTGAAGAAAATTTGGGGAACGTGGAAGTGCAGTGCGGGGGAGCGACGGAGAGGAGTTTAAGGCGCCGGTCGACGGAGCGAGGCCTATGTTGGTGAATTGGGCCGAACGCTGAGGATGGTTTCGGCATGAGCAATGGGCTGATCTGAGATCTCCACCGTTTGGTCGCGGCCGGGTCGGACAACTCCCGCCCGTTCCGTTGCCCACTGGAAAACCGTCAGCTGGATGCAGCGCGCGTCTCGTTGTCGGCCCATGGCGCGCTGGCTGAGCAGTTGTTATCGTGTACAGTGTTTGTGCGCCAAAGTCCCTCGGGGAGACCGACCGGCAGCCTAGAAAGGGCAGGTGCGAGGCGTTAAGGCGTTAAGTCCGGCTGTATCAGGCCCGCTGCAGCGCGCCATCGCTCCCACGTGGCTGACGACGCCTAGACCCTGAACATAACCGGTTCCCGCGTTGACAGAATAGCACAGCCCGAAAAATTCTATGAAATAGATTACAGTAGTCTCGAAAAGCAGCGGCTCGCGATGATTCAAACAGAACATAATATGCCTCCAACAAGACTGCCGACAAAGTCCCGCCTCTAAGCTAGAGCACTGCTGTGCAAGGTAAGCGCCTCCGCTAGCTTGCCGCGGTTATATATTATGCCAGAAACCTTATCCAACATACATCAACTGGGCATCCAGTCTGCTTAGACTCTTCTAAAATGTGCCTTGACAACAACTTTCTCCGTTAAAACCATCAGTACGTATCCGCTCCCGCAATAAGAGTCGGGGTAAGAAATACCAACTAAGATACATAGAGATAGACCTTTCATCGCTTATATTTACAGACGCATCAATGGCAAATGCCAGTCTGGGGGGCGCGACAGTAATATAAACATGAGTGAAACCGCATTGCATCCGAAATCTCTACATGCTTTCAAACGTCATGTTCAATCGCACGTGACATTTGACTGGAAAAGAAAGTGTGTTTCTCATGCGTCGACCCAGTGTAGAACATATAGTAGTATAGCCAATATTGGTGGAAGGCACGCTATACGCGGTGCCCGGCTAATTTAAGTGGTGCGGGGTGCGCGTTTTAACCATGCGTTTCGTTTCCACTTAAGGCACAACACGAAACAGCTACAGTCTCTCCTATTGGTGGGTTCCATCCGCATGAAGCATACCATAAGGAGACATGCTCGTGTATGCATGACAGACTTGAATCCCCATGAACCACCATGGCTGCAATTGTCAGGTATAAAACCCTGCCTCCATTCTCGTTTTGAAACTTCAACCACCTCACACTTCCCTTTCTGCAACAGAAACAATGAAGCTGTCTGCAACAAACGCCGGCCTCGTCGCATTGCTCTCATCTGCTGCAGATGCAGCATGCTCTCTTCCCTCTTCGTACCAATGGTCATCGACTGACCCTCTGGCCGAGCCGACGAACGGATGGGCCGCGCTCAAGGACTTCACCAATGTCGTATACCAGGACCAGCACCTTGTCTATGCCTCGTCAGCTGGCGAGGCCGGCTATGGCTCATTGAACTTCGGCCTCTTCTCTGACTGGTCTGAGATGGCCTCGGCGATCCAGACTGCCATGACTTCGAGCGCTGTTGCACCAACCCTCTTCTACTTCGAGCCCAAAAGCCTCTGGATCCTCGCCCATCAATGGGGCCCAACCAGCTTTTCCTATCGAACCTCCAGTGATCCCACCGATGCGAATAGCTGGTCAGAGGCGCTACCTCTCTTCTCTGGCACCATCTCCGACTCCAGCACCGGCGTCATTGACCAGACCGTCATTGGCGACAGCGAGAACATGTACTTATTCTTTGCTGGTGACAATGGAAACATCTACCGGGCAAGCATGCCCATCGACAACTTCCCCGGCGATTTCGGAACCTCTTCAACCATCATAATGAGCGACACGACCGCCAACCTGTTCGAAGCCGTGCAGGTCTACACGTTGGACGGCCTGAACCAGTACCTCATGATCGTTGAAGCCATGGGCGCCAACGGCCGTTACTTCCGCTCCTTCACGGCCAGCAGTCTCGACGGCGAGTGGACCGCCCAGGCCGCCACCGAGGACAACCCCTTCGCCGGCAAGGCCAACAGCGGCGCCACCTGGACAGACGACATCTCTCACGGTGATCTGGTCCGCACCAACCCAGACCAGACCTTCACTGTTGATCCCTGCAGCCTGCAGCTCCTCTACCAGGGACGCGACCCTAGCATCGACACCGATTACGACTTGTTGCCTTACCGACCCGGTCTGCTCACCTTGCAGAATCCTGGTTCCTAATCGGGCGAGAATGTTGCAACACGCTTACGACGGAAGATGAAAGCAATCAAAGGGAGTTGCTGTCTATGTAGTTAAGATCCATTTCCGCTGTGCATTTGCATGAACGTTGGAAGTTGGCGTATTTGAATAGTATCGATATACTGGTCCTGGCGCATTATCACGTTGAAAACGTAGTGGTGATCCATGCCTTTCGGCGTAGATGGTAAAACTCCGAATACCAACAGAGCAGTCGCGTAGTTGTGGGGTGCAAGCAAACGTCATCTGTTTCGACCGCTTGCTTGCTCGCTAGTGCAGCGTGGATAATTTCGTAGCATCTGGCAGCATCGGAAAAATATACGGATTCTTGTTGCCGCCTCGCCTGTCGCACGAGGTCGTTAATTTGGCGGAACAGCTACCCGTACATGACAGCCCCGGCCCGATCTCCACAATGCATCCGAGAGCCGTATGTCACGCGTTCTTCGTGCTCATGGAACCCAAGCATCCACGAATCCGCAACTCCTCGGCCAGCATTTCAGATACTGGCCACGTCGCTTCTGTTAGAAATGTACGTTACGATCTGACAGTAATCAAAGTGTTAAGAATCGACCATGTTGATACGCATTGTGCTTTCACGCATGTGCTGGATGAATGCAGCTCCCTGAAACTCCCTCCCGAAGATCCGTTTTCCCGACTACATCCCGGTCATAAACAATGCAAGCCCCCGCACATGCCCCTGACAGTGTTTCCACCATTACTCCAAAGGGAGAGTTTCCCTGGTGTGGATCCTGCATTTACACATAATATGCTGATTTTCGAGATGTCGATCACCGCGGTATCTTAGGCAAATCAATAGGCCTGTACCTGCCTACTTGGTTTACTCGCGGATGAACGCTGATCACGTTTGTTCTAGCCGCCACGTTTACCCGGCTGCGTTGCTATTTATCCATTAATTAACAGAGAGTTGTGTATCCAGAGTAGAGGGGTTTCAAACCTTTTTGGGGAGCTAGCCGCCACAGACAACCAATCAGCGATGGCCGTATAGCGTATTCTGTTACTGAAACAAGCTCTCACCACCGCAGCAGTGACTTTTGTTTCATGGGTAGCCCGGCATTGTCGTTCCTGGCTTCGGGCAAGGATAAGAAAGTATAAATACCAAAGACGTCGCTCGAAATTGCTACAACACATCAACAACTCCAGATTTTTCCACACAATGCACGGCTCCACTCCTCTCGTTCTCCTCACCGCCGTCCCGGCAGCCTTCGCCGTGGTTCTCCCACGGCAGGCTGCATCGAGCATCAATGACCTGTTCGTCGCCAAAGGCAAGAAGTACTTCGGCACCTGCACCGACCAGGGCTTGTTGAGCAGCGGCCAGAGCGCCGCCATCATCGAGGCCGACTTCGGCCAAGTGACGCCGGAAAACAGCATGAAATGGGACACGATTGAGCCGTCGCAGGGCAGCTTCAACTTCGACGGCGCCGACTACCTCGTCGACTGGGCTACCACCAACAGCAAGCTCGTCCGTGGACACACCACCGTCTGGCACTCGCAGCTTCCGTCGTGGGTTAGCAGCATCACAGACAAGGACACCTTGACCGAGGTCGTGCAGAACCATGTGACGACGGAGATCGGCCGGTACGCGGGGAAGATCTATGCTTGGGTACGTGTCGATTTACATCAATTCCCACATGCGCTGACACCGCTCCGCAGGACGTCGTGAACGAAATTTTCAACGAAGACGGCACCCTCCGCTCCTCCGTCTTCTACAACGTCCTCGGCGAAGACTTCGTCCGCATCGCCTTCGAGGCCGCGCGCGCCGCCGACCCGGACGCAAAGCTATACATCAACGACTACAAGTACGTGTGCCCTGTAGCCGTCCCATCCCATCCATCACATCATACTAACACCACCACCAACAGCCTCGACAGCGCCACGTACGCCAAAACGACGGGCTTGATCAGCAAGGTCGGCGAGTGGATCGCGGCGGGCGTGCCCATCGACGGCATCGGCTCGCAGTCGCACCTGTCGGCCGGGGGCGCGGGCGGCAGCGCCGCGGCGATGCAGGCCCTGTGCGCCGCCGCGTCCGAGTGCGCCATCACCGAGCTCGACATCGCCGGCGCCGCCGCCGCCGACTACGTCGCCGCTACCCAGGCTTGTCTGGACGTCGACAACTGCGTCGGCGTTACTGTTTGGGGTGTTAGCGACACGAACAGCTGGAGGGCTGACACTACCCCGCTGCTGTTTGACGCGTCGTTCCAGCCCAAGGATGCGTATGATGCTATTGTTGAGGCGCTGTCTTGAAGGGGCGATGATGGACTGTGGTGATCTGGTCTTGTGCTGAAGTGGATGGGATTGCTTTCGTGTTATCATACTTGACTGCATATGCTCAATACATGAGGCTTCTGCTTTCGGCTCTCAAATCCAGAGACGTGTAGAAGATTAGTAAATCAGTGAGCGCTCGTGCATGACGAATAAAGTGAGGTTGATGACAATGCTCGCATACAAAAAAACATCGACCTATGGTTGGCTTGCATTGGCCAATCAGAACCTCCGCACGCCGCATTTACCCCGCCAACGCCGAGAATGAGGACGTTGCGGGTTGGTAGTAAGGGTTCTTTTTCCTTGTTTCTTTTGTAAGAGATGAGATGAATTGAGCGAGTGAAATGGAACATGGCCAAATGCTACTGCTATCATTATTTAATTTGATTTTGTTTGGACTGGCTGTTGGAGCTTCGGTATGTCATGGAGGCTTTGCCCCGTTCCTTGCATGAAGTTGCCCGATTTTCTATTTAATCAGAAACATACGTAGTGTGTCCTTGAGCAGTTGTGCAAGATTCAACCGCAGTTTGTCTAATGGAAGTCATGAAAATCTATTGGAAGGGAACGCTGGAGATTGATAATGCAGTCGACTTTTCATTACAGTCAGGAAAGCGGAAGTTTGCATCAGCTCTCGCATCTGACCTCGCATCATACCAGCCGTCTTCGAAATACTCCACAGAAGCCTCAAGAATTACAGTGGAGATGAATACTTGCCATGATGTTCTTTTCGTCACAGGGCCGTCCACAGCCGCGCCCGTTGAATGGCAAAGTCGCACGGCAGTTGCAAACGAAGTCCTTGCATGAAGTGAAACGTCTGTGATGTAGGTATCCGTAATTGCGGGCTGAAAGAATCTGCGGGCGCACAGCTGGCGCGCCGTTGCCTAATAATCCCTGCTGCATCTGCATATGTGATTGGTAGAGTTTGAGAAAAAGCAAGATGCAACAACACCAAACGATTGTGATGATGTCGAACCACCGCAAACACCTCACGACAGCAGCCAAACTGGCAGTGCAAATGAATTGTAGAATTGACAAAGATAAGGTGGAATGCTTGCCGGGGCTGGTTGTCTCCGGGTATTCTTCAGGTGGTGATGTTCGTGGCCCAGACACCGCACAGTGGAATCCGCTCCCATCTGTCGATTATCAAACGCGGAGGCTATGCAGGTGCATCGCACCCTCTGGTTGAAACACGTCATTATGTATCACAGGTGAGCAATCACAAAGCTGGGTGATGCAGTCAACCGGCGGGCACGGCTGAGAGTGGCCCGTTCGCCCAGCCTTGCTCAGGAACTTTAGGCCTCAGGCTCCCACTGACTCAAGCGGCTGGTCTTGTCATAGTTGCACAGCGCCCTCCAACCTTTCCTTCTCTTTCCACCCCGCTCTTGCGGCCAGACGAACCACCCATTTCTATCTTCTTACTCGCTCCACAGACCGTATTCATCGCTCACTTGCCAGATTTAGACACCAATGTCGACCAGAGGCGGCAGAGGAGCCCCGCGTGGCGGTGGCCGCGGTCGGGGAGGATTCCCCGGCAATGACCGCGGAGGTTACGGCGGCGGGCCGCCCCATCGCGGCGGCGGCGATCGTGGCGGCTTTCGCGGAGGTGGCGATCGCGGCGGCTATCGTGGAGGCGGCGACCGGGGTGGATTCCGCGGCGGACGCGGCGGAGGCGGAGGTGGGCGAGGCGGCTTCCAGCAAGGCGTCCAGATCTATACGTAAGTCGTTTGTTGACGGTTGCATACCGTGATGACGCGCTAACCATGACACGCGCCACTCCAGGCCGCCGGGCACCGCCATTCCCGCCCCCAATGCTCGGGTCGCGACGGCCGAAGACGCCATCCAGAAGGCTGCCACGGGCACGCAGGCTCTCGCCAATCTATCGCTGGGAGACAAGTTCCCCAGCCGCCCTGGCTTTGGCACCAGAGGTACGCCCGTCACTCTTTGGGCCAACTACTTTGAATTGGTCCCACCCAAGGACCTTTTACTCCATCGCTACGACATTGCTATCGCTCCAGAGGCCAAGGGAAAGAAGCACAATCAGCTCGTGCGACTACTGCTTGATACACCCGAGCTGAGTCCCTTCAAGCCCGATGTCGTCTCAGACTTCAAGTCCACCCTCATCTCGCGGAAGAAGCTGGATCGAGATGAGATTGCCGTCGCCTTCCAGTACCGTGCTGAAGATGAAGATGACCCGCTTCCTAACGCCCAGATGTACCGCATCCGCGTCAAATTCACCAACACTATGAGCGTCTCTGAGCTGATGGATTACTTGACTTCCTCAAACATGGGCACCCGCTACCCGGATGAGCAACCCATCACTCAGGCCTTCAACATCTTCATGAACCACAACGCCAAGGTTTCCAACGATGTGGCCGCCATTGGAAAGAACAAGGCTTTCTCCATGGGCGCTAACACGTTCGACCTTGGAGTGGGCCTGAACGCGATGAGAGGCTTCTTCTCCAGCGTCCGTATGGCAACTTGTCGTGTTCTGGTCAATGTCAATGTCAGCTATGGCGCCTTCTACGAGAACATTCCGCTGCACGAGCTCATGAGGAAGTACGGCACCGGCAACAAGCCCCGACTAGAGAAATTCCTCAAGAAGATCAAGATCAGGACCACGCACCTCCCAGAGAAGAAGAACAAGTCAGGTAAAGTCCTGCTCAGGATCAAGACTGTTACCGCCTTCGCCAACAAGTATGATGGCCGCAACATGGACCACCCACCGAGAGTGAAGGCTTACGCCGCTGGTCCGAAAGACGTCGAGTTCTGGATGGACAGTCCGCCCCAACAGACGTCTGCAGGCGCAGGCAAGGGCGGCAAAGGAAAAGGTAAAGGCAAGCCCGCCGGCCCGGCGAAGCCCGAGGCCGCGTCTGCTGGTCGCTACATTAGCGTCTATGATTTCTTCGTCATGGGTAAGTGGCGTCTTAAAGAATAAATAGCTATCACACTAACAACAGACAGCATATGGCAGGCATGTTTCCGATCCCTCACTCCCAGTCGTGAACACTGGAACGAGGGAGAACCCTTCATACCTCCCCCCGGAAGTTGGTGTCGTGATGCCCGCTCAGCCGGCCAAATCAAAGCTGGACGCAGACCAGACGGCGCAAATGATCAAGTGTGCGGTGCGCCGGCCGTATGAGAATGCTACGGCCATTGTCAACGAAGGATACCAGACTGTTGGTCTCAACAAGGAAGGAAATGTGCAGTTGGTAAGTTTCCCTACGCAGGTTCTCTTCGTCCTTTCTAACGCTCGGCCAGGCCCAGTTCGGTATCACAGTTCCGAAGTCCTTGATCACGGTCCAGGGTCGCATCCTCAATGAACCCAAGGTCGTCTACAAGCAAAACAAACCCGCACAGATGCGCGGCGGATCTTGGAACCTGCTCGACGTGCAGTTCCACACGCCGGGAACGGCTCTGAAGAAATGGTCATGGCTGCTTCTCTCCATGCCGGGCTATCCGGATGTATTGCGTGAGGAAGACTTGCCGCCGCTAATCGCCAACTTTCACAAGACCCTCCAGCAGACCGGCGTTCCCGTCGGCGCTCCAATGCCTGGCAAGAAGCTCCGCATCCAAGGCGAAGATGACCCACAGCTGGAAGGCATGTTCTCGCGTGCCTCGCAAAATCTCGACTTGCTCTTCGTCGTCTTCCCCGGCATCAACAAGAAGCTGCCCGTCTACAACCGCATCAAGCGCCTTGGCGACTGCAAGTACGGCCTGCAAACCATCTGCACTGACGGCTCGAAGTTGTCCAAAGAGCGTGGCCAAGACCAGTACTTCCGCAACGTCGCCTTGAAGTTCAATCTCAAGCTCGGCGGCGTCAACCACACCGTCTCTAACATCGCGCCCTTACTCGACATGTCCACCACCATGGTCGTCGGTATCGACGTCACACACCCCTCCCCCGACTCCAGCAGCGCTGCGCCCAGTATCGCCGCCATGGTCGCCAGTGTCGACGCGCGCCTCGGCCAATGGCCCGCCACTCTGTCCGTACAGCAAACTGCACGCCAGGAGATGGTCTCGTCACTCACCACTATGCTGATCTCGCGACTCCGCCTCTGGCAAACCAAAGGCAAGAACGCCTCCCTCCCAGAGAACATCCTCGTCTACCGCGACGGCGTGTCCGAAGGCCAGTACAACCTGGTCATGCACGAGGAAATCCCGCAGCTGCGCGAAGCCTGCCGCCAGCTCTACCCGCCCGCGCAGACGGCCAAGGGGCTCCCGCACCTCGCCGTCGTCATCGTCGGCAAGCGCCACCACACGCGCTTCTACCCCACGGCCGAGGCGCAGGCCGACAAGAACTCGAACACCAAGCCCGGCACCGTCGTCGACCGCGGCGTCACCCAGGCCGCCCAGTGGGACTTCTTCCTGCAGCCGCACGTGGCCCTGCAGGGCACCGCCCGCCCGGCCCACTACTTCGTCGTCCTCGACGAGATCTTCCGCACCAGGTACGGCGGCCCCGGCGGCCTTGGAAAGAAGCCCCTGCCGCCCGGCTGCAAGAACGTCAGCGACGTGCTCGAGGAGCTGACGCTCGCCCTCTGCTACCTCTTCGGTCGCGCGACCAAGGCCGTCAGCTACTGCCCGCCGGCGTACTACGCCGACATCGCCTGCGAGCGCGGACGCGCGTACTTGAGCGACGTGTTCGAGGCGAGCTCGGTCGGGTCGGCGAGCGGTACCGATGCCGGTGGTGGTGGTCCCGGGGTTAGGGAGGAGGATATCAGGGTGCATGAAAAGCTGAGGGATTCCATGTTTTACATGTAAGTGTGGGAGTGTGGGTGACTTTCGTGAAGTGAGGGATTGAGATTCAGATTGTGATCGGGCTACTTGGGTTTGATGTTCTGGTGTTCCTTTGGGTCAAGTAGGTTTACGAGTTAATGACTTTGGACTATGGCCGTGCATGTGATGCTGTGGTGATCGTGTGATCGTGACCGTGTCTGCTGCACTGAAGATCTCTCTTTGGGACGGGGCAATATAAAAGATGGACTGGAACAGGTTCGAGGAAGTCGTCGAGACAGCGAATCGGATACAGTACTAAGCCCAAAAACCTTTGCACTTCGCTTTCTTGGGGAGTTTCTTGTTTTCCAGAATGAATCCCTTCATGTTTGTTCGTTCTCTGTTGAAACCCTTCGCTCTAGCCATCAAACCCCGTTGCAGAAGCGAGTCAAATTCATCCATCAATGAAGCATCGCAGCATCATGACATTCTGATGGAGCTCCACAAGGTCCAGAGTTGCGGCGGAGAGGCCTACTGAGCCGCATAATCGGGCGAGAAAGTACAGGGAACGACGCGAGAGGCACGAAAGTATGGGTGATACGCTTCCATTATCTAAACCGAAAAAAATACGGTCTGGACTTGTCGATTAGTTCAAGCCGGATAGGCCGTCGATTTATAGCCTAGCATCCTTGTCAGGTACACGCGCGGATCGACACTGCGGGCCGTACACGCGCACGCGCTCGCTCCACCTGTGACCGGGCTATGGTCAGTTGGTAACATGGGCGGCGACGTCATCTGTTCAGCTGGTGAGCGAAGAACGTCCCGGATTGACCACTTCGTACCCTTTAAAAGCACGGGTTGTTGGTCAGCAACGGTTCCTTTCTTCGTACAGCTTCTGTGATTCTATCCCTAGAAAGAAGTTGGTGTTTCAGTCCACTTGGGTTTGGGGGCGCCAAGAAGTAACTTTTTCGTGGGGTTGTCCCATTTAGAATCCTGACGCGTCGATCTTTGGTTGATGGTGATCGTCTACATTTATGCTTGATGATGCGGTGCACGTGTACTCATGTCAACTGAACACTGCTATTCCACACGGGGTAGCTGGGCAAAACAGAGTGAATCGAGAGGCACCAAGAAGACGAAGTAGGGGGGTGGGGGGAAGGTAAACAGCAGAAATAAGTCCTCCTGCCAGATGCGCAGTCGAATAACACTGCTTTGATAGTCTTCAAGACTTACCATGCTCCACGAACACCAACTCATATATAAGCAAACAGCTCACCTTCCACGAAGACGTCCGGTGCGCTCGCGTCCATTGCTCATCCACGAGGCACATGGCACGGACGACTTCCGCCAACCCACATGCACAGGTGACGCCACCGCACAACACCCGGAAGCCAGCGGACCGCCATACTCGATATGCATGCACAGCCAGTGCCTGCCGGTCAGCACGCGAGCCTGACGTACCTGCGTAGGCCACTACCTCCGGTGGCTAAAAGCACATCGTCCCCGCTAGCTTCTGAAGTTCGTCGGCGGTTCTGATCTCACAATGTCCTAATCAATTCTTCACCAGTGTCACTGGCGTCCTCAATAACCGACTTTCCACTTACTGCGCCCTGCAAGTGCCCAGACTCGCGTTACAAGTGCTCCAGGTTGGTGGGTCGGTGGGTCGGCAACATCATCTCTTGTACATGAAGGTCATCAGCATCATCATCCTGGACTGCAGCGTAGCTTTGTCCGAGCGTGATCTGCGTTGTTGAGCCGGCAGTCGGTACCGCGAGGATGGTTCGAGGCCAGACACGAACGCGAACAAGGAAAGTGGCCCAGTCGGGTTTTCCGATGGCTCTATACACCACTGCGCCCGAAAATATGTTTTAAACGCGAAGTGGTGTCCTTGAACGAGCATACCGAGTCTTGCGTGCCTATTAAATAGAGTTTGATCCTGGTGCTGCGATGGAAGGCACATGCCTGGTATGAGCGGGCCGGCTCGTGTGCCTTGCGCAGGAGCCGTGCTCGTGCAGACTGGCGTGTGGAAGGCTCGACTATGGGGATATAAGTTACCATGATGGCTTCTCCTCATTTCGTTTCCGTGAAAGAGCAGCCTCAAACCGAGGAGCTATCTCGACATTTAACAGGTCATAATGCATGTTATACTTTCCGGCCGTGGATTTTTCTTCCCAACCTCTTAGTGACTTCACACCGGCTTCGGCTCGTGCTGGAGCAAACACCATTGAAAAGTAGTGATGACATGGCTCAGCATCCATTACTGCTGAACGTCGCTTTGTAGACACTGATAGTCAGCATAAGTTCACTGAAAGGACAATCAGAATTTGGTAAATTGAGAAAGTGTGAATCCTGCCATCCGCAGCAGTCCCGAGTGCTTACTTTGACCTGGGATTCTTTTGGAAACAAGCTAGCGTTTGCGCTGTTCCGCCGAAACCGGGATATTCAGATCAGTGATACTACTGCCTTGATATTTCCAAAGTCTAAGGGCTAGACGTCAGCTGTCGAGAATGCGTGAGACCGGTGCACTTATAAAAAGAATAAAAGAAGGATAGCGCGAACGACCCATGCACATAACGGGATGATTTCTATTTCTTAAAAAAGCTCGCCGAGCAATCCGTTATCCAAATCCTCGTTAGCGCATCACTCTCAGCAAGGCATGGCTAAAGCATACTGACGACATGCTGCATGGTTCTAGAGGGGAAAAGATATCCCGTGCTGATGGCGATTGGGCCCGTTCGGTTTGGTCCTGCGTCGCGAGAACTTTTAGCCGCCGAGGGATGTGGTGAGCAAAAAACAAAAGCATGGGGCAGGGATCAGCGGTTGTTCGCGCAATGAGATTCTGCGGATGCTCGTAAGCAGTTGCGCGTCCCAACGTGGCTTCGAGAAGCCATGCGGCGGAATGGAAGAATAGAACAGGTAATGGCATTGGCCAACACTGGCTGCAGGTACGGCCATCGTGTTAGGTGGGTATGGGCGGTGTCGCGTGACTGCAAAAGCATGAGGCGCAGTCGATGTGGCCTATCGTCGGGGAAAGCGAGTTGGGATTCCTTGAAACGCTCGGGACAAAGGGATGGATAGGGAGGGTATAAAGGAACAGTGACGATATTAAGAGAGGGGTGTTAGCGAAACAGGGAAAGCGTTGAAGGATTTCACGGGGAGAGCCGAATGACCAGGGCGGACGATCAGGGTGTTGTTACTTAGGAGAACGAAAATGGCACAGTTTGCGCTGGTGGTGGCGCGTCTGGAATCATGTACCTCTACAAATCAGAGTTCATAGTCGAGGTAGGCCGGAATGCTCGGGTGACCAATTACAGGGGAATGCTGTGTATTTGATAGTCGGTCACACCGAGATTTGAAATACCAAGTTGGACAGCATTGCGAAAGTAGGCTACAATAAGCAGAGAGCGGGATGCCGGCGCCAGCGGGCCGGTTAGGGCTGATGGCTGGTGGTGGCTAAGCGGCTTTGGCGAGTGCCACGAGGAAGTGGCAGTGAGCGGAAGGCATGGGTATAACTCCCGGGAGTAGGGGAGAAGGCTGAGAAGCTTAAATATTAACGTTGCGTCGCAGGCGAAGATTGGCGGGTTTAAGTGGAGCGGATCGGGAATCAGAGACTCGGGTTGGTGGCTGCGGGAGCGGGAAAGTTTGGAGCTGATGGGCGTAAGCCGGGTGGTGTGGCTAGTAGGCATGGCTGCTGACAGCTCTGAGGTAAGAGTCCGGTCGTGTGAACCAGAGTCGACGCGTTTCGCGTGCCTGAGATGCGAAGGAATGACGTCGCAGACATGGGTTGTTGGTCGTCCGTCAGCATGGAACGCGCCGAATACGGGCCGACTGTTGGCTTCGAGAAAAACGCATTCTGAGCTTCACCGACTGCGCAGAGACGAGGGTTTTGATGGGCACGGCGGGAGGATGGCAGATCTGTGCGCGTTATGGTTGCCCTGGTGAAGAAGAAGAGTTGGGGGCGTTGGATGGATCGGCTGGGATCGCCGGGCAAGCTTTGCGTGGTCCGTGCTGCGGCTAAAGGTTTAGTCAGCGCTTGCCCACCCGCGCCCGTCGCCGCGTGTCTGCGCTCAGCCCCGGTCATCATGGCCCTCACAATCGCAACCGCTGCCTGTTGTCCTCCGCCTCACACGGACGTCGCCTACGATGCATGTTTCTGGATCTACCCGCCTCCTCTTGGCGTTTTTCACCATCTACCGGCGCCATTAATCCTCCCGACTTCTATCATCTGAGCCTCAACTTCCTCCATCGCTCTCGTCCGAGTCCGTCGGTGGCCCGCCTTTCTTAATTTAGCATTCTGCTGACGGCTGTGCGCTCTCTGATTCGCCCATCTCGACCAATGACTCGTCAATTCCTGGACCGTGGCTCTGGACCCTTTCCCTCTCAACACCCATGCTTGCCGGTGACGACATGGAACCTCGCGCTGCTATCCCATGGCCGTCTGCTATGACTCCGCGCTCTGTATGCATCTGCATCTGTCGATGGGAAATGCTGACCATGTCTATCTCGGCCGTAGTCTCTTTGCTTTCTCCAACCTGAGCCACTGTGCTCACGTTTCCATCCCATTCTAATCTCTGACAGCATCTCGTCATGCTTCTCCACACGCGTCGTCTGGCCAAAAAGCCCCGTCTTGCCCGTAAGCCCCTTCCTGCTGCATCTCGCGAGCGCCGGGACCTCCCACCATCCATCCGGCCTCATAATGGGTCCCCTCTCACATCGAGAATGGAAGGAGTGATCCGTGCCCGACAAGCAACACGATCCGCCATTGCATCTTCCAAGAAAAAAAGCACAAGATTTGACTTCCAAACCTCGTATATATCTTTGTCGCCATATGTATTCAAGTCACCAGTACAATCCAACTCTTCCCCTCAAGTTTGGATGCCCATATATCCAGTCCCTTCTGAATTCGAAAGACCCCCGCCGCGTATATATCTGATCCCGTCTTTTGAAACCATGCCTGAAGGATCCATCAGCGAGGTAAGCCCTGTGAGCTCTACCATCCGGCTAAGGCTGATCAAATCCGCAGAATGAGAAGAGACAGCTCGTCGGTGCTCTTCAGACCCATCGTCTGAACACCATATCCGAGCTGCGCCGCGCTGAGAGGTCTCTGGCTACCATTGACTCTGCCGATGTCTCGGAGCCCATGACTTCTGCATGTAGGTGCTCCTGCTCGTCTTTGAGGTTGCCGAGAAATTGATCTGGGAAGGGACCTACTACGTCAACTACCACGGCCTCCTCACCGAGCTTCGTAGCTTGACCCGGAATTATCCCTTCAGGTACCGTGATGCATCTCGATTCGAACCACTATAGCATCCACTGACTTGATTTTCTTCGCTAGTTCTGATTGCGTTGAAGAGGCTAAGCGTCGGGTGTATTCGGACCCCAACAGCAATCGGAGTTGGAACCTCGCGTGGCTCGTGTTGACCAAAATTCAATCCGAGTAAGGCCTACTACATCCAACTCATCAGTGCTTTTTTTGATCCTTTCACAGCCAATTGATTTCTTACTATGCCCGCTACCAAGCCTCCCAACCGGCCATGTGGGGCAACCAAGCCCCTACTGCGGATGGTGTGGCTAAGCTCGCTAGCGCCTTCGTTAGCGAATGGAACTTCGCCGTCTCACAACTGCTTCGCTACTGGGAACGTCCTCCTGTGTCACGTTGAGATGTCGCAGGTGGTCGGCTGAGAGCAGTCCAAGCTAAGTTCGGCTGATCTCGTTCACTTTCCGCCATCTCTTTGTTTCGGTCTTCCTATTTCTTACTGTCTTCATTTCATTTATCTTGATGCTCCTTGCATTCTTAGCGATCGAACCATTCCAGTCGTTCTGGCCATATACCTCTCCAGCGGGTCCCTCTCGTTTCCATTTTCATAGAAATGTCAAAGTCTCGGGCCGGCACCGAGCATTTTCTTTTTCTACGTCTTCTCAATTGCTCTACTGATTTGTTTCCTTGCGTGTGCCATTCGTCATGCTCGATATACTGGCAACTTTCCTGTGTTATTGTTGCATTTGTCCATTCCCTTGTTCACTGTCTCATTCACCCCGCATCTATCTGCCGGTGTCGCTCCCAATCGTGGCTATGCCTGCCTTCGCACGTGCAACTATCGGCTTTCGGGACCACCTATGCGCCTCCTACTTACTCATCACGGACCGAGCGCCTCAGAAACCGGCAGTGAAACTATAGCGTACGCATGGACAGCCCGCATTAACTAGCATCACAAACGGCCGACTTGAACCTTGGCACGGCGACAAAAGGTCAAGACCTTTTTGATCTTTCTCCGCGAAGGATTTCCTCGGGCTTACGGACGTATGTGAGTATCTGAGCCTAATTCACGAACATGTTTGTACAACTTCAAATTTCGCTACACTCCAAGACTCCTGTTTCAACTTCCCAAATATGGAAAACGAATTTTCTGGAACCTACCGTGGTGTCGTCATCGAAACTCCGCTACTTATCCTTTCTGCTGGGGAAGCACACGGAGCAAATGATCGCTAAAGGTTGCCCTGCCTGACTCGATAAATCCGCTGCGATCAATGCATACCCGGCGACTTGGGCACCGATCAGAGGGCAGATGTCGCATTTATGGATCCGCATGACGAAGCTTCATGGGTTGCTCCCATGGTAAGCACGTAAGTTGATGGCACGGCTGAAGTGGTTCGGCCAAAAAAGAAATTGACCCTTTGCCGTGATGGAAGACGCTAATGGAAGACGGACGTGCCTGAGGCAGAGCGGAACCGTTGGCGCCAAGACTTCGATAAAAGGTCTAGACAGTTCGATGTATCAACCCAAGGCTGAGACAGGGCAGGGAGGAGCGGTGGCTTGGGAGGGTTTCAAGACAAGTAGGTGCTTTCGTCAGGGTCTGCAGGGTGGCGGAGGGATGAACCTTGGCTCAAAAGGGGAAAGATGGTGCATGGGACGTCGGGGGGCGATGACGAAGCCCGGGGTTTATCTGATCGGAAGCACGGATCTGGCCGAGCGGAAGGAGCAGGTAGGTGTGCGTAGACGTGGTAAGTTCTGATGCCCGGCGTTGCGCACGCTGGAGGCTGAGATGGGTGATGATGACGAAGCGTATTGCTAAGCCGCCGAGTGAAGCTTGATGATGGCAGCGCAGGTAAGCATACCACGGTCCGGCAACGGTGTAGCCGGGTGATTTCACAGTGTGCTGGAGATGCATACACCAGGATTAAAGTGACGGAGCTCGGTCTCAGCCCTGCTGGTGGGGATGAAGATTAACGTGCGAAACCGGCCTCTGCCGGATCGGAGAGGTGAAATTTCTTCCATTAAGCTTCTGAAAAGGCGATTGTGCCTTAGAGGGCTCTACTAACGGCGTTCATGTCAGGCATGCGGACGCGTGGCCCGGGGTTGTTTGGACGTGTGCGTGTTTCTGATTGGTCGTGTGTTTCATTGATCTCCGGCCGTTCGGGGCCACTACAGTTCTCCTCCCTCTTCTGCATCGCCCACCTTTCGCGCAAGTTTTCCGCACTCGCTGGTTCCGCGGTCGCGAGAGGTGGGATGCTGCTTTGTCAAAACATGCAGGCACATGCCACCTTCCCGGCCCGTCGTTCCAACAACGATCAGGCTGTCGTTCAGCTTCTTACCCTTGCTGTGCTACGCCCAGGCCGAATCATTGGCCATTCGGCATGCAAGTGGGCCACTGCCGGCATGTATGCGTATGCACGCAACGTACCTGCAGCCTCCTTCATTTGGCCACCATCCTACCACCGTCGGAGCGGTGCGCCACAGTGGCAGCCATTAACTGATTGCGCTTTCGGTCCGCTGCCTGCCTGATCACAGGCTATTCAGGTCGCTTTAGAAAGGAGCCCGAAGAAGACAGCGCCGGTGCGTGCGTGGCCCGCGCCCGGATGATTTCCAGCCAACGATGCGAAGCGCAATAGAGAGTGTAATAGACACAGCTCTGTGCTTTTCCGAGTGCGGCAGGTCGACTGCCCAATCACGGTGGCGCAACAGTGAGGCCCCACCCTCGGTCGCTACCGCTACAGACTGCCGTAGAACGCTGCGCGTGATATAGGGAACCTTGGCCGGAGCGTTCCGTCGCCTTGAGTCGCCGCCACTTAATATTGCATGCCCACTCGACGATCGTTTGCCAAGGCTTTTCCGGGATCAAAGTCTTGAAGCTCCGAGACAAGCTACATACGGCCAGCTGCGTGGCTGCTCAAGAGGCTTGGGCTGTATAAGAGTCTGCTCGGCGCTTCTTCTTGTTCTTGATTTTCAGCAGCTACTATCCATCGCGACCATCCTCTCTCTACTTGCCTTGCCAAAGATACCCAACTTCTGTTAGTCCCTTCCAACATGCATTTCACCCTTGCTTCTGCCGCCACCATCTTGGCGCTTTCCTCTTCTGCCGCCGCACGACCGGCGCTTGCTCCCAGGGCCAGTGACAGTGGTTGTACCGTTACCCTGAACAGCACGCGCACGACTCCGGCGAACCCTGCCGAAGTCATCCTCATGAGTAAGTTTCCCTCACAACCTCATCCTGTCCTGCATCCCAACTAACATATCCAAAGGGACCATGATCAAGTGGAACAACTCGACCGACAGCTCGGGATTCTCCTCGGTATGTTCGAACCTCGGCTCTCTGCATATTTTTTTTCTCTTTTCCCTTACCCACATCTGCCCTTCATCACGACACCATCGTGTGACATGTCCCACCCACAGCCTGATGCAGCCGATTGCTAACCCGAGGTTTCGACAGAGCTATTGCGACTGGTCCAACACCATCCAGGACCCCTTCTCCATCTTCTTCTACGCCGACACCATCCCCAACTACAAGACCACCGAAGAACTGGCCGCCGTGCTGGACAAGTGGGTCGGCACCTGGCTGGTCTCGTCGACAACGTCGCCCGCAACCGGCAACTCGGGCGATTACAACATCACCAGCGTTACCTGCGTCTGATCGGAAGAGGCGTGATGGTGTGCAGTTTGGAGCTTGTAACATTCATGTTCGGAGAAGATGTTTGGAGATGCCTTTTTGGAACTGTCGGCTACTGTTTGATGGGAGCTTTGTTCCTTTGACGAGAACTGAAATGACCAATTGTGGGATATATTTTCTTCGTGTCTTCTTTATAGATTGTTAGTGGCTTGGGATTGTCATTACGAATGAAGTGTTTGAATGCGCAACATACCGCTGAGCAGCACGACGAACGGATCTTGCAGTCAACCCCACAGTGCTCCAACATCGAAGCGTTTTTCTGCCGGAATGTGGGGTACAACTCCAGCAGACCACGAATGGAAACGAATTCTCTTTGCGAATTCGAAAACGCGGAAGTCCTCGCAGCAATCTTCTCAAGTGACGGATCGTATTTCATCTGCTGACGGTTGTGACGAGTCATCAGGCGGCGTCCAACTATCCCGCAAAGCAGCCTTCTGCAGCGTATCCTCCCTCCCCAGCGCCACGCTCTCCTGCCGCGTCCGCAGCCTTTCAATATGCACCGCTTCCGCCTTCATCTCCCCCAGCCCAGCCATCGCCTCTTCATCGTCGCCTCTCCCTGCGCTACCGCTATACGTTACCTTCGCGGCCGCGGGCGGCGGCTGCTGCAGCAGCGAATTCATCGGCACCAACCCCCCACCGCCGCAACCAACGCAACCACGCCCCTCCTCAACACCACCACCATGACCACCACCCCATTCCGGCGCCACCCACGACGCATCATCACTATCGCCCGGCAGGCTGAACTTGTTGCCGCCGCGCACGGCGGCGACGAGGCGGTTGAGGATGGCGAACTCGAGCTTGAGCTTGACGCTGTAGACGAAGGGCTTGTACGTCGTCTGCACGCGGTAGAAGTTGGCGAACTGCGTGCCCAGCAGCGTCGCGTCCAGCGCCACGACGATCAGGTTGACGTAGATCAGGTGCCGCCGGATGCTGCGCAGCGTGTTGCGGTCGCCCATGAAGCCGCCGCCGACGGTCGTGAAGTCCATGCCGACGATCGAGGTGGAGGTGGTCGTGGTTGTTGTGGTGGGGGATTGGGATTGTTGGGATTGGAGGGGGGCGCCGGTGTTTGCTGCGGCGGCGGCGGCGGCGGCGACGGCGGCGGCTGCGGAGGTTGATGGGATTTCTGGGATCGGCTTGAGGATCTTGGTGCAGGCTTCGTAGATGTACAGGCCCGAGATGGTGATTTCCTGGAGGGTGAAGGCCGTGACTTGGATCTTCTCGTAGTCCATGTAGACGCCGGCGCGGAACTGGCTCGTCTCGGCCAGGAAGATGAGGATGCACGGCGGGATGTGGAAGCAGAAGGCGTCGACGATGATCATGCCCAGCACGAAGCGCAGCTTCCTGTTGCGCTCGTCGCGGATGACCAAGTGTAGGCGCGAGTACAAGGCCAGTGACTGGCAGCTGACCATGGGCACCCACCCGACCACTATCAGCGCCAGCCCGATCCAGCGCGTGCTGTCGATGGTGATGAAGTATTTGATGATGAAGCCGATGACGTAGAGGAAGATGCCGAGGGTCGCGAGCACGATGGACCAGAAGTACAGGCCGGAGCGCCGGCGGAAGGTGAAGTACACTTTGATCAGGACGTCGACGCCGTTGAAGGTGGCGACGGACAGGAAGCCCATCATGACCAGCGAGATGCCGTAGGGCGGCCGCGTCCTGCTCATGTCGTAGAACTCCCCTTTGTCCTCCTCCTGCATCATGTGGATGTCCATGGGGAGGTTCGGTGGTTGGGGGCGTTCGATGACAGGACGTTGAAGGGTCTGTGGAGAAATGCGGCTGCATTAGAGCATGCACGATAGTCTTATGGAAGAACTAGGGGGCTTGTTACATTAGTCCTGGGTCTCGACTGGGGTGACTCGAGCTCTTCGCCGTCGGATTCGGGATCATGGGGATGCGCCAATCAAGTGTCGAGCGGATGCATTCGCCAAAGACTGCGGCTAGGAGGCGTGGAGCCGAATTGACGGCTGGTGGAAATAAGAGTGACGATCATGTTGCGGTCATGGCAAGCTATATGCCGAGGACAGTCGTAGCGATTCAACATGTTTATGTATCTCGATGATCTCGCTACGAGCAGCCGATAACGATTGGAGATGGTGAAGTCTACCGGTGCATATTACGTGGGGTCGGATCAGAGCGGTGAAGACACAACTGGTAGTAGTGACAGGATGTAGCTCCGACGGAACGTAAAGGGTCGCCATCGACAGGCGGTTCGCGCTAGCCGAGCCCCGCACCTGTTGGTACCAGGCCCTTTGCAAATTGTTTTAGCTCCCGCTCTTCGCGCAACTCAGCCGCTGAAAAGCCCGTCCAAGCTCTCTCCGTTTGCTCTTTCTGGAATAGTGTCGGCCAGCTATCCGGACGTTTGGAGGGTAGTGCTGGCATCTCTCTCACATGCCAGGTAAGCATAGCTACAGTGATCTTCAGGAAACCATGTGGGAAACGCATCATGAGTACTTACTCCGCCACGCGCGTGCCAAAGAAACTTCGAAACGCGATCCGCACCACCACGCTTCGGTCCTAGTTGAAAAAAGCAATATCAAGCTATTGATCCTGATTGCTTCCAAACATCTTCCACTGACGCCATCACGCTGCCTCACCGGTCTCTCACACACATAGGGTACTTACACGTCAGGTACCAGGGGCCGATCACTTATGCCGAATGGAACCAAGCTTTTGCGCCGGAGAATAAGTCCACTGGAGCGCCACCCGGAAAAGGATCTCGATCAACACCAGCGGGGTTGCGCGGTACGTTGGTGCGAAACTACTTGTGTTCTCGAACCCCTCATGTAGGCTGTGCATGTCTCCGGTCCGATAGCCAAGCGTCTACCGCCCCTTGGACCCTAAACATAACCCGCCAGTGCCTTCTCTTGCGGCACACTCGTTGTTTCCCGGTTTCTAGAAACACCTCGGTCGAAGGAATTGCGTCCCGTGATGCATCCCTGCATCTTAAGCTCCGCGACCCCACCTCTGAGCGCCACTTGGCGCGGTTTGCCTTGCGCTAGCTGCTTGAGGAAACTCCCGTGGAGGAGTCCCAAATACCTCTGGGATCTGGAACTTGCAACCCCTCAGCCACAATGAGCTGAACCCAGGCCTTCAACTTGGAGGCAAATGGCGCTTTGCAACACCATGGGTTACAACAAACTTCTTGAAATGTCTAACGGGGCTATGGCGAAAGTCCTCACGTCTCACAACAGCACCCAGACAACATGTATCTGGTTCATCATGCGGCAATGGTATGAAGCTCGTAAGTCGATTGGCTCATCTTTGTCATGCATGCAAAATGCTAGGAAGAGGTGCAACAACGTAACACCACAGAAGGCTGCTGTTTTCGGTGAGACAGAGATACGTCATCGTTACACATTTGCGCAAGGCTTACAGGTGTGTTCTTTACAAGTACTCTTCGAATCCTGCGGGCATGAGATAGGCTGTTACTTCTTCGCTAGCTGGTCTTTTAAGATTGAATTGGTCTTGCAAAACATCTACGAATCAAGAGTCTCCATTCCTCAAGCATTGCAGTAAAAGCCACGACTATGACATCGAGACAAGGCGAAGAATTGGACGATACCGAGAGCCATACGAGCGAACCAGAAATCACAACTGGCGACCAGACCTCAGGGGCTGGCCATAGTGGCCAAGCTGAGCAGCAGGAACTGTTGTCTTTACCGGCCGCGGCGCATCCCACCATTTTCCACCGCTTCGGTACCCAGCTTGTCATAACCAACATCGCTACTCTCGTTCTTCTTTTCACTTCCATATGTGCACTGTTCTTTCTCTGGTTTGGCAGCCAGACGAGCGAGGCTTGGCGGGAAGTCATGCTGCATGGATGGATCGGACAAGCCATCACTCTATCCACGATTGCGATTCGGCTAGCTGTCGCTACGCAAGCCCCAACAGCAGTTTCAATGCTGTCAGCTATCTCTCTTGAATCCCCTCACAACTCTCCCCGTGGCGTGCTCCTATACCAGTCGGCCGCTTTATCGCTCATGCGCCACTCGAACACTGGACCCGTTACCTCTCTTTGGCCATTCTGGAAGGGCTTCAAGTTGAAGAGGAATTCCCTCGTACTCCTTCTCCTTTCGGCTTTGTCAATCACCTCGGTGGTTTCACAGTTTACTTCCACGCTACTGCTCTGGGACGTCGAGGCTAAGAATCTCCGTGGGAATCCGACACACAGCGACGTTGGCGCTGGATTTGCTCTCCCCGACTACATTGCTCAGTTGCCGAGAGAATTCTCCAGGTCGGACAGCTCCCTTCAGTCGCGCCCTCAGGGCTTCACTAACTTTGCAGAGTCGTGTCAGGGGCCAAGCTCAAGTAGGGGCTCGGTAGTAGATACTGGCCCCTGCGTTCGCGCGTTGTTGCCATCTGAGCTTGGTGTTTCCGACTTCAGCAGCTATCAGGGACCTGCTCCAGTATTCAACGCACGAGTGGTATGCATGCAGCCAGATAGCGTGAACATAACCTTCGGGCCCGCACCTGATTTAGGGATCAGATTAGAAGGTCAAGCCTTACCCGCAAGTATCCCTGACTATTTGGCTGATGTTCTGCGGGTTAACGCCAATAAAACGAACACCCGAGATGAAGTCAAGCTTTTCATGGCGGAGCTCAACAACCATGCGGATTCCGCTTTGATCATTTACAGGCTCCCGACACGCGCTGGCGGCTTGATAAACCAACTAGATCCAACGATCAATCGCACAGTCGAGACTTTCACCGGAAGAGATTCATGGGAAGGCTGGAAAGCGAGAGGTGGCATTGGAAAAGCTCCATACAGCATTGAATTGGGACACAGTGTTCTATTCCTGAGCTTCAGTGGCGTGCAAGAGCTCCTCAATTTAGCGGCGCATTCTCATCCCGACCCAACACTGCATGAAGACGGCCCATGGCTGAATGTTACATTCGCTCAAATTCCCGAATTTTTGGTGAGGGCATCTTTGTGTTTTGATGCATTGTAGGTACATTCGAAACGAAGTTTGCATACTAAACTGACCGCGGCTAGTTACTCCACCGACGTCGACGACCAATCTCGCATATATCACCCTCAGATATTTCAAATAACAGCTGATAGAGCCTCCCTTGAGACTAATGGAAGAGCCACGCGTCCAAGATGGAACTCTGCAGATGCGAAATTCGACACTTCGGAACTGCGACGCCAACTTGGTGCAACGCGTGATGAGCATTCGGATAGGGGTGTTCTTGAGCTTGATATGAGCAACATTGATAGTTTATTGGAGAGCCAAAAATCACAATGGGATCCCGAGCGTGTGGGATACTTTGATGGCTGGAGTAAGTAAAGAGTTGTTTTCAGACGTGCCGTCAGTATTAACAAATGCCAATCTTAGATTACGAAAACGTATCCATATTTGGCAACACCTCATGGCCGACCCCTTTAAATGGTTCCAATCTTGACAACTCCCAATACTTCGCAGATGTTTCTTCCGACTTCCTGGCCCCCTATGCCTTCGCAAACGATAGGAATTGGCCTGTGGAGGGCATTTCGCTGGGTGAAGACTTTCCTCGCGATTTTAACCTCCTGAACTCTTACTGGTTGGGGCTCATCAGCGATGTCCTCGCTGACACGGATAGTCCGAATCTGGCGTGGCAGGCTTTTAGGACCTCGGTGATGAGCACCGCCTACTACGACTGGCAGCCCAGGTCGACTTACTTTGAACCAGCTCTAACCACTTCTATTGTTTCGCACCAAGTACCCGTCGGACGAAAAGGGCTCTGGATAGTCCTCACAAATATCGCCTTGCACCTCCTCTTGGTCTTAGTAATTTTCATTTGGTTCATCCTCGCTACTCACCACAGCTTACTCAACAATCCATGGCAAGCTGTATCGCAACTCAAGGCTCCGGAAACAGAGAAGCTGCTCGACGAGGCTACAATGCCGAGTGAGAAGGATGTCCAGGATGTGATCTGTGCGTCGGGCATGAAGAGAGTGAGGTTCGCCGTTCGCAGGAGGCCGGAGAGCGGCAGGGTCTGTTTGTCCCCGTTGCAAGATTTCCGGTTTGGAAGTGTAAAGGAAGATGTGCCATCTGTACCGGCTGATTTGGAAGAAGCCATTCCACTCGAATCCCGCTGGAGCGGATCATTCAATGAGGCAGCTGTACAGAGCCAGGGAGATGAGAGCCGCTCACACCGTGGTCCTTCGCAGCACACGCGCACCACGGCAACCATCTAGGCATAGCGGAGCTGATGATACCGGATTATGCAGCTCAGCTTGAGTAGAAATGTTCATCGTTTGCAAAGATCAGTGCACTTGATTAATAATTAAATAGACCGTGACGTCTTACGGCATTGCTTATTCGGAGTTTCATGACGTGCCGCGAACTATTCATGTAGCATGTGCTAATGCATGAGAAGCACAATATTCATCAGCACCAGGCTCATGCGGACACTTTTGCTCATGTACGGTATGTCTGTTATCAGACACGTGAGTTGTGACGTACGACGTCAGAGCACGAGGTCAAGGACTACCCGGGCCACACGTATTAAAGGGCGGCTCAACGTTAGCGAAACAGTAAATCATGATTCGTATCTTGATCAGGGCGGGATGGCAAAGGCGACTTGTATTTCAACCATTTCAGATCTTGACACTTTTCGTCGCGCTTGCTGTCCAGTCGAGCCATGCAGAGTGGCATGGTGCTCTGTGTATGTACATTCACTGATCATCATCATCATTGTATCGTCCCTCATGATCAACATTTTGAATGATTATGCTAATACTGATGAAGCTATAATGTTGTCGAAGGTATTCATACGTATGATCCTCACGATGAACAGGATATAAGTTGGACGCCGCGGCAGAAAGAAATTTTAGACCACCGAACACACTAACAAGCGAGTGCGCCATAAATCCCTGCTCCTCGTGAGAGTTTGGACTATTGATGTCCTTTGATTGACGACCCGGTCCTCAGCCGTGATATTTAAGTCTCGCCGGCCTCCACGAAATCCGAGTCTTCTGCCCAATTCCGGTCAGCAGACAGGAGAACTACCGGCGTGAGCATATTCAAAGTCCGGTAAGCGATATGTGATTCGTTCAAGTGTTTGTTAGAGGAGGATCACCTGTTCTATGGTAGCTCCTTAACCCATTGTCAATACCATCTCTGCAGAAATAACCAGACCACATGTCCTATCTACAAGCGCTTTGCCATCAAAGCCTCCGCCACTTCTCTACATGATCCCACTCAATGGCCTCCACCCTGCCCCTTCACCAACTTCCCCGCCCTTTCCACCCACTCCCTCCCCACAACCTCCAAGCCGCCGACTCCATCCACGTTCCCGCCCATTTCCTTGACCAACAACTGCCGCACAACTTCCAGCCTCCCATCGAGCTCTCGGCCTTGACCCTCAGCCTCCCCTTCTTCCTTGCGCCTCCTCCCAACAATCCCCGCATTCCTCGTCGACGGAATCCGCAACATCTCCTTCTCCGGCACGAACCCGACGTCCGCCGCCAGCCGCGCCACCCAATCGCACAGCGTCGCGTACGCCGAGGGCTGCTGGTTCTTGCCGCCTTTCTTGTTGTCGCCCAGCGAGCCGGTCTTACCGCCCTTGCCCTCCTCCTCTTTCTTGTTTGCAGAGGCGGCGGCAGCGTTCGCCTTTTGGACCGGCGCGCGGAACTTGGCGCCGGCGAAGTTGTGGCTGCAGCAGGGGATGGCGATGAAGGGCGAGCGGGAGAGGTAGGCGAGCAGCGGGGTCCAGGGCGTGAGCTCGTCGGCGTGGTTGGAGATGATGAAGGTGCCGGGGGCGAAGATGCCGTTGTGGAACTTGTCGGCTGGCGCGTTGGCGGAACCGCCGTCGTCGATCTTGAGGCCGGCGAGGAGGTCGGCGTTGGCGTCGTCGGTCGTGGATGCGGTGGAGGCGCGGACGAAGGACTCGGGCACCAGGACCATCTCCTTCAAGTTCTGCTGGACCATCGGCGGGAACGTGTCCCACGTCTTGCGGCGGCGCGCGTCGAAGCCCCAGCCGGGATAGCCCTCGCTGCGCAGGACGTGCACGAGCAGCCCGTTGCCGCAGCCGATGTCGACGAAGCCTGGGAACGGCGGCTTTTCCTTCTCTTTCTTCTCCGTGTCCTTTCCCCCTTCCGTCGGCTCGCTCTTGTCATGACCCGCCTCCTCCTCACCCTTCACCTCAGCATCCCCATCGCCGACAACAGGCGCAGCATACATGTCCTTCCATAACTCCAGCAAAAACGCCGCAATGCCCAAGTCCTCAAAGACGTGCTTACCCGGCGGCGTCTGCTCGACCCAACCCGCGATCAGATCTTTCGCATAAGCGGTCTTCAGGCGCGTGTACGTGTCCTGGAAGCGGGCCTGCGGGATGAGCTGGTCGTGGTGCACACGCTTGGTGTAGCCGGCCTTCTGGCCTAGACTGTGCTTGTTGATGAGGGTGAGTAAGCTGAGCGCTGTGCGGGTGAGGCGATTATCAAGGGGGTGCGTGGGGAAGAGGCGGTAGTGGATGGAGAAGTGGCCGAGCGGGGAGGTGGAGGCATCCGGGGTTGGGGATGGCCATGTGTGGAGGAAGGCGAGGGCGGCGACGGTGGGGTGGTAGAAGGGGACGTCGGATTCGGATTCTGCGTGGGGGATGTAGATTACGAGGTTACTTGTAGAGCCTGAGTCGTCTTTCTTTTGGAAGATGTGGCAGGTTTGGACCAGAGGGTTATCGCGCTGCGGGTTTCGTGGGATCATCCGCCGCACGATCGTCTGCTCTAGCTCGTAGCCTGGTACATGGCATGGGTGTGGTTGATAGTCGGCTTTGATATGTTTTACGAATTTCCCTTCCGGGTCGTTGAAGCTATCATAAAAGATTTCGGCGCGGAAGAGGTAGGTTGATGCTATCTCCGGGTGGCGGATGAGGTTAAGCATAACGCGCTGATAGTATTCCGGTTCAAAAGCACATGGTGTTTCGAACATGGAAGTCCATATCTCATCCGGAAGACAAAAACTGGCTGGCTCCTGGGTAATCTCGCGTGGTTGGAAAGCCTTCTTCCCGTTCTCAATGGTGGTAGCGTCGACCTGCGTTTCTGTCATACTCTCAATGCTCTTTCAAAGTCGGCTTAACGCTGTGCTCTTATAAAAATATATGCTGTGATAGATCCAAGTCAGAAGTTATCGCGTAGCGGAAGTTCCTGGTCGGTGAGTAAGCTGGGTGGTATAGATGATTGTTAAAGTGTGTAAAAGGTCAACGGCGCCGCGTCTTCGAGTTGGAAGGTGCCAAAGTCGTGGCCGAGGAAAAATGGTGCACGCTCTGCAAGCTACGACTACTGATGTCGAACATGGCTTGGAACATTCTGACTGAGTCTTTCCAAATGGTTACTCATTTATTTCAATTTCCGGTATGACAATATATTCGCCTGAACGTTCAAATCAGAAGCCAAAAATGAGAAGTCGGCAATTCTTCCCGAGCCGACCCTCGAGCCAAAAATTTCGGCGGCTCAAAAGTCCGCGCTTAACCCCGGCCATCGCATCTCCACAATCACAGTCGCGAACACCGCGACATCCTCCCTCCGCTCGCCGCCATGGAGCTCACCCCGGTGCGCGTTCGAGGCAAGCGGAAAACGCGGCCCGATCCGGCGTCAGACTTACCCGCAGGCAAAAAGCGACGCCCAGGCAGACCACGCACCCGCCCGTTGTCCCCGCTTCGCGCATGGAAACCGAAGTACCTCGAGCTGCAGCAAGAATGGCACCCCGGCCGGGAAATCCTACCCCAAGGCAAAGATCTGCCCCCTCGGCCGATCACGAAGTGGGACCTACCGCTACCCTGGCCAGAGGAGCTCTCCGGATCGTCCTCGCAGTCGCAGACGCAGACGGATACACAAATGTCGACGCTGCCTGACGGCACTCAGACATCTTTGATAAAGAAGAAGAAGCGACGGTCCTCGTATTGGAGGAAGCTGTCGCCGTTTGAACGCTTACCGGCGGAAGTGCTGCAGCAGGTTTTCCTTGACAGCATGAACTTGAACCTGCCCGTGGCAAGCCTCGAATTGCTTCACAAGCTCAACAGCGACCACATCAAGCTCGAATTTTCGTTTCGCATGCTTTACTGGCCGGCTGATGAGGAACGAACAGAGAACATGGAGCTTCCGGACATGCAGGGCAAGCTGCTCTCGCTGCGCTTTTTCGACTGGGACTTCTACAAGAAATACGCTGCCAAGGCATGCGAGAGGTTTGGCGCGTGGCCGTGGTTGCAGAAGCAGGATCCCAAAGCCACGTTGGAAGAGCTTCTTGTGCGGCGTGAGGCCGACTACGATGTGTTGGACCGCTTCAACCTTGGATGCGAGCACGCCGAGGAGATCCCACCCTTCCTGAGATTGCATGAGAAGACACCACTGCCAGCGAAGCTTCTCAAGGGACCATGGCACTACGGAAAGCACATGATGCTCCGTTTCTTCTTCATCCAGAACCTCGGAATCGATCACGACAACTCGACTACATCGGAGACGCTTATCGAGGGCCTCATGGGCGTTGCCAAGGAGAAAGAGTCGGATAACATCGAAATCGCTAAGTGGCTTATTTGTATTGCCATTGCTTCGGAGGTCCAGTTGCCTCAGAAGCTGCTCAGGCGTGCTGTCATTGATGGTGGTTGCAATAAAGACCTAGTGGAGAGCATGCTTACCTGGAGCTTGCACAGCGAAATCGAGTACTTTGATCCGATGTTGTGGAATTGGGCTGAGCGGGCGTCTGAAAAGAAAAAGGGACGCTGGTTGATGGATCAACTGAGGGCGGCTGCAACTAACAGGGAGGAGCTTGTTGCTGAAGCCCAAGCTGCAGCAGAAGCGGAAGCATAGCCCTTTGGCCAAAGTCAAGCAAGGGCATGGACGGCGTACGTATTGTATTTTTTAATGTTCTGGAATTTCTCAGCATGTCTAGATACCCGACTTTTCAAAGGCTACTCCGAAAAGTCAGCGAATTACATTCTTCTTTGCCTCTCTCAATCGTATATTTCAATATTTCATATCTTAGAGCATCGGACGCGCGAAAAATTGACTTGGGCATATCGAGGTACGCCCATTCACGTGATTTGGCGCACGGACCAATAGGGCAGCGTCATTCGGCCTCTGAGCTTTCGCCGGCGCGATTTTCTTTCGAGATCGCATCCTTGCTTTCCGATCTCCCAGCGCGCTCGTCCAACCTCGCCACGAATGGCCGGTGGGTGAAGACATACCACACAGAGATGCCTCCAGTCTCTCTTCGCCATGCGGCTGTTCCTTCGCCCGCGCTGCTGCGCTTCCTGAGGGCGCAATCCGTCCTGCCAAAGCCTGGAATCACCACTTTTGCTCCGCCGAGCAGCCCGTACGTTTCTTGCGCGCGTCACAATTCTTCGCTCGCCGCACCAGATGGTTGCCAGCCTTCAGCGCGCCCGGGATCGAACTCTTCCGCATGCCAATCCACCACAGCTCGCGGCTTCCACACAGCCATTTCTCGTCCATCGGCGGCGCCATGTCGGATTTTGCTTTCCTCGGCGGAACCGTTGTCCCTTCTACCGCGGAATAAGCACGCTGAATGCTTCGCCGCCCGCCGCCACTTTACGAATACCTCATCTACCGATTTTTTGTGGAAGAGAACGAAGCGCAAATCTGGCGCCGGCCCTCTTCAGCCGAACGACTTGCCTCCGCGTTATCCAGAAGGTTACACTCAGGACGAACATGGCAATCTGGGACGAGTTCTGCGCCCCATCAACGAGCCGCGCATCCGATGCACCGAATTCGACGAGAACGGGAATATCACTCTCGTGAACAGTGAATTCCGGAAGAGCGAGTTGATCGCGAAGGTATACTAAGAACATTCGAAAGCAGAAAGGCATTGCTGACAGCTATCAGTACGGACTGCTTCCGCGAGACCTACGCAAGATCGATTCCGCCATGCTGCCGCACATCCTCGTCCGTCCGTCCGCCATCCTGCTGAACCTCCTTCACTTGCGCGTGCTCATCAAGCATAACCGTGTCCTTGTGTTCGACGCATACGGTACCACCAACTCATACGCTCAGTCGCTCTTCATGTATGATCTGGAAGGTCGCCTGAGACAGAAAGACTTGCGCCAGAACGGGTCTCTGCCCTACGAGTTCCGCGCCCTGGAAGCCGTCCTGCTCAGCGTAACAACTGGTCTGGAGAGCGAATTCGAAGGTGTGCGCGAACCTGTCGTGCGCGTCCTGAGGGAGCTGGAGGAGGACATTGACCGCGACAAGCTCCGGTACCTGCTCGTCTACTCCAAGAAACTCGGTTCGTTCGAGCAGCAGGCCCGTCTCGTTCGAGACGCCTTGGAGGAGCTGCTCGAGGCAGACGATGATCTTGCATCTATGTACTTGTCAGAGAAGGTAACCGGCGAGGAGCGCGGCGAGCACGACCACGCCGAGGTAGAGCTGCTGCTGGAATCGTACCACAAGATCGCCGACGAAATCGTGCAATCTGCCGAGAACTTGGTCTCCAACATTCGCAACACCGAGGAAATGTAAGGACTCCTTCCCCTTCATCCCTCACAACACTTCGGAGTTGAACAGCCAACTAACCACCCATCCTCACAAAACAGCGTCAAAGCTATCCTCGACGCCAATCGCAACTCGCTCATGCTCCTCGATCTCAAGTTCTCCGTCTGGACCGTCGGCCTCGCTGCGGGCACCTTCGTCGCCGCCCTGTACGGCATGAACCTGAAGAACTTCATCGAAGAGTCCGATCTCGGCTTCTGGGGCGTCAGTGCCTGGTGCGCCATCGCCACGCTGCTCACCTCCACGCTCGGCCTCGGCCGCCTACGCCGCGTCCAGCGCGTCTCCATGTGGGGCGAGCACGGCGCCCGCCGCTCGTCGTGGCGCGATCTCGGACCCCAGGCCCTGCTGTCGTCGCCGGCGGCCCCTCACCCGCCGCCATCCCCGATGCCACCCCACCCGGCCGCGAGAGTGCCGCCGGTCGGCGCCGCCGCGGCGGAGGCTGCGCTCGCGGTGGGCGAGAGGAGGGCGGAGAAGCTGCGGAAGCTGAAGGAAATGCATGCGCAGCAGGCGCAGGGCGTGAATGCGGAGGTGCAGGCGCATGCCGCGGCCAGGAGGCAGATGTTGGAGTCCCACCAGCAGAGCACTTACAGCCATGCGCATGGTCCGTCGGCGTCGTCGTCCTCGACTACGAAGAGCGGCAGCGGCAGTGGCCAGCAGAGTGGGCCGGCGCCTTCTGTTTGAGTGTTCTCGCCACCATTCGTCTTTAGCTGCCACCCCGAACACTCGTCTTTCAGGGTTGAGGCCTCCTCGACCCATCTGATCTGATCTCATCTCATCGTATCGTAAATACTCGTCTCGCCGTACATCGGTACGGCTGGGCCCTCGCTACTCACGAAAAGTTTCTATCATGTTCCATTCTTTTGCCACGGCAGCATATAGAGGGGGTTGTCAATTTTCATTCAAGAGGTTGGGTGTGATGGTTAAAGGGGACGGCTGGTTTGCTGGTCTGGATTCTGCATAGCGTTGGCGTTGTCCTTTGTGTTTTCTGTTTGCCTTTTGGGGGAGGATTTCTGTTAGTCTTGCGGTTGCTAGAGCTGATACCATACTTCTCTCCTACTTCTTACTCTGTATTTGTTGTGTATGTGTATGTGTACGAGTAGTATGATGTTGGGAATAGAGAGGAGTTATCAAATTTGTGGCTGAAGTGCAGTGTTGTAGTGGTTTCAGTGGCGTGAGTGAGCGTGCGAATGGGCTTTTGGCTGATCAGTGATGTTTTGCAGTATTTTTGTTTCATGCATCATATGGTAGGGGCGCTGGGTTGTAAGTACTTTATCAGCACTTCCCTCCTACTTCCCAGGCTACGCGATAACAGCGTTACTATATGTACAGGTAATAAATGCACATTGATGGAAATACAAAAGACCATCCAAACGCTCATCACGACTTCGGAAGAGCAATAGACCACAGCGCACAGTTGCTCGACACCATTCCTCCATGCTTATGCTGCGTACCCGACGTGTTGCACTCGTCAATCGGCCTCCTAAGAATACGCCTACATTGCTGCCTGTCCAATTGAAACCTGCAGCCCCGAGTCACCGATACAGACACGTAGATGTTTTTTTGGCATTCGTTGTTGCTATCGCAGGCAGGAAAGTCTTCGCCATAGGGTTTACCGTGCGAGCCGTCGACGGTCACTCCTTGGTAATCCTGGCAGAACTTTTCCAGCGCATCTATCATCTTTTTCCGACTGGCGGAGAAACCTTGGGTCTCCCAACACGACTTGGTCTCGGTGGCCGGGTCCGGCGAGGACGGTGAAGGCAACGCGGTAGATGTTGTTGTTGCTGTTGCCGTCGCACTGGTCGGCCTCGCAGTCGTCCCGTCGTACGTGGGTGGAGGGAGATCGAACTCGACCGCGCACTTGTCGTCCTCATCCTCTTGCTCCGGGTTTTGGGGATCATTCAAATATGGGTCGGGAGGGGGATTGTCGTCTGTTGAGGGCTTTCCAGTGGGGAGCGGGTCGTCGGTTGGCTTCGGCGTTGGCTTTGGCGGGGGGTTGGGATTCATCGGATCCGCGAAGTCATCTCCGCCGTCGGGGCAGTCAAGAAAACAAGGGTGAGAGCAGAATAAGAGACAAGCAGAGCCGCAGCCTGATTTGCAGACCGGACCGGGTGGGCCTGGCTTGAATGTTACGAGTGGGAAAATGACCGCCGCTGCCCCGGTGCTGGATGTTGCAGTCGGCGTGTTGTCCGGGGTCGTAAAAGTATACGGATAAGGAGGGGCCGTTATCGTACGAATGATTGGGGAACGGGTTGCTCCAGACATCGGGCCGGGATTTTGGCTATCAGTAATGGTGAATGGAGGCGGCCGAACACTGCTGATAACCCAGAAGGTGGAAGCGGCAGTTGTGGAGGTGTCTGAGCCGGAGACCGTGTATGCCCACGCCGAAATCACATCAGTTGTCAGAGGGGGAATCTCCAGTGTTGTGTTCTGTACAATGCTCGTCCAGCCCGACGAGTGGGACCAGGCAACATCAAGAGACGTTACGTATGGCGGAAACGTGATGGTCGTAGGGTGGGGTAGAGTCACGGGAGGAAGCACAAAGGTGCAGGGCGGGTGGCAGTAAATCTCGGGGCTATTCTCCTTCCAGATGGCGGGGTCGATGTAGACCATGCTGTCCCCGTTGCCTTCATGGCTCCCTTGCTGGCCTCCAGAGCCTCCTACATCGCTCGGATTGCTGGATCCTTTCCCGTCCGGAGTGTTGCCGCTTCCGGGGCCGGAGAACAAATCTATGCTCCAGATCATCGTGCCTCCGAAGCAATGACTGCTTGCCCACTGTTTCTTGAGAGCAATGGTCTCAAGATCATCGTAGCCAATCCACTGGTCACCCCAGCTAAGTTGTTTCATCATGTCCCCTTGCAGCAACTCCGGCTTCACTCCAAGTTGAGTTACCGTGCTGTTGATCTCTTGTAACGACATGATACCCCCAAAGTTCGTACATGGACCTGGACGGCTCGTTCCGGTCCATTGGCATCCATCATGTCTGCAGCTGGAGCTCTGCAGTGTGTACCCTCTGCCATAGTACGCAATGCCCATATTAATCTTTGAGGGATCTACCGAGTCATACCACAGCGGCAGGGTCCAGTTGTAGATCTCGGGGATGTTGGTGTGGCCTAAAACGACTTCCCCGATGGACGAAACATCTGCATCCCACGGGCCGTGCAAGTCGTACGTCATGAGCTCAAAAAAGTCGACATATGGCTCCATGGCCTTGGGATCGAACCAGCGGAGGTACCAGTAGCTCGCAGGAAGTGTCGCACTGATACCGTAAGAGCTGCCGAAGGCGGCCCGCATCTCACGCAGCAATGACACCAGATTGATTTTGTCGTCAGGCTTGCCGTTTCGGTCTGGTGCTCCAGGGCTATGTCACAGTTAGAACCTCGTAATAAAATGAGAGTCAATACGAACTATTCCCAGTCAACATCCACCCCCTGAAAGCCGTGCTCTTCCATGAAGTCCTGCAAGGAGGATATAAAGACCCCGCGGTTGGCAGAGGTAGATGAAAGATCACTCCAGGTAGTCTGAGTAGGCCCTGGATTGTTGAAATTCCAACCGCCGATAGCGATCCAAGTCTGTAGAGAAGAAGACTTCAGTGCTGTGAAGTTCTTGTAGATCCCGATGTCAGCCGGATCCGCGGGGACGACCTTGAAGGTGGCAGAGTCAATAGATGCAAATGCAAAGTTAAGGTGTGTCAGGCCAGAAGTGTTAATCTGTTCTGGGCTAATGCGATTGCATTGCCTCTCGCGTACGTTGGCGATCTGGTAGTAGCCAACCGTGCGAGCGTAAGCAGAATCGGATCCGCACGAAGGGGCCGAGACAACTTCGCAGGACCCAAATCCTTGTTAGCAAGGCATGTCGGGCTGAGGACTCTCGCAAAATGCGGCTCCAGTCTAAAACATTGTCAGAAGAGCAAGCCAGTGCCTGGCTCGGTCAGAAATCCTCACCCCGCAGTACCCAAAGTACGAGCAGCAGACATTCAGCGGACAAGAAACATTTCCTCCCGCACTGTCCCTTCCACAGAGAGCTTTCGCATCACCTGTCGTCCATAAGTACGGTCTTGCAGCTTCGGTATACGCGAGTTGGACTTACATCCATTGGTACAATTGCCCTCGCCACAATTTGCCGGACCATATCCGCATCTCCCCTCATTGTTACAGCAGCTCCCATCGGAACAATTCTTCCCAGGCCCGCACTGCACCCCGTTGACTTGCCGGCTCTCCACCGAGCTAAATCTGCTCTTGCCTTTCTGAGCCTCCCCGATAATGGAAGTCACCAGCGAATAACTGGCCTGTGCTTGGATGAAGCCTCGAAAAAGATCATTGATCGCTAGTAAGGGTGCCTTGATTAGGGATCCAAACAACTGCTGAGCTGGTCCGTTTGTGGCGGCTGCGTGGCGACGGATCACGTCTTTGCTCTAGCCATGCCATTAGCAGAGTTAGCATTTCGAACCTTAGGACTTACCTCGTAGTCCTTCAAGCGGTACGCTGATGTTTGGACGGTTCCGTTGTCATATACTCTGTCGATCATCATGTGAGTTGGACCGCTGGACCGCTTCTGGTAAGTGTCGAAATATCCGGAATTCGTGTCATACCACTGTACGGATGTGGCGGGTGCGTCTTGCTGGTCATCCCACTCAGTTCTAAAGTGGAATACGTAATTACCGCTAGGGGTTGGGTTTTTGTCAGAGATACGACTCCGCAGGACGGCGTGGGCGGATGACTGGAAGTCTTGTTCGGACCGGTCGGAAGGCCCTCCTGGATTGCCGCAGCCTGCGCTCTGTGGGGCGCAATATGATGTCGCTCCATTGCCCCCTTCAACGGTTCTGAAAGCCGTCATTATGAGCAGAAAAAAAGCATGAAGTGAACTTACGTTGCTGGCGGCCACTCGTCGCAAGTCCATATCAGACCCGAATTCCCCCCCTGGCGATCGGCTATTCTATTAAAGCCTTTCTGGCCCATTACCAGAGGCGGGCTAGGAGGAGGATCAATGTACCTAACGGCCGGGTAACCTCCAAAGTTGTATGAGCTGCCTCGTGGAACTGTGAATGGCTGATTTGGTTTCGGGCACAGATGATTATTCTTCCAGTTGCTTGGGCACGCTATCGCTCGTCGAGCATCGCGATTGTTTGCATCCGTGTCGTAAGTGAGCACTATGTGGTCATTTCCAATGAGTTTGCCCCACTGACCGGCGCCGAGGTTCTGCAGCCTATCCCTACGGTTGACATTGGAGCAAATGGTAGGAAGTTTGGCGCAGTTGTAGACAAGCGTAGGTACGCCTCATGCAAAGTCAGCAACCTATCAGTTTCAATCGAGAAGAACTATGGCAAGTCACCAACCATTGGGGTTTTTTGTGGGACTTTGCGTAGAGGCAATCTGTAGAAGGGTGGAAACGGCAAAGGCGAACCAAAGTCCGCAGATATGGACCATCTTGAGCATCTTGTCTGCTGTTATGTCATTTACCTCCAGCAAGTCATGAATATATAAGCAACGAGAGGTCGCTGTGTTTCATTTAGAACTTGTCTGAGGTGTGTTGAACATATCCAAAGTCCGTAACCCACTCCTATCAGTATACATGCTCCCTTGATACACAAGCGTAAGACGCCCAGGCACTGCCAACGTTCCTCGATGAGGAAGCAAATTCGCTAGGATGGCTCACCTCTGTATTACTGATGTTTGTGGAGACGGCCGCCAGGCTGGATCATGCCCATCCTCGGAATCTTCCTTCAAGAGTACGCAACAGTCCATCCCGAGGCAACCTTGGTGATAAAAATGGCGGTTTTGTTGGCTTGTGTACAGGAAATGGGAGAAAGCGGTTGGTGTGGAAAGGTTCTCTTTGATTAGCGCACTCAAAAGTCATAGTCGTGCCACCCTTGACCTGCGCACTCTGCTTCTTTGAGGCTGGCCGCTTCACCGACAGAATTTCTCACACCACGCTCTGTGGGCCTGGGCTGCGCATGTTACTTCAATCACAAGTACAGCTGCAACGCCCCAGACGGGGCTGTTGCACATCTTTCAGTTATCGTGGAAGCGACACGCTCAGATCGAATTAGCCGATGCGGGAGAAGTCTTGTGACATGCATCAATCTCCTCGTTTGTATTATAGTATGTCAGAATATATAACAAAACTAGTAAGTCTGCGATTCGATTGTGCTAGTGTAAGGGAGAGCTAGCTTAGAACGGGCTGGACAACCAAGAGAGAGCTTGTGACACAATTCTAATTCCAGGATCAGCCACACTTGCATGGCAGTAGTATCCAGCCTGTCGTTGCATTCCTGGATCCCATGATACCTTGCAAGAATGCCACTTACATAGACTGCTCTTCAACATCGAACGTACGGCCAGTTGTTCTTTCACACCTTCCCACTACATGTCCACAGATTGACATGGCTGCCGCGGCCCTTTCAGTCCCAGCAGAGATCGTCAGCGAGATTTTCTTGTATATATGCAACTCGTATGGGGTGTCTTTGTTGAAGCCTTGTCTGCTTGTTTGTAAGCATTGGAGCGCTATCGCTCTCCCGCTACTCTACCGCGATGTCCTCCTCATCAATTCCACGATTGGAACGTTCGCTCAGAACATGGACAGCAGCAACTCTGTTCACGTGAGGACTTTGTCGATTCGCATTGATTCGGTCGGACTGACCCAAGGGTCTCAGAACACGCAAGGCGCTTCGAAGTTGCAGCAGCTCTGGAGTCTGTTAGACATGCTGCCCCCCCGAATTAAGTTGATGACGAAGCTCGAAGTTCTGTCCCTTGTCGTGCCCGACAACAAGAGCAACCATTTCGGAATACCTCGCAAATCCATAGCCGGCATCCTGGAAAACGTTCCCTCCTCCTGCACACAGCTAGAGCTCGATACAAAGGGTTGTGACATCTCTCAGTCTAGCTCTGTTCACCTGTGTGAGGTCATTCACAGCCTATTCCAGCAACTAAGCCACCTCCGGCTTCGGCTCAGCACGCTCTGCGGCACTATATTCCTCTCGAACGAGCCAGCGTCTGCGGCGCCGCATCTCGAATCTCTCGTGATCAACTGCATACCCGGGACCATCTACGGCAGCCGTTCTCTGCAGTGCGGCACGTTCCACGAAACGCACCACACGTCCCTTGCGGGCGAAGGCGATGCTGCTTCCGAGTCGAGACTGGTCCTGGCGCGCACCGCGCGCGCCATGTACGACGGCGGCAAGTTCCCAAAGGCGGCGCACCTGTGCATCGTGGACGCGCAGGACGGCAATCTCGACGACGGATCTTCGTACGCCGTGCTCAACCGGCGCGACATCGTTCGGAACGAGACTTGGTGCATGCCCTTCCGGAACATCCGCGCAGGCGAGGAGATGGACAGCTTCCTGATGCGGACGGCGGCCGACGGGCGGGAAGTGCTGGCGCATCCGTGGGCGCTGCAGGCCTTGGCTGAGGGCACGCAGTGGAGCGAGACGACGAATGGTGTTCGGCTGCCGACGGCCACGCTGAGAGCGGAATCGTCGGAGCTCGGTAGGCGTATCGTTCGTGAGCTTCCGATTCTCACCACTGAAGAATGGAAGGCGCGGTACCCGAGGAAGTCGTGCACGCTTTGGAGGAACGAGCGCCAGACCGGAATGTGCTTGCTCAAACCACTTAGGCTGGATGGCCTGTCTGATACACGACTTGTGATGGAGGAGACGCCAGACGGGTGGGTTAGGCATGTGACTGATTTGTTTCCGGAATCCAGTGCATGTTAAGGAAAAAAGGTAGCTGTCTTTCTGTATTGCTAGTGCTATCGAGTAGAAGTAGTCGTCTTATATCAGTCGTGCATTCGCGTGACTGGTGAAATTGGCCACACAATTATTACCCTCAATTTGAATGTTATGGTAGAAGACCAGAAGCGTGTGTAGACCTTTTGCAGTGTATTCGTTCACCACGGAAACTCCGCTCCGTCCAACATCAACAGCTTTCCAGAGCTCTTTTCCCTCGTGGCTTCATCGAGCTGTTCACGGCATCAGTCAGCAGACTAACAACAAAACACAGCGATCACACATACAAGTCTCACAATACCATCCACGCTCTCCTCAACCGACAACTCCGCCTCGGCCAATCCGAAGTGACGGGCCGCCATATCCCCCGTCTCCGTCCGCACCCACCCGGGATCCACCGGCAGCGCGATCAGGTCGGGGTGCTCGACGTGGATCTTCTTGGTGAGATAGTGCACCGCCGCCTTGCTCGGCGCGTACGCCGCGTTCGGAATCGGACGCTGCTCCATGCCGCCAATACTCCCCGCCGACGAGCCGACGGTGACGAACTTCGGCGGCGGGCCCGCGGTCGACACCGCCGCTTTGAGCAGCGGGAGCACGGCCTGGAACAGGATGATGGGGCCGACGGTGTTGACGGCGAAGAGCGCTTTCATGTCGGCCGGGCGCACGTCTTGGACCCGCGGGAAGCCGGGGTTGAGGATGGCGGCGTTGGCGATGACGAGGTTGAGGGCGGTGATGTTGTGGTCGGCTTGCAGGGATCGGACGGCGTCGAAGGCGTCGGTTTCCGAGGCCGAGTCGATTTTGACGATGACGGCTTTGCTGCTGGGTCCGGTTGGGAGGTCGTACAGGGCCTGGGAAACTGGGCTGGCTGGGTCACGGACGGCGCCGATGACGGTGTGGTTGGGCCTTGATAGGTATGCCGCGAACAGCCCGCGTCCGATGCCTCAAGAGTATATCAGCTTTACTCAGTCTCTGTAAAGAAAGTAGTTGACACTTACCGCGGTTGACACCTGTGATCAAAACAACTGTGTGAGAGGCCATGGCGATTTAGTTACTTGAAATGAGTCGAGAGTACGATGAACGTCAATCCCTAAAGGCAGAGTGTTTTTATAGTACTCCATGCGGCCCGCAATTCGTCCGTGCTGAGGAGTCAGCAGAAGCCACTTTTCAGCCCATGTTTGAGATGGCTGCCTTGGATACGTGGGGGCCGGCAAGTGTTGCGGAGGAATTTCGTAGCACTACCGCTATTGAGCAATTCACCATCAACATGTTTCATGGACCTCTCTGAGTGTATAGCTAGCGACAGCACGATCAAGGGAGTTTGAGTTACTTTAAAATGGTATGTGGAGAGAATGTGAAGGCCGAAGTGGTGCGCTTCGGACGGATGCAGTTTGTGCTTACCTATGCCTACTTCGGTTGGATTTCCTGTTTTGGCAACGCTACCGGCCAATGAATAATTGAGATAAACCCAGAGCCAACATGCCATGTTGCTCCTTTGCCATGGATAATTTGGGTAAACTGGTTCTGTCTCAATGGTTGCACCCGAAATTAATTTTGGTCCGAAGTAATACAGGATTCAGTAGGATGCTACGGCCGACGGCCAGTTTTCTCTACATAATCCATAGCATAGGCGATTGGGAGAAATTATTTGGATGTAAAGAATACCTTTAAAAGAATCCAATGTTTTTGGTTTATACTTTAGGTATCCAAAGGTTTTTACTTTTCCCAGACTAGTGCCGCTAAGTTTCAAGCATTCAGATGAATGATTGGCGGTAATATCCCACGGGCCTGGGTCGTTTACCAATGTTAAGCGCGCGCGTATCCTACCCGGAAAATTGGCCGCAGCTTTAACGGGAAGTGGAGCACTGCCACGTCTGAGCCGCCCCCTTGGTCCCCACTCCGCCACCGCTTCTATCAAACGGCGGCCCGTACGTGTCTTCATTGGATGTGAAGATAGCTCCCAAGCCGCAACAATGACGATTACGTGTGGCCAACGAATGGGACGCGGCGGTGCTCAACACGTCAGCAGAAGAAGAGATCTGCCGCGTAAGAAGTCTTAGTAGACCCAACATCCATCACTTCGACCTTGCCATCAAATCTTTGTGTGATTTTTGCACCTCCCTTTCTCCCTCCTGAATTCGCCTCCTGGGCGAGACCATGGATCCTTTCAACGCCCTAGGAGTCGCAGTAGCGACGATACAATTCGTCGACTTCTCTACAGCTCTCATATCCCCGGGCAGCAAGATCTGTAGGTCGAAGACTGGAGAGCTGCAGCTGGAATCGGAAAGCCGAACGATCGCTGAAGAGTTGGAAAGCCACGATGGGGAAATGAGAGATTCCAGCTCTAATGGGAGCGGACCTGTCTCGCAAACGGAAAAGCAGATTCGGGTGACATGCGATGAGTGCGATGCTGCGGCGCAGGACCTTCTCCATGCTGTGCATAAGTTGAAATCGCGGCGTTGGAGTAAAAAGGAGAAGTTTGAAACCTTCAAGCAAGCTCTGCAAGGCGTTTGGACCCCAGAGCAGATCGAACAGTTGGAGAAGCGTCTTGGAAGTTGGCGATCTCAGCTCATACCTCTTATTCTTTCGGCGTTGAGGTGAAATCTTTCCTCTTAATTGGTGCCTCCAACCAAAGCTCACAGCCAATACAGAGAGCAGCAAACCCGACTCGGCAGCCAAGTCCCCCTTGTCCAGAGCCCAGCAGCGCAAAATTCCCGGAACGGCCAGAGATTCTTAGACTGCCTGCGAAAGAACAGGGAATATTACTCGGAGATCCACGAAGCCATCCGGGAAAACCCCAGGCCATCCGGAGGGGTCTATGCGCTCTCCTCCGGCAACGAATTCGAGACGGGCATCCTTTCGGCTCTATTCTTCGACGCAACGCAAAACCGGGAAGATGCAATTCCCGAAGCCTGCAAGGGGAGCTTCGAATGGATATTTCAGCAACCTCAATCCGAGAATAGACAGTGGACCAGCTTTTCCGACTGGCTACGAGAAGACTCGGATCAGCGTATCTACTGGATCACCGGCAAAGCGGGCGCGGGTAAATCAACGCTTATGAAGTTCATCTGCCATCACCAAGCCACTCGGGAGCTGTGCTACGAGTGGGCCGGCAACGAGAGGCTGCTTCATGCACGATTCTACTCCTGCGACTCCAGCAACGCTTTGCAGATGTCTCAAGAAGGCCTTCTTCGATCCCTACTGTACCAAGTCTTGAGACAGGATCAACATTTCGCGGCAAGGGCCTTTCCCGACCAGTGGGAGATGTTCTCACTGCTCGGGATTCAGCCAGATTCTCCAATGACGGTACCGTATCTGCAGCAAGGCCTGGAGCGCGTGATCAAGTCCAGCCCCGACTCACGATTCGCTTTCTTCGTCGACGGCCTTGATGAGTTTCGCGGTGATCCAGATACTTTGGCGGCTTTCTTCCAGAAGTTGACACTCAGTTCGAACATCAAAGTCTGTCTTAGCGCCCGACCGTGGACAAACTTCAAGAAATCTTACGGATTTGGACCCAACTTGCGCCTGGAAGACCTGAACTATCCAGATATCGTCCAGTTCACTCAGTCCAGCCTGGAAAAAAGTACAGACTTCGCCCACTTTTGCAGACAGTCTCCGAAACAGGCACAGGCGTTGGTTGTGGCAACTGCCGAGAAGGCCTCAGGTGGCTTCGTATGGGTTGAGATAATGCTCCGTTTGCTCCTCCAAGGCCTCCAAGATGGAGAAAGGCTTTCGGATCTTCGTCGACGGTTAGATAATGCACCCAGTGATTTGGAACAAATGTTCCAGAAAATGCTGGACAGCATCGAACCACAGCGTGCCGAACATGCGTCCCAGATATTCCAGATGGTCCGAGCTGCCAGGGCTCCAATAAGCCTTCTTTGTCTCTCGTTCGCCGGCGAGGACGACCCGCATCTCCCTTACGAACACCCGGTTGAGCCTTTAACAGAAGAGCAAGAAGAGGCGAGAGCAGACCAGATGCGGCGGCGCCTCAACAGCCACTGCAAAGGCCTTCTCGTAGCCACGCCGCGGAACTCGGACCCGCAGGCCACCGTCGACTACCTGCACCGGACCGTCCGCGACTACCTCCACCGCGGTTCCGTCTGGCATCACCTCACATCCCATTCGAGCCCCTCATCCGCCTTCGACCCGCACCTCGCTCTCGCCCACGGCTTCCTCCTCGTCCTCAAATCCGCCCGCCTCTCGCCCAACCAATGGCACTCGCACCGCCTCGACTACCCCTACTCCCCCGACGACGACAACGCCGACGACATCACCACAACCACCACCACCACCCCCAACTTCGCCGCCCTCCTCCTCTCCACCATCCGCCACATCACCTCCGTCCGTGCCTCCCCGTCACACCAGGAAAACGCACCCGGCGAACCCGCCTCCGCCGCCCAACCCTCCCCGCACTACATCCCCCTCCTCGACGCCCTCGCGCACACCACCCGCGCCCTCGTCCGCCGCGAAGGCCCCTGCAGCAGCACCAGCACCACCACTGACGATGCCGGCCCCCGCCACGACCGCTGCTGGTGCCGCGGCGCCGCCGACCACCCGGACGACGGCCCGTTCACGGCGCTGGCCGTGCGCCTGCAGCTGCTGCCGTACGTCGCGCACCGGCTGGACCGCACGTGGCTGCTGCCGGCCGAGAAGCGGCGCGACGGCGGCGGCGGCGGCGGGGCGGCGCCGATCTTGCACTTCGCCGTGACGTCGGGTGCGGCGGACGAGGCTGTTGGCGGGGGAGGGGATGGCGATGGGGATGACGCAGAAGCAGCAGCAGCGGATCAGCGCCGGGCGCGGCTGATCGGCATGCTGCTGGAGTGGGGCGCGGAGCCGAATTACGACGCCGGCGGCAGCGGCCCGTCGCCGTGGGAGGAGGTCGTGATGGGAGGTGGTGTCGAGGAGTACGGCGAGGAGGTCTGGGCTGAGTTTTTGCGGTACGGCGCGGATAAGGGGCTCGTGGGTTCGGGAGCGGCGGGGACGGCGGCGGGGGTGAGGGGGATGGGTGCCGGTGGGAAGAAGAAGCGGAGGTGGTATAGACGGATTTGTAGGAGGGAAGATGGGAGGATGAGATGGAAGCGGAAGAGTGTGAAGCCGGTTTGATTTTTTCTTTTTCGTAATCGTGTGGTAATATTGGTGGTCTGCAATTCTTAATGCGGCTGGATAAAAGCTTACTACTGTATCATAATCAATCTTTCCAGCGGATGCGTAAGGCTGTGGGTAGAAGAATCCACGGTACGAGTTCTGCCTTGACTTTAAACATGGTGAGAGGAGAAGTGATTCCATCTATCCTTAGGGAATCAAAGTACCGGCTGCGCTCGACTTCAACTCATCACTTCTCCAGTTTGGCCTCTGCACCTTCCCTACGATCTCAACTCCCTCAAACTTCCTCGGAAGTGGCGCCAACAGAGCTTTCTGACATACACACTGATACCAAACCTATTCATTCACATCCCGGTAGAAATAGCCCACAATAGTCCTTTTCCTGCCCTCCGACAGCACTACCATCATCCCTGGGATGTGCGAACCGCCTGGGCTATCCTGCACGGCGTTACTCCTGGGGCAGATGATCCTCGACTGCTGCGGAAATTGCTCATCGCTATCGGCGCTGTCAAGGAGTTCCTGGCGGGTTGTACGAAGGATCATACGTCGCCTTGTTCCACGCCTCCTTGTGACAGAACAGAAGGTACGTGGGCTGTAGAGGTCCGGCACGAAACTCTCATACTCGACCCTCAAACCAGGACCCGTCCGGATCCACGTCCGCATGTGTGGTGCGTGACCTGTCGTGAGTCATCTCAATGGCGTCATGCAAATCCGTCTCCGACGTCGTACCAAGCACCATGATTGACAGCAGCACCGATGGTGGCACTACCTCCGGTCCGGCGGTTTGAGCATTTTCCAAATAGCGTACGTACACCCGTACCTCCTCCAAGATCTCCTCCATCCTGTCATCTGTCTTAAAGCCGCTGAGCTTTTTTGAACTCTTTCAAATACCGAGGCAAAGCGTCCCGCGTCGTAAGAACAGGAAGATCCTAGAGTAGTCCACAACATCGGAAGAATTTACGGGTAGTTCCAGTGCACTGCTGATCAACCTATAGAACAGCCATGTCTGAAGAAATACAGGTACATTCTCCGCCGCACGGCCGTCTCGGCCGAAGTTCAGCCCCAGGAAAGTTTCCGTGCTGAAACTACGCCGGGAAGGATATTCAGAAGATGGGCAAGCAGATTCATTGTGAGCTGAAAAAGGTCGGGTACAGGAGGTAAGCTGAGTCCGTTATCACCAACGAGGATGTGATCCATTTTGACCCATAGAATCGGCGAGACTGTCGTGACATTCGGGAGGCGAGCTCAACGTAATTGGGCCACAGTGAGTTCGGCTGAAGTGTTGATTCTGCGGTTGGTCCCCCACCACAACGATCATTCCGCCTTATGCAGCGTTTTTCCCGACTCTCACCACGGAAGCTGTTCTTCTACTACTCGCCCTGTTGAATGTTAGCTATGATAGAGCCAAGTCCTTCGTACTTGAGTCTTAGAGTCAAGGTTTGCAAGACAGCTCTCTCGCTCCTCGAAAAGGAAAGCAAATAAGTAGGATGGGGGATTACCAAGCCAACCTAGCCCAATTCTTCCAGTCACATACTTACTGCCCATAACCCCAGAACCTCGCTCTGCTTTCTCCGACAGAATATGCAAATGGAGTCCCAGCTCCTCCAAAGTAGAAAACGGCAGAATCAGAACACAACCAGGCGGTACTTCCCGAAAGCCCAACAAAAGCGTGATTTTGACATGTGAATTTCTCTACCTGAACAGTCTAATGTCATAGACTCGTCAAAGGTCGTAATCGTAGCCTCGTACCATTCGCGCAGACCAAACACCAAAAGCATTCGTACATCCGCACGTTATCGTGAGTCAATAATTCGTACTGATAGGACCGAAGGCCTTCTTTCCTGCATCCGCATAGAAGAAAACCAAAGGAAGCCCCCTAAACTCCATATATAATGAGACTCGAGAAGTATGAGAAAGGTCATGTTCAGGTCATGCCGCCCAGAGAACGCAGAACCCAATGGAAGGTCGTTAATCGTACACAGAATAGAGGGAGAAAAGAGAAATGGACCACCGGAAAAGGGGTAGTGGCAGCTTTGGAGCTATGCAATGCCAGTCTTGGGAAGTGCTCGCCGCGCATCGCTATGCATGATGTGAATAGAAGTTGACCCGACCAAGGATGTAAAAGAGAACCGACCAATTTTTGGATGAGTTTAGAATGTAGGGGAATAAACCGTTCAAAGGAAAAATTGTGATCCGCTCAATTTTTTTGCGCATGTGTAAAAGGGAGAAAGGGCACCGAGAGTCCGTTCAAGCACTGTCGTAGCCATCCATAGGAGCGCTCCTGACGGCCCTACGATCGCCGTGAGACCTGCGGCTGAGTCTTGCCCGATGGCGCCTCCTCGAAGCTTCGGCAAGGTTGACACCTTCTGAAGCAGCACTGACGACTGTATTGATGTCTCCTTCAGGAACTGCGATGGCGATAGCCTGGCTGTGGTCTTCAATGCCATCGCCCTGGTGTGAGACCTCGTGAATGGCCTCAGCTACGCTGCCGCGAACGCTGTTGCTGGCGCTAGTTGTAGCCGATCCAGCCCTACTGCGATAGGGAGTGCGGTATGCCACGCCACGATCCGGGTTTGTGGCAATGCTGTGACGGCGATGGCGGTCATGAGAGCGAAGACCATCTCCAGCCTGACCACCGTATGCAGATGCACTGTGGATGCTGCCGTGGCGAGAGACTGGCTGGGAGCCATGGGCAAAGGGCTGTTGCGCAGCGTAGCTCGGGCTGTAGTTGGGCTGGTACGGAGAGCTGTTTTGAGGCAGATACTGTGGAGGGGTATGGCCGAATGGAGGAGTGTTTGCCGCAGACGGGAACTTGGCTCCATAGGGAGAATGACCATGAGATCCGGCAGTAGCGTTAGGAATCGGGATTGCCTGGATGTTGCTGTGGGGGATGTAGGGTCCGGATTGGAGACCACGCGAGTCGACTGAAGAAGCACGCGAAGAACGCGATCCCGACGGAGGTGGCGGGAACTGGGTGCCGTAGTAGCCAGGAGCCTGCAAATGTTAGTGAGGCGCCGTTGATTTGGAGGGATCACTTTACCGGTGGCTGATTCGCAGCGGGAGCCTGTACAGGAGCCTGAGTGAGAGTCTGAGTCACCTGTGCAGGCTGTCCGTTGGGGTACTCCGGACTCTGCATTGCACCCGGGGCATAGTCGGCCGGGTTGTAGGGCTTTGCGACATAGTGGTTGTGAGCGGCGTTGTATGGCTGCGGGTGAGCGTAGTTCTCGCCAGCCATGTGAGCAGGTGGGAAAGCGGCAACGGCGTTGGGCTGCACCAGATGTGGGGGGGCATGCAAGCTGTGCGGAGCTCCCAGTGACTTGGACCGGTCTGCATATGGTGGCGAGTCGTGACCTCTGGACCAAGAGCGATCCTTGTGGTGATGGTGGCGATGCTTGCGATCCCGGTCACGCTCGCGGCCACGGTCAGCGTCACTGCTGCGGCGGTTTCGACGGCGGCGGTCGTAGTCGGAGTCCTCTGTGTAGTAGTCCTCCGAGTAGTAGTCCGAGTCGGTCAGCGAAGGCGAGCGTCTCTTGCGACCGCGGCCTTCGCTCTGAGTGCGGTACTTCCCCCGCTTCTTGTCGTCCTTGCGGCGCTTCCTGGCTTCCTTCTCGTTTTGCGATCTGAAGTAGCCGCCCGGAATGGCCTCGAAGAGCCTGTCGGGGATGCGCTCTGCGCCGTATGAAATCGCCTTGAGTGCCAAACTTGCCATCTTTTTATCGATGAACGCCAATGTGAAGGCGGTGGTGAGGGCGGGTCGTGTGATTTATATGATGATGCAAAGCCGCAGGTACGTCAGGGTGGTTGGTGATAGGCGCAAGGGATCTGAGGCTAAGCGGGTGGCGCGAGTGAGGGCGGAGGACAGCCCCTGCAATCAGCACAGGGACCCTGCAGAGTATGGTCGGAGAAAGCTGCAGTCATGCAGTAGATCGAGCGCTTCATACACGAGGATAGGTGGCAGAGAAAGAGGGGCGGAAAAGAATCCAGCGAGTGGCGACGGGCTGCAGAAGAGGGGAATGGGGTCAGTCGCTGCAGTGATGTCGTGAGCAGGGCGGTTGATCGAAGGGCAGAGAAAAATAGAAGCGGCGTTTGGGCGTACGGGAACGCGCGGTCAGCAGGTGCTCACGATGCCGCGTCGCGATGGCCCAGCGACGTAGTGACATGGATAGCTATGACGTAGTTCTGCCCGGCTCGGTCTTCACCCAACCCACTCCCGCCCTCCGCCAGGCTGCGCCGCCCCGCCACTCGCCGGCGAGTCAGTCATGCACGCTGCGCGACGGCGAGATGCTGGCGACGCTGGAGGTTCGCTGTGTGCCGCCCAAGAGTGAGGCGCTGCGCGTGCCCGACTCAAGCACCAACCATTCCGAAACCGCGTCAGGCACCTCTCCGCAAATCCTGGGATGCCTCTGGGAAGGCGCGCATCAGCGATCGCCTTGCCCCGCTGCACTGGGCCGACGTCGCACACTGCGCGCGCCTGTGGCACGAGCGCGGGAGAGAGGTCCGCAATCATCCAGAACAGCCGGAAGTCCAGAGCCGGTTCCCCTTGCCATCCGCCCCAGGCTGACTGCCAATCCGGAGCGGCCGCGTATCAAGAGGCACAGACTAACGCATCACTACATTGCTTGCTCTCTCTCTCTTGTCCGCGCACGCTAATATAGCTCTCCTACAGTAACGCGCGTGGCTGGCACGCTGCGCAGTAACAGACCATCTCCGACCGAGTTCCTGATGGCATGTTACCAGCAAAGGTTCGGTGCAGCGGCTGTTGTGCAAGGCCCAGCTCTCATGACGACACCGAGCGTGAGATGACCACGCATGCTCCGCCATCGGTGCCGCCCGGCCGAGGGCATGAGTAAGTAACCGTATCACATAACTGTCATCCTGATTCTTGTGTGATACTCGAACTCGCAAGGAAACAAATTCAGCATTCCATTGTACCTACGTTCGTATTTTGAGACGTCAGACGTTCCCGCTCGTTGTGACTAGAAACTTGCTCCGTGTCTCCAGCGTCATACAGAAGGAAAAAGGAAGGGAAAAGAAAAAGGAATCCTCCATGAATTTGGGGACCTGTGACCGGCAAAGAAATCGAATCCCCTCAATTGCAGCCATGACTGCATTGTAGCTCTTTTCCCCTCGTAATCTACCCAGCACTTTGCTGGATTGAAGCTTTTTTTTGTTCACGTGTACATCAATACTCTTCATTTTCCTTTTCCCCTTGAGAACCTCCTCTAGAAATTATCTTCCTTCTGAAATCTTGCTTGTCTTCTGAATCTCATATCTCGAAGAACTGACGGCGGTCAAGCTCATCCGCTAGTTTAAGCTTGGAAGCCGTCCGAATGTGTGGTTCAATCAATGACAATCATGTTGTCATCGTCGTCATCGACGAGAATTGCGTCCTCTACCGAACTTCCAGATGCCTGAGATGACATTGGTGGTGCGGGTGACAGAGTTCTCGACGGAGCCAAGGACATGTACGTCTCATCATCATTGTCCTCGTTACTTGCGTCCGCTCTTCCGCCTCTGTCTTGCATTCTGTCGACCTTGCGCAGCACATCGACGCACTCTTTGAAGACGAGCTTGAACCATTGCGGTGGCACCGCATTCCCAATTTGTCTCTCAATGGCCGTCTTTGAGCCTGTGAACTCGTGCTCAATTGGAAAGCTCTGAATGCCCGCGAGCTCTCTGAGAGTCAATTTGCGTCGGCCGTTCCAATGAACTAGTTGTGAGTTACTCGTCATGATAGTTTGAGGAAAGAAAACGTCGGGGTCCAAAGGATCTCCATGGATGCGGGTTGTCTGGCACGTGTCGTGGTGGGTTGCAAACCTCGGGATGTTGCCAATTGCCTCCCTGAGGGTCACAAATGGACGTAGACCGGAGCCGGGTTTACCGTGCGTAGGCTTTGGAATATTAGGTAAGGGGATGCCGGGTCTGCTTGAGAGTCAACTTCTGCCTCTTTTTTTTTTTTTTTTTTTTTTTTT
>RHKH01000059.1:142800-159614 GCA_009829795.1 Lasiodiplodia gonubiensis
GCGAACGATCTAGGACCATCCATTAAGGGTATTTGTCTTTGCTACTCGACACAAACATGCAAGGAACTGCAGTACAATACACAAGCGGGAGCCACACCTTGTTGTCACGATGACGCCCAATCACGAAATTTCTGGACCGAAGTGTACCTTGCTTTGGAGGAAAAGCATCGTGAAAATGATTTGGAGGAGTACCACGACCAGGCGGCAGGCCCAGCAAGGCAAGGCGGGGAATCCCAACAACAGTCATGTGGCGCTCTGCCACCGCTGACGGCGCATATGGAGCAAATGCAACTTCGGAGGGTTTTGCAGGAGCTTTGCGGGTCGAATAGCTCGATGAAGGCCATGACCGGTGGGCCGCCCGCAATAGCTACCGCATCGGTGGTGCTAGCCAGCCAGTCGTCCACGATCGCGCCACTGGCTCTTTTGCAGGATTTCAACTTATGCAGACATCAACCACGATTCTCTGTTCTATGCGCGCGACGCAGAGCGGTAGTAGCGACTGTCACAAGATGCTGGACGGTTGCTTGGCGATGGCCGTTGGTCGCTCTGCAACCCTCCCTGTGCGTCGTCGATCGTCCAGGATGGCTGTGTTAGTGCCATGCCTGGCTTGGCGTGGCAGCCTCCAGCTTCACATGGCGGCTCCAGACGCTCGAAAGTTGCCGTATTCTCGGCCGGCCTTCAGCTGATTCAGCTGAGGGCCGAGTGCGCGCGTACAATCAGGCCAGGGCGGACTCGGTGGTCTCAGGCAGACAGCGGTGGAGCGCTCAGCCTTTATGTCGCTCGGGCGGCTACGTGACGGCGCAGCAGCGCGAACAGCAGTATTTGAGAAAAAATCGGGAGCATGCTTTGGGGTGCGGTGGGCGGAGCACAGGAATAGATGGGTGCGTTGATGGCTGTGCGCAGGCCAGCGGGGGTGGCGCACGGGCCACGTCCTGCACCGCTATTTTTACAACCTCAGCCTTGACCGCTGCACACGATTGGCTCCAACCCCCGGCAGATCGATGCCGTGCGCCTGGTCGCCGCCTGCCGGTCGGCCGCCGCGCTGGACCCCAAGCCGGCGAAGCAACATCACCAACTGGTCGGCTCCGGGCGGGCGTCAGCACCGGCGCCCAAGCCTGGAGCCCGCAAAGTTGTAGCTCTGGTAGTTTATTTCGGTCATGGCCTGCCTTCCGCGCGGCGCCTGTCTTATACGTGCCTCAAGCCATTCCACTAAGCCACGCGTAGTCCGCCCTCAGCCTCCATCAACCAGCGATATACACGCTTCTCTCCCCAATCACCACTGGCTACCGTACTCTAATTTTGCCTCCTCTCACGTACGCTCCATCGGGAGCTTGACTGCTTCCCGCCAACCGCCATAATGAGCTCCACACCCATATCCGTCTCGGATGTCTCCATGACTTCGGGCACGCAGACGCCACTCTCATCTCATCCCTCTAAGAAATTTCGCGTCCATCGCTCAGGCTCGAAGAGACGCGTAGCCCTCGCTGGCATCCGCCGGCGACCCGACTCTGTCTTTAGCCGTCGTGGAACAGACACCCCGGTCCAGATTGTTGCGCCGTTTTCCGACTCTCTTCCCCAGACTCCTCTGGAAGCTCCCCCGTCCAGGTATTCGTCAAAGAGGTGGATAATGGGCCGGTCAAAGCAACCAGAGCTCAGAGGCTGCGTCCTTCGAGCAGTCCCCAAAGCAGCCCAGGCTCCCACCCTCCCGTCACCAATCGCGGCTGCTCCTGGCTCCCCTTTCAGCTACCGCTCTTCTTCCAATCCCCTCAGCCATGCACATGTCGACGCAACCATGGCCACATCACCGAACGAGGAGATCCTGAGCAACATTGGACAATCTCCTGCACCGACACCGTCCCCGCCGTACTTCCCCAGTGTCTCGCCGAGCTTGCCACCGAAGAAGGGTAGGAAGGAAAGAAAGAGCGAGGGAGACGCGGGGTATATTGGCGTGTGGAAAGACGGCAAAGCTCATTGGGAGGCCGAGGTGGCAGCGATGCCGGCCGTGCCACTTCCCCCGAACACGGCCATCGTCGAGCTGGATTCGAGACCCATGAGACTGGAGACGCCGGTACGCGAGCTACCCTCGATGCAGAAGGACAAGAGGCCTAGGATCCAGGTGATAATTCCCAACGATCTCCGCAATCGCGCTCCTCATGCGCGACCTCCTTTTGTGTCACAGGCAGTGCAACACTCGAGTGCTGGCGAAATCATATCCTCGCGCGATGTCTCACCGCCCTTAGCCAACGACATGATCCAATTGCGTGACTCGGCCGTGTCGCCGATAGCACACCAGATCTTGACGCATCGCCAGCAGACAGTGCCGGTTTATCTGGAGCAGGTCGCCGAGGTGCCCGTCGTGACGAAGCACCCTTCCATCTCGAGCTCGTCAGGAATGTCTACTTCGGAAATCGACGACTCGAAGTCATCCGTCTACACCAAGAGCAACAGGACCTCGTGGACCAGCATCGACGACAACCTGGAGCCCGGTCTTCGGCAGAACCTCACCTTGGCCGGACTCACGGCGAGCAAGGCCTACTCGATCGTTTCACCCACCGAGGCAGGAATCTTCGATGACGCAACGCCTATTCATTCCACCAGCAGCCGACCAGGAAGTCCTGTTTCCAAGAAGAACAGCTTACGTAAAGACAAGCCTCTCCCACCAGAGCCTCAGGCCCCGAGCATCCAGCAGACGGTCGCCAAACTCCGGAACAGCGCTAGCACGCCAACGCTGGCAACACGAAACTCAATTGCGAACAGGAGAAATTCGCGTCGTAACCAGCGCGTCACTTCACTGCCGGCGCGCGGCTTGGCAACGGACAACGGGTCGGTTCCCCGCAGTGATCCTCCCAGCCCAACGCTCAGCGAGGCTGAGACGGCGTTGGAAGAGCACCTATCATGCATCATCGAGAATTCGTGGGATGACGTTCCCAGCGACCAGGGATTCGTTCCCTCGGCCCCCGCTCCCATCCCTCCGCGCAAGTCGTCGCGCCGCAAGAGGGTCGTGTCACTGCCTGTTGGAAGCTCGGCGAATCACATCGCTGCGCAACAAGTAAGACCTCTTTTTCTTAAGACGTCCTCTACTTCTTCTTCTTCTTCTGTGCAATCTTACGGCATCAACGGGCGGGGGCCGCGTCAGCCCTTAAGCTTGACCATCCAAGTCTCAAGTGCTGACCTTGATAAGCATAACCAGAAGACCAACAATAGCAGCAGCAAATCGCGGCACAGGCATAAGAGAACCCATGCACGCCGCGTGCAACCACCTAGGGTCATCGCGCCCGATGCCGCCGAGCATGTCATCCTCGGCATCTTCGAGAGGATTGATGCTCTCAAAGACCTCTTCTCTTTGGCCCGCGTGAACCGCGGCTTCTACCGCGTCTTTAAGCGCCATGAGCTGCGTCTTATTCGTACCGTCCTGCAGAATGAGTGCCCTCCAGCATGGGAGCACCGCGAATCGTCGCCGCCATACGAGGGCGACGATGGCGTTGAGGAGCAGCAGCGAAAGCAGCAGCAGCACCTGCAGGTGCCGAATCTGGAAAGTGCCCGTCCAGAACCCGAGCACACGGCCACCACTTTCTACCGGCACCACATGCGCGGCACGCGCATCATCGGTGCGCTCAAATCGCTGGTGCTGACGCGATGCCAGTCGTTCCTGCGGCCGGAGACGGTCATGGCCCTGGCCAGCAGCAGCGCCGCCCGCGCCGCCCGCATCGACAAGGCCTTCTGGCGCATCTGGACCTTTTGCACCATCTTCGGCTGCGGCAAGGGTCGCGAGGATGACATCGTCGGCCAGATGGACTGGCTCCGCGGCGGTCCGCTCGTGCACCAGACCGGCATCCGCGCCACCATCATGACCAGCGACTCGTTCGACGCGAGCAGCGCCCTCCTGAATGCCTCGGAGCACTTCGCCAAGGGCAATGGCGACAAAGGCCTCTCGGCCGAGGAGCTGTACGACATGACGGAGATCTGGACGTGCATGGGTGTGCTGGTCTCGGCCTTGGAGGGCCGCACCGAGCAGGCCAGGGAGTTTGGCGTGTTTGAGGCGACGGATGTTCGTGGTGGGGACATTGACGGCGAGGAGAAGATGCTTCGTGAGTGCTTTCCATTTCCATTCCACTTTCTCTGATACTAACCATCTTCAAGAGGAGTGGATCTACTATGTTTCCACTCTCGGTCTCTCTGTTGTTCTTGATCTCGCCACCGTCTCCACCAAGACGGATCCGGATGCTTTCGTCGTCGCCCTTGAGAATGGCTGGATGGATTGGGTCCCCCCTCAGCACAACGGCTCCCGCCGAACTTTCCTGAAGGAGGCCGTCGCACGTGTCTATGAAGAGAAGATTGCCGCCATGGCTACCGCGACTCCTCAAGAGGACGACACCGCGGCGACGAGGCAAGTCCAGGCCCAGCGCATGGCCGCCCACAAAGCCGAGATTCAGACGCGCCGCCGCACCGGTGACTACGCACTCGTCCGCATGAGCATGGAGCGGCCGATGAGCGAGTGGGAAGGCGTCTTCAACAGGCTAGACAACTCTCCGTTGTCAAACGAGAGCATCGCCTCGCCGCGTCCGCGTCGACACGTCTCCACGTCCTCGAGCGTCATGGCCAGCGCCCCCACACCCTGCCCTGCCGCCCCTGGACCTTCCGTTGGTCGCTCACACAGCGAGCTGATCGCCTTGCCTCCCATGCCTGAACACACCACGGCTGCTTCGTCTTCTTCCGCCGCTCGGCACACCTCCATGCCACTACCCCCGACTCATCAGCAGATGCAAGAGCGCAGGAGCACCGGCGGCCGCCGTGGCAGCCAGCAGAACCCACTGCTCCAGACGCTCGCGCACGCCAAGCAGTACGACTACGGCGTCTCCGCCTCCCCAACCAAGCAGCACCCGGCCCTGCGCTCCACTCCCTCCTCCTCGTCTTTCCGCGGCTCCGACACGAGCAGCAGACGCGGCAGCACCGACAGCGGCGTCAGTCCAGTCCCGGGTAGCAACGGGAGACTGTTCTCCGAGGAGGCGGTGCACCCGGCCTTCCGCACCGCCGTGAGGCCGCAGCAGCACCACAGCCCCAACTCCCAGGCGCGCCAGCAGCCGCATTCATCGAACTCCAGCGTGAGTTCAATGAGTGCAACCGCCCCCTCGCCGAATATGGCCTTCCACCAGGGTCTGCCGCCTAGCTACAGCTACGCGCAGCAGCAGCAACAGCAGCAGGCAGCCGCCGTGAAGCACAGCCAAAACACGCGCTACTACTCCCAGCACCACCACAACTACCATCCGCCCGCGCACCCGGCCTACCCCTACTCCGCGCAACGCCCCATGTCGATCGCATCACAGCCTCCCCCGCCTCCTTCTTCGTACCAGCAGTTCCAATACCAGCAACAACAACAGCAGCACCAACGCCACCACTCCCTGCCCGCCACGTACCCATCATCCACCACCAACGACCCCCTCCCCGCCCACCGCCACCGCGTCTCCACCCAGCACCCCTTCCAGCAGGAGATCCTGTCGCCGCAGCCGGACCCGGCGGCCAACTCGGCCGACAAGGCCATCTTTCGCATCGTCGAGATGGGCTTCACGGCCGACGAGGCGAAGATGGCGCTGATGCGGACGGATGCCGGGGATGGGTTGAGGGTGGATCGGGCGGTCGAGTTTTTGCTGAGTAGGTGAAGACGAGGGGGAGAGTGTGTGCTCTGACTGGTTTTTTTCTTTGGTCTGAGGGCTTTTTTTGAGATGGACTGTCGTTTTTTAGAAATGGGGTTTCCTTCTCATTTCTCTTTTTTCGTTTTCTTTTCTTTTCGGATCAGGGCGGCTTTTTGTTTTCTCTCTTGCGTTTGGAATATTGATACCCTCATTCTGATAGCCTTTTTCTATAGTCTTCTTTTATTTCGGAAGTGGAAGTTTCAAAGCGGATGGATTGTGGAGGACGAGATACTATACCCTGCTTATCTCTTTTGTTTTTCTAGTTATTTGGTGGGAGATATAGCTAGCCTAAGGAGGTTGCTGGGAAATGCCAGAGACTGTTTGGTATTCTGAGGTGGTTCCAGATGATGAAATTGTAATTGGGCTTTGACCCGCTTAATGGAAAGACTGAATATGTCGTACAAAAGACACCTAGAGTGTACGTGTTGTAGCATACTCGAGATATTAAGTCTCAACCAATAATACCCCCGTTGTTATTGCCTCTTCTAGCAAGATCCATACGGTACCCAGGGTACTCTTTTAGAACGCCTCCGATTGTTCTATCGCATTCGCTTCAAAGAAAGTAGCTCTTCGACATCCAGAAACCGTAAAGACCGATTACGTAATTGAACGTAGCGGCACGTGAAGCACCAAGGAGATCATCGCTTATCTCGGCTTAAATTGTTACCCCGCGAGAAGAGTCAACAAGCCTCTCTCGATCTTCCGCGATCATCTTATGCCTCGTTTTCGACGGTCTCGAGGAGGATGTGCTACGTGTAAAAGGCGAAAGCGCAAATGTGATGAAACCCGGCCATCATGTATGGCCTGCCAAGCAAAAGGAATAGCATGCGATGGCTACGATATACAGCTCCGGTGGGATTGCGACACTGCCTCTCCATCCAATCATGCCGGAGCAAGGGTCTCGACCCTCAATAGTCTCCCTCAATCGGAGGCTACGCCTGCCTCTGACGATATAGAAGAGAGCACTCAAGAAACGCCCGACGATACATCTCCTATTGTTCTCGATCCATATTCATGTCATATGCCGGAACCTGGTACCCCCACAGACGTCAGTGAAGAAGAACAGCTCGCTTTCCAAAGATGTCAGTTTTGCGTTCCCGAAAAATCATGGCGAGTACACTGACGATGGCCAAGTCTTCGAGCACGGCGTCTACCAGATCTACTCAACGACAACCTACGAGTGGATCAGGCCCCTCATGGTCGAGAAGGCAAAGCAGTCGACCGCGCTCTTCGTCGTCTGCGCGACCATCCAAACATGTCTAGAAGACGACGGCCTCTCTCTGCGATTCCACCACCAATTCGAGCGCGCCCTGCGCACCTTCCAGGCCGAACTGTCCGCGTGCAACGGCGTCATCAGAAGCAGTACTTTCGGCGCCGGCCTACTGCTCTGCACTCTTTCCGTAAGCTATCTGCTCCGAAAACGCAAAATCTGCTGAGCAACTGACAACCGACACCTCTCTCTGACCAGCTCCTCCAAGGCCTGCGGTGGACCTCCCACATCCTCTGCATGGCCGACCTGTACAACCTGCACGGCGCCCTCGACCACCTCCTCGACACCGGCGGCGCGAACGACCCCTACACCCACCACCTCCTCGAAGTCATGGGCGTCATGGACCTTCCCGGTTTCGTCCTGGGCCGCACGACGACGAATCTCGGCTTCTGGCGGCGGTTCCGCAGCGCTCAGCAGCAGCAGCGGCGGCGGCGGCAGTCGTTGGTCACGGAAGAAGAAGGAGGAGGAGGGGAAGGAGGGGGAGGGGGAGGGGGAGAAGGAGAAGAAGACGGCGTCGAGCCCGTCTCGGGCCTGCCTCGCTCGCTCCTCGACCTCTTCGCCCGCGCCGACGAGCCGGGCGCCGAGGCGCGCTTCTGGCTCTGGGCCGGCGGCGACGTCGGCGAGGGTACTTTCTTCGTGCAGGCGCACCTGTGGGACGCGTGGCGGTACGCCGGCATGCTGGACCACAGGCGGCGGTGGCGCGGACGGTCCGCGGCGGCGGCGGCGGGGGGTGTGCGGGAGAAGGAGGGGGAGGAGGAGGCTCTGGCTGCGGGGGTCGCCGTCGTCATTCCGAGCACGGAGCGGCTCTTGTTCCGGCTGCTGAGCTGCCTCGAAGCCGTGCGGCTGGGCTTGGAGCAGCCCGAGTCCGGCCATCTGCTCGTCGGCAACGGCACGTTTTATCCGTTCGTCATGGCCAGCTTGGAGTTTGGCATCTTGAGCGATCGGCCCGCGTGGATGCTTGTGCTTGATCGGTTTTGTGACAAGTTCCTCAAGCCTGATCGCAGTCACAACGTGCAGGTTCTACTGAAGGCGCTTGAGGATGCGCGGCGGCAAGGGGATGGAACTTTTGATGCGGATGCTGCTATGAGGGCTCGAGGGGTGGAGATAGCTCTATTCTGAAGCCGGAAAAATGAAGTCAGGTTATTGAAGCTTGAGAATCAAAAAGGCTGAGTTGGCTTCAAAGCTTTGCCATCAGCCATAGCTTTACTCCCTCGTCGGACTCTACCGTGGGATCTATCAAATGGGTAATTTTGACAACCTTGAACCCGTACTTCTCGTAGAACGGAACATTGTTCTCGTCCGTACACTCAAGGTAGATTGGCTCGTCTGGAGGACAAAGGCCAACAAGATGCTTCAACATCTGAGAGCCCAAGCTCCTCCTCTGATATGACGGATCCACCGCAACAACCTCTATGTACCATGCGGATCTCTTCGCAATCTCCTGAACTGTCCTTTTGCCGCTTTCGTGGTTTGTCATCATGATGTCAATTCGCTGCGAGAGTCAGCTTTGAGCACAGGTCTTGGAAGTCCATCACTGACCCCTGTATTGCCGCCATCATCATGAACTGGCCAAACATAGTCGAGAGCACCGAGGCGCAGCCTTGAAGAAAGCGACGAAAAATATCGGAGCCAGCCTGTCGCAGGCGGACGGATAAAGCCCACTGAAGGGAAGCACTCGCGCTCGTCGCCCTCATGTCTTGAGTCCATGGCGACATATATCTCCTCTTCCGCTAATGTCCTTTCCACTCTTCTTTGTTGCCATGACATTGACTGAGGAGTCAGTGTACTCCATGGTGTTGCGTTTGGGCGAAGCCATCGTATGAGTGGATCTTCGGAAAAGCTACTCGGGGCTCAGCCGCACTTTTCTTGACGTGGTGGAGGGGTCTTGTACGCTCGTGATATGGTTCTTGCTACTGCGGCTATCGACCTGCTATCGCCTAGACCACTTATCAGCTTCAAAATCGACAGTTGAAAACCTGGTAAGGTTAGTCTGCTCTCAGTTGCTTACCCCCACGGAACCGTACTATCTCGAATCCCTTGGTTAGTGCCATTGGAACTACGATAGGCCAAACAAGATACTGAAACTTATCAACATATCTACATTCGGGTCTATATCTTTTAACTTGCGTGGCAGTCATGAAAAACCCCTTGGTGGGTCCACAGACAAGTTTCGGACTCGTCTTGATTGAGCCAGTGTACGCGCCGGCGCATACAGTTTCTCTTTCCGGTTAGCGTAAAGTGTCTCTACCCCACATATCTGCAACCCAAACGCTCATTGAAGCAAGGCCGCACAACAAGATAGCCTCTTATCGGCGCGTCACACAGCTCGGCAGGTCGTTATGGCGTTTAGCCACGCTCAGTGTCTCAACCCAGCTCGATCTACAGCTGATTGATAGCATCGCCTCCATGCCGAAGGGAATATAATTTCGCCAATCGCCCTTGATTCTTCGAGTGAAGACTATTGACTGAAGTCAAGATCCTGCTTCCGTTGCTTAGGGCTTTCTTCATCTCGCTACTTTGGTAATCTTAGATTGGAGCCCAGCCGCCCCACAGTTGGTAAAACCAACGACGCCATGTCACCGGCCGGAACCCGCGGAGACCGCGCACCTGGTGATGTTCTCCTGATCCATGGTAGGAACTTTCTATTGACGCACAGTCTGCATGCCTGCAGCTAATTCACGCTTTTCCAGAAAACGCGGATGAATCGCAGACTTTTGTACACTTTCCTGTTCCTTCGAACGATCCCAACGACCCTCTTGTGCGTGAGATCGCTCTCATTTACCGCATGGCATAAGCCACTGATACGCTGAACACTAGAACTGGAGCTCGTGGCGCAAAATCCTGAACTATGGGCTGGTGTCTGCGCAGAGTGTTGCCGTCTTCACGGCGTAAGTGTTCTCCATCATGGTCCGACTCGTAACTGAGACGCGCCACACAGTCTATCGACTCAGACAAGCTTTTGGCAGCAAATGTCACCGGATATGGGCCTCAGTTTTGAGCAGCTTAACAACGTCCAATCGGCACAACTGGCTGGCTTGGCGGTGGGGTGTATCTTCTTCATCCCATTGACCAAGAAATATGGTCGTCGCTCGACCTACGTGGTGTCAACCGCAGTCATGGCTGCCATGTCTTGGTGGTCCACTTATATGAAGACGCAGGCGGAACTCGTCCTAACGAATTTGTTCTATGGATTGGCAGGCGCGACGAATGAGACCATCGTGCAGGTGACGGTAGGTTGGTCCGAAGCGTGGCTTTGGCAACTCATGAATGCTGATTCATCACTGTCAGATAGCGGATATGTTTTTCCTCCATCAGAGAGGCACAGCAAATGCTTTCTACCTTACTGCAGTCATGATTGGCAGCTTTTTGACCCCCATGGCGGCAGGTGTTCAAGCAGAGTCTCAGGGGTGGAGAGCTTCATATTTAGCCTTGGCTATTTCCCTGACGATTCTGTTCGTACTCTTCCTGTTCGCGTACGAAGAAACCAAATACATCCCCGTCCTACAAGGCATCGCTACAGCTACTCCGGGGGAGACAGAGGGCATGAAGTCTAAAAACGACGACACCAAAAGCCCAGCCGACACGACGACCACTCTGTCCACCAGCAACCACGAAAACTCCGGCGACGCCGCCATCCCGCCAGCTTCATACCGACACCGCCTCCGCTGGACCACACCCACCTCCGAGTCCCTCTGCAAGATCGCCTACTTCCCCGCGCCCGTGCTGCTGCTGCCGCACGTCCTCTTCGCGGCGCTGCAGTACGCGGCCGGCGTCGTGTGGCTGGTGATCCAGGCGTCCATCATCTCCATCGTCTTCTCCGCGCCGCCGTACAGCTTCACGTCTGCCGGAATCGGGCTGATGAACCTCGGGCCCTTCGTCGGCAACCTGATCGGCAGCTTCTACACGGGCGTGCTGAGCGACCGCTCCGTGCGCTGGCTGGCGCGCCGCAACGGCGGCTACTTCGAGCCCGAGATGCGCTTGTACCTGCTGCCGCTGCCCGCGCTGCTCATGGCCGGCGGCATCGTCATGTTCGGCGTGACTGCGGACAGGGTATGAACTCCCCTCCTCCAGCTGTCCTCATTTCTCCCGGGAGCTCCGACCATCACTTCCAGAAGAACAACCTCAACTAACCAGAGCGCGAATGTGAAACAGGGCATGCACTGGATCTACCCGTCGCTCGGCGGCGCCTTCTTCGCCTTCGGCCTCGGCGCCATCGGCGACGCCGCCTTCACCCTCGTCATCGACGCCTACCGGCCCCTGACGGCCGATGCCTTCGTCGCCATCACCTTCGTCCGCAACGCCGTCAGCATCCCTATCCCCTTCGCCATCACCCCCTGGCTGGACCGCGCCGGCCTGACTAACATGTTCATCACCTGCGGCATGATTTCGTTGGCGGTGAGCTTGTTGTTCGTGCCGATGATCGTGTGGGGGAAGAAGTGGAGGGGCAGGTTGGCCGGGAGGTATTTTGGGTTGGTGGAGAGGCAGGGCGGTGGTGGTGGTGGTGGTAGGGTGGGGAATCAAGGGTAGTGGTGGAGCTGAGATGGGAGGAAAATATGAACAGAGCATCGTAAATGTAGGGTACGACCAATTGGAGGATATTCGGACTTATGAAAAACGATATTGACTGGTCCATTTTTATTCGTGACTTTGGGCATGATTCTCTCTATTTTGTGACACAGACCCCTATCATCATTCCGATATAGCCGCTGATTCGATGATTTACACAGAGAGCATCAAATCATGATACGAGGCTTTTGCCAGGTCCCTTTGTAATTCTTCACAGTTTCCTACCGCAGACCCTTTTACTTATCGCCCAACGTACACATCCTCCACCTTCTTTCCCGGAAAATTCGTCAAACGATAGGCATCAATTACAACTTTGTTCTCCCACATGGTCATTACACCGACGGCCACAATGCTATTCATCCAGTTGTACGGGCTGTCCCCCGGCGCCTCGTACGTTAGATGCGAAAAATACTCGGCTTCGTCTTGCGAGCAGGTCGGCTCTTCCTCGCCTGTATCTGGAATCCCTGGACCAAGTGTGAATATGCCTTTGGCGTTGATGAGGATGTAATGACCATCGTCGGTAAGCACGGTGTATCGTGCATCGAGTTGGTAAAAGATCTACTGTAAGTCAGCGACACGGAAGATGGACGACAGTCCCAAAAGAAACCAGGGCTCACCTTTTTCGAATGGACCCTGGTCGCCCAGTCCGCACCACTATTCTCCAACACTTTGCCTTTGATTCTCGGCCCTGCCACTGTGCCTCCGGCAATGTTGCCGACGGAACGGGTCAGGCCTGTTCCGCGCATGTTCGGAATTTCGTATCCATCACCCATGTGTGCAATGAGGCGGTACTCGTGTTCCAGGTGGGGGAGGCGCATGGGAGGCACTTCCGGAGTGAGTGCATTGCCGGGAGACGGGACGTGAGACATGATTGAATACTTCAGGAGCTTTGATGTACTATCGGGCCCCAGAATGACCGAATAACTTGATGGCGGTTATATACATCTACCGTGTGATCACGGTTGGCGTTGTCGGGCATTGGACATGCGGGACTGATCTCGAGCTTGTTCGGCGCATACAGCTGCCGATTCAGGCTAGCACAGTCGTCTGTGGCCAATGAACATCTTTTGCGCCCGTACGTCGTTCATGATACGAGGACCGACGCTCTTGTCTGATATGCGAGCGGTTACTTAATTCGGCAAGTCCTCGCGTATGCCTTTCTATGAACAACGCATTCAAGCTTCGTCGTACCAAGATACACATTCTGTCCTCGCCACTACTGAATGCGAGATTTCTCGTGCTCAACAATGCAAGCGATATTGGCAGTCGGTACTCACTCATTCGCTCAGCCTATAAATCCACTCTCTTTGACATGTTTCTGCAAAGCATAGAAAATTCGATATCGCCCATTCAAGCGTCAGATAAATATTTACTAGTCCTTACTCGGCACAACGGCTCCCAGAATCCATCTCTTGTTCACAATATAGTCCACCGCCGCGGCCCACTTCGGAAACAAGCCAGCATCCAAGATCGCCTTCATGCGCGCATATCCCCTCACAGCCTCATCATCACTTTCCGATTTGACCGCCCACTCATCATCCGGCCCGTACACCATCCAATTCCCCTCGCCAAACCTCGCCCACGGATCCCTCCCGTACGCAAAGTGGACGAAGTCGGCCGCCATCTTCCGCGACAACTCCCTCTGGCCCTCGGACATGCGTTCCTCCAGGTTCCGGAACACGTACAGCAGCTCGATGGCGTGGTACGCGAGGCCCTTGAGCGGGTTGTCCAGCGTCGACACCTGATCGACGTGGTACGCATACGTGCGCTCGACGCGCGACGCGTGCGCGTGCAGGTGCGTCTGCAGCCAGAAGATGGCGTCGGTCGCCATCGCCTCGAAGCGGCGCTCCAACACGTCGTGCGAGACGTCGGCGGCTGTGATGCCGTACCGCGCCAACACGTCCGCCGCGTCCGCCTCGTCCATGAAGCCCGCGAAGTGCGCCAGGATGGACGCGTGGTCCTGGTCGTCCAGCGCGCCGCGGAAGATCATGGCCTCGTGCCGCACGTCGCCGACCATGTACGACCGCAGCCACGGCGGCGGCGAGGCGATGGATCCTACCGATGGCGGCGGATGCGCGTGATACCACCCGTCCGCACACGGATTCGCCGTCGACCCGCCCACCGAGCCCTCGATCGCGCACGTCGCCGCCGCGACGGCCTCTTGCGGCGCGCGGCGCAGACGTTCCAGCGCCGCCTTGCCCCCGTCATCATCACCACCTACCTGCCCCTCTCCATCCTCGCCGCCGATGCCCAGGTGCTCCAGCAGCGCGCGGTACCGCCGCTCGTGCCACTCCAGCGGCCACACGGGGATCGTGTTGAGCGTGCCAGACATGGATATCGCGCGGGCGAAGGGCGCCGGCTGCGCGGCCCACACCTGGTGCGCGACGCTCATGCCGCCCGCGCTCTCGCCGAAGACGGTGATGTTGTGCGCGTCGCCGCCGACGCTGCCGATGTAGCGCTGCACCCACCGCAGCGCCGTCTGCTGGTCCGTCAGGCCGAAGTTGCCGGCTCCGCCGCCGGTCAGCTGCCCGTCGGTCGCGAGGTCGCCGGCAATGGCGCGCGATGCGAGGAAGCCGAAGAGGCCGACGCGGTAGTTGATGCTGACGCCGATGACGGGCGCGCCGATGGCGGCCGAGAAGGTCGTCAGGTTGACCATGTCGTAGCACGGGTGCGTCGACGAGCCGAAGAGGAAGGAGCCGCCGTGGATCCAGACCATGACGGGCAGTGCTGATTCCGCCGCCGTCGCGGTGGGCGGGAGGACGATGTTGAGGTTGAGGCAGTTCAGCTCGTCCTCGTGCGGCTTTTCGAAGTGCGGGAAGGGTGGGACGGGCACCATGGGGTCGTCTCCGGTGGCGTATTCGGGTGGTTGGGGGCAGATGGGGCTGTTTTTTTCGTTGTTATCGGCTTCGTTCCTGAGGTTGTACTAGTATTGCGGCTTGGCTCACCCATGTTGTGTCCCGTCATGGTAATCGTTGGGTAGAGATGTGTTCAGAACGGAGCGCGTCCATCGTTTTGTAAGTGTGGCATACGGGATGCCGCAGAATTGACGGGTTCCGCTCGGATATACGAGGCCTTTCACCTTCCCGAAAGATGGTATGTTGATGGTTGTCGTGCCACGGGGAGTCTGAGGAGCCATTTCAGTGCTGATTTCAGACAATTGGATACACGGGGGAAAGTTGTAGCATGTATTCGTGTTTGAGTGTTGAAGTGAATCTTATACAGCGGTAGTTGTTAGGGACGTGCGGGGAACAGATGTGATATTGAAAGGCTCGGCCAGAAGTATACACAAGCGCAGAATGCTTGGGTGCCACCTACTTCGGGGTCCGCGGACACAGCATACATATCTGAAAGCATCTGAAAGTAGCTCAATGCCGAAGCTGATTCCCGGCGTAAGTCCATAACGAGAAGCTATATGCGCCAACATTTGTCAGCTATACGTAAATCCTGAAACGATAGATTCAATAGTCGAATGACTTATACTCAGTGCAAGTCTCAAGCCACGGTTGTGGGGTTCACGGAGCTACATCTTCGAAGACTCGGTGGCGATTCCCAGCGATAGGGCCATTTAAGACTACCGATCGCGCTATGCCCAGTTGAGAAGCTGTACGCGCCCATAGATAACGCATGAAGCACATCTCGGGCATCCAGCGCAGTCCGCGGTCTCCGCTTTGTTGGCGATGTTCGTCCACAGTAGGTATCAGTTGAGGAAGCCGCATTCGAACTCGATAGAGTATATATCAATTAATTTCCGCTTTGAATTTCGAGGCACCACAGCATCAGCCAGAGATTTCTTATACTTAATCAATTTCGCTCTGCTCACCACTCCAAGATGCCTCTTGTTAACGACATTCTAGCCAATCCTCAGGTGCCAGTAACGATCCGCCAGGCTGCGTTAGATCGCACCCACAGCTCTGCTGGCCTGCCAACCGGAGAGAGGACTGAATCCTTCTGGCTGAAGGAACCGCATCCAACAGTCGCACGAGCGCAATCCAAGACTTTGCCGGAAAAGGCCGACGTCGCTATCATTGGATCAGGGATTACAGGTCTCTCGGTTGCCTGGACCATCTTACAAACGTCGAAGCAACATGGCTGCAACCCGCCATCAGTCGTGATGCTTGAGGCTCGCGATGCTTGTAGCGGAGCTACAGGACGGAACGGCGGCCACCTGCTCGAGACGGTGCTGGAGTACCTAGAGTTCAAGCAGCTCTTCGGGAAGGATGCAGCGATGAAGCTCATCCGATTCAGACTGGGGCACCTACCAGAAATGGAGGCACTGATAAAGGACAGACCCGAGCTCCGTGAACGTAGTCAGCTCCGGAATGTGGAATTCGTCTCGGTATACTTCGACGAAGAGACCTTTCAATCAGCAGTGGAGAGCTTAGAAGAGTTCAAGAGGGACATGCCGGAGGAATCCAAGGGCTTTGCATCACACCGCGGGGAGAAGCTTCAAACCGTAAGTAATAAGGAACTGCTCAACGCAACTCCCTACTCCCCTTCAGCCTTCTTCTGATCCTTTGAGCAGAGATTCCACCTCGCTCCGCACGCCATCGGCGCTATAACCGGCCCTGCCGGAGCCGCCTGGCCCTACCAGCTCGTCACCCACCTACTCGCCGAGCTCCAGCACGTCTTCCCTTCGGCTTTCTCCCTCGAAACCAGCACGCCCGTCACCCACATCTCTCGCTCATCATCGTCTCCGTCTTCACACCCCTTCACCCTCACCACCTCCCGCGGCCCCCTCTCAGCCCGCCACATCGTCCACAGCACCAACGGCTACATCTCAACCCTCGTCCCCGGCCTCGCCGGCCGCATCTTCCCCGTGCGCGGGCAGATGAGCGCGCAGGGGCCCGGCGCACGCTTTCCCTTCAACCCCCGCTCACCCGACGATCACGACCAACCACCAACCACCACTACCACCACCGCCAAACCTCAACACTCATGGCTCTTCAACTACGCCAACGGCGGCTTCGACTACCTCACACAACTCCCGCGCAGCTCCGCGGTCCCGCAGTCCGACGGCGAGCTGATGCTGGGCGGCGGCCTGGCGGCGACGCGGCACCGCGGCGTCGACGAGGTGGGCGTGGCGCGCGACGACGCGTTGTACGGCGACGTGCTCGCCGACGTGCATCTGAGCGGCGTGCTCGAGGCCGTGTTCGGCCGCGCGAACTGGGGCGGCTCGGCCGGCGTGAAGGCCATGTGGACCGGCGTGATGGGGTTTTCGGCGGACGGGTTGCCGTGGGTGGGCGAGGTGCCGGGGAGGTTGACGGGGAGGGGTGGTGGGGTGGAGGGAG
>RHKH01000059.1:159705-191733 GCA_009829795.1 Lasiodiplodia gonubiensis
GGAGAAGGGGGAGAAGGGGGATGGCGAGGGAGTGGGGGGAGCGGAGTGGGCGGCTGCGGGGTATTCGGGGGAGGGCATGGTGCATGCGTGGCTGTCGGGGAAGGCGGTGGGGATCATGGTGTTGGCGAGGGAGGGGGTGTTGCCGGAGGGGGAGGTGGACGAGGTCAAGAGTTGGTTGCCGGAGCAGTTGTGGATAACGGAGGAGCGGGTGGAGCGGGCTGTTCTTCCTCGGAAGGTCGCTGATCTGTGAGGTGGTGACACATGTGAGGGAATCCGATAGGGAATTTAAGCTTCCATGTTTGACAACCCGCTTTCGGCATAGCATTGAGCGCAAAAAAACGAGTGAAAAGCTACGTATTATCGATAGATAGAAATCAAAGAGCGCTCTGATGGTTGAGAGCAGCATAGTACTCACCTTCTTATCATTCACATTCATTCAAAGCAATTTTGTACAACACTCTGGAACTTCCCGACGGCCATAACCCTGCTATCAAATTAACTTTGTGATATGCACGCCAAAATAAGTATTTATAAGACCTAACGGCGACGATCTCACGGCATTCATCCGTTTCGCTAATCGATCGTGAAAGCCGGCCACTGCTCCATCTAATAACGCACCACGCAGATCACTGCATGGCAGGGTAAATATGCACAACACCTTGTCGCAATAACAAATTCGAGTGAAAACCACAACTCTGCCTTTTAAAAGAGCCATTGGGATGCCAAATGCTTACTGTAGCTTGGCCTCGCGTAATGATGACGGCGGCCGGCTCTCCGCCATGCGTGTCACCCCGACGTCATCATCACAGGCTCCCGCGGGCCATCCCTTCTGGGGACGGAATATATCAACCCATGCATTTGTGCAGCAGCGCTCGTCGTACTAAAATCGAAACACCAGTATCCCTGCATCGCTCTCAAACACCGCCGACTACAAATCCTCCACACGCGGGCTCCTCCAACCACCGGTGCCACACTATCCCACCAACACAGACACGGTCCGCTCCCTCAACCCCCTTACCAAAAACGAGAACCCAAGAGAGAGAAAAAAAAAAGCATGCGCGCCCTCCAACTCCTCCGCCGCCCGCTCCACACATCCCCGCTCCCGGCCACCCTCACCACCCAAACCGCCACCTGCTCTTCCTCCTTCTCGTCATCGTCACCATCTAGCAGGCCTGCAAACCCGAACGCGGATCCCGTCTCGAACGCGTCGCGGGACGAGCACAAAACCGGCGACGACCATCCCGCTCGGCAGCCGGATCCGCAGGCGCAGCCGACGCGGAGTACGGGCTTCGGCGGGCAGACGGAGGTGAAGGGTGGGAAGGAGGGGGTGGTGCAGGGGGAGCGGAGCGAGCAGCGGGCGAGTGGTGGTGGAGTCGGGCGAGGAGGTGGTGGTAGATGAGGTCGTAGAGGGGGATTTGAGGTTGGTGGATGGTGGGGGGATTGGGTCCCTGTTGGGTTGCTGGATTTTTTCCTTAGGCGAGGATGGTTGAAAAAGTTTTTATGGACTGAACGCTCAGGACCAGTTTAATGAGGTGGGGTGAAAAGTTCAGCTGCGAAAGTTTCAGGTTCTCTATCGGGAGGTCAACGAAAGATTAATTAATACTGTGAGATTATTGGCAGCAGTCTTTGAAGGATACTTCTGGAAGAGCTGGTATATGCTGTGAATTAGTTCGAACCCTTTTCTTGTCCCCGTCCTTTTTATTTTTTTTTTGCCCAACCGCTTAGTACATGGGATCTCCAAGTGCGTGAAGTGAAGCGTAGCAAGTGCCTCCACTGCAGTATCCCGACGGCGTCATCCAGCCCCAGACCTCTGTCACAAGGAAAACAGAAATTAGTTTTGGCCAATCTCCAATGATAGTCCACTCACCAAGTTCCTTTCCGTTGCTGAATATGACATCTGCGGCTCCATAAATTGTTCCTGTGCAGGCTTTAGATCCCGACACTTGGTCACAGGTGATGACCAAAGGAGCAGTGCCAGAAGTGTCGATGTCGGTGGAACCGTAACAGCGGCCTTCATGACACCAAGCGGCGACGGAGGCTTGCCCGGCTGTAAAGCATTAGTAGGAAGGTAGCATTCCAGGTTTCAGTGGCTTACTATATTTGTCACCATCGACAAGGAGATCCTCGATGGTTCCAGAAAGAGTGATGCTGCACTTCCAATCTATGCCGCAGGTACCGGATACTGTAGCACGGTCAGACAAGAATGTTACGACTTGAGGTGGTTGACTTACGAATTCCCTGGACAGCAGCGACTACCGTATCCGGAACAGTGTTGATATCAGACGGAGGGCTTATGGGAGTAGAAAGAGCATCGACCACATTGCCGCTACTACTAGACGCTCCGGCAACACCGTTCAGCGCCTTTGGTTCTGCGACAGGGGCAGCGGAGCCGAGAAGCGCAAAGCTCGAAATGGAAAGAAAGGAGACAAGGAACTTCATGTTGTAAGGATTAAAAGCAAAGAGAATGACGTAGCAAAGGAACGAATGAAATGCTGGCTGTCTGGCCGTTACTGCTGTCGGGCAGGGATGGTAGTGAGAGGACCTGGCCAAAACGCGGGACCATCGCGTGCAGGAAGCAGATCATTTCTATAGTACCTTTGACAGCTCATAGGGCAGACGGCAACCGCCGGACGAGCGCCTGGTGCCTTGCAGCGGCTGTCAACATGGCGTGTTCGTAGCGCCTGTAGCGGCATTGCGTACGAGGAGCTCTGGCCAATTGGCTGTCGATGAAACACGCGGCACTGGGCATGGACGGCTGAGGGCAAGGCTTCCAGAATTGTATCTAGATTCAGCCTCGCTTGGCGTCGCCACATCGTCGGTAATTTGACCGTTAGCTTGAATACGACTGCCAATAACGGCTCGCTCATATCCGGGGTTGGCGGGGCCCAATCAATATCTGGGCCTGCGGGAGAGTCCCATGATCGTATGTTTTCGGCAGGTGCGATGGCGGGCGGCTGTTGAGGATCAGGCGGTTAACGTTTTTTATAGAAAGTCTATTATGCTTTAAGATGCAGGGAAACGGCAAATGCGGCTGCAAACACGTCATTATGCTTATACATGACTCGCTTTTGAAGTGTAATTCATCTGAAACCCTGACCCCGACCGTTGTCGATTGATCTCTCCAATCAGAATACGGCTAGAGGCCGTCTGTCCCGTCGTCGCATTTAGAAAAGTGATCTTCTAGCGTCCAGCCGGGCTGTCCATCGTGAAAGCAAGCAGTCTTCTCCGTCGCGTAGTCGCGCAATGCCGTCCAGCTCTTACAACTGTGCACTTGGTCATCACCTGCCATATGATCGCCAACGCCGTACAGAGGAGTACTATCAGCGTGACACATGATATGTTGGCGCAGCGCGTCAAAGCAGTGACGGTTGTGCGCGATAGGCCACTTCGGCGGAATTCCATGGTACAAGTCAAGTAGCGTTCGGCGTACGAGGCGCTATTGTATGTGTTGTCAGGCAGCCTTTTCTTTTCTAGTCAGACGACGAGCAAACTTACGAGGCAGTGGAGCTGATGGTACGCCTCAAGGAGGTACATAGCTTTATCCGGTTGTCCCGGGATCTCCATAGACGGTGGCCACTATAACGCGTCAGCGCAGTGACCAGGCAGAACTGCGTCAGAAAAGCACCCGAACATTTTGTGTGCTGGCCCAGTCGCGGTCTACTGCAATGTGGCCATGGGCAGTGTTGATGTTGTCCCACAGCTGGTCGGCCTCGCTGTCATTGTTGGAACTCCAAGGCGTATGCCAGTTGAATTTGACGAATTCAGTCGGCAACTCTTCTGCCTTCGCGACCGAGTCTGGTAAGGATGTTCTCGCCGAGCTAGTACGAAAGAGGTACAGGGACGCTGCAAAAATGGCAATGTTGCACAGCGAGATAAGAGCAAGAAAGATAGTCGTCCAGCGCACCCCGCAGGGTTGCTTCTTTGCATATTGCTTTCCGGAATCGCTCGATAAACGCTGATATGTGAAAGACATGTCCCAAAAGATGTGGGCTTTTGTTGGTGGAAAGTGACGATTATCTAGTTGCAGATTGGCGAAATAAGGGTCATGCATCGCGTGGAGGCTCAGGCATGGCTCGGACCGCACAATGACTAGGGGGCTGTCTGCCCAACTAAAACGGTCCATCCTCCGCGATGGCTTGTCAGCCCGCCACACTGTGGCGTGACCGCCCAATGCCACGCTACCCACTAGCCGCGACGCATGGTTTCTTTGCCGCGTTCTGCTCGGCAAGTGCAAATAAGTACCATCAGTGCTCTTCCATGGTCGATCTTTCTCGATCCTCGCCCGTCGCTACTCCAGCGGCTGGCCGCTATCCGCTCCAACACACAATTCCTTTCCAAATGCAATGGGCTACGTGAACAAGGAGTCATGTTCGGCGGCTGGTATCGCTTTGGCAGTGATTGCCTTGTTGGCTGTCTCGGTGAGAATTGTATACCGGCTGAGAGCAAATCATAAACTTAGCTACGTTCGCCTTCTAAATCATTTAGACGACATCTTCTGCTTGTTGGCCGTGGCACCAACTATCGGAACGGCTGTTGTTCTGGTGTATGGTAAGGATTGATTGAGTACCCGAAGCATAACTTCGAAGTCCGCTTACGTTATTTCTCCGTCCAGGCGCTCAAGTCAATGTACTTGGTCAGCACAATGACGCTTCCAATGCACAGGACTGGATTGCAACCACGACACCCGACCTGATACTCTTGGAAAAGGTATCAATACCCGCCTTCTCTATCCCCCACAAATGCATACCTGCTAATAGGTTTCATCGCCAGTTTGTCTATATTGTCTTCGTGATGCAGCCTCTTGCCATCGGATTCATCAAACTATCGTTCCTGTTCTTCTATCGCCGGATCTTCTTTGTATACAACTCGTTCCAGGTCGTCTCGTTGGTATTCGTGGCAATTACAGCTGCGTGGATCATTGCCTTTTTCTTTGGCTTTACCTTTGCATGCGGCACCAACTTCGCCACAAACTGGGCATCACTTTCCGAAATCGAAGCAAAATGCGGGTTTGGCTTCATGGCCACCGTTGTATATTCCATCCTGGATGCAGTACTAGACTTCATCATTCTGGTCCTGCCATTTCCCTGGGTGAGTTTGCACCCTTCCCAAAATATCGTGCAGTCAGTAGCTAACAATGGGAAGATTTGGCAGCTTCAGATGCCCATAATCCGCAAGTTTCAGGTATGCGGTGTATTCATGCTTGGTAGTGTGTAAGTTTTGCCACGGCCGTAACGCTCACTTTGCCGCGCTGACATCCTCAAGCGCCGTAGCTTCAGCACTTGTCCGCATGGTCATCTGCATTGAACAAAGCACGCCTTCGAGTGAGTAACCACCTTCAAGATCTTGACAAAAGGTTTTCTTGCTGATAGCCAAAGGCGCGCTTGAAAAGACCACTATCATGGGCATGCCACCATACGATATATTGGTATCTATGCACCGTACTCAAGGGATACGTTTTCTTGCTAATAAGAAAATTTAGGGAATCACGAGTGCAGGCATCTTCTGGACCGTCATCGAAACCAACGTCGCCCTGATTGCATGCTGCTTACCCACCATTCACTCAATCCTGAATCCGACCGCGTTCGGTGCTGCTATCAGCCGCTTACATGGTTTCTTTGCGTCCAAAGTCTCAACGCACGCGTCATCGAAAGAGGTTTTGCCGCTATCGAATCTACCCGGACCTTCAAGATTCAGTAGTCGGTTTCCCAGTAATAGGGAGCACACCGACGTGGCGTTGACAACCAAGCAACGCGCGGAATTTTCTAGAGTGGACAGCTTATAGCAAATACCATATCATGAAACAAAGTTTGCAAATAACCTGAAGGTACTTCGAACTCATTAACTACAAACAACTCCAGACTCCCACCCGTAAATCCGTCTTGGGTTTCACCGTTCTCTTGACATCGTTACTCCGCCATCCTCAACTATTGGAAAACTCCGGCCTCATGATTCATGAACTTCCTGTTACTCAAACACAATTGTTTCCCATTCAAGGCTCTGCTTTGCCCACTGGACTAGCAATACGTGTCCAAGTCCGAGACGTCGAGCAACGCCATCCTTAACTTCGACCATCATAACGTTGAGAACTGGAGGAGGGGCTAAAGGGGTCCCATTGCTATCGAGGTAGGTTACGTCAGGACTGACACTTCTTCTCATCTGGGCTTCAGACCTGCTCCAGTTAGCATTCTCACTGCAATCCGTTTTCTTTCTTATGGATGGACCCACATCTCGTTATCTCTCCTCGGCGGTGGCCCCAAAGGCGGCGTGTACAGCATGGGAGATGCTTTTAGCAAGGACGGTGTCATATTTTTCCAAAGTTCTTGGTGATGTTCCCTATATGTCACAGTCACATTAGCGCCCGGTGAATCTCGCGACAGCGCTGGTGCTACTCACAAATCAGCTTTTCCGAATTGGTCGGAGTATGGCTCGCGACCGTCTTCCTGAGATCCCCGGTCGCAGGTGGGCCTACCGATCACATGGTCGTTTTCGAACACTATTCTGGCAAGATTCGATCCATCAGCGTCTACTGAGAGGGCCACGAAAAGAAAGGTGCGTTCGTCAAAGCTCTCATGAGTATCGGTGGAACCGTTTCCGATCATGTAACCGTCTTTCCCTTCCAGATCGAAATATTGTCCACTCAACGCTGGACGGACTTTTCGCAGCTTCAATCGTGCCACAGTGGATCGAAAGGCTATGCGTCCTCCCTTACTCCGGACTTTGAAACGTGAATCTGGAGGAAGTTGGGGCATTTGCAATGATTCCCAGAAGCTTTGGTAGGTTGGCCATAGTCTCTTAGTTGCCTGCTCCAGCTCCGAAAGAGTCCTTGTCTTGGAGATTACTGCCAAAGGAGGCGCCTCCATCAACCCAAGAATGCGGCATACTGCAACTGCCAAGCGAGGCCGAGGCTCTGTTGGATCCTCCGCATCCCAATCCGGATGAGCTCCGTCACTCCCACTGGAATGGATAGGGGCTGGATCGTCCCCGTTTTGTGGCAATCGGTACCATTTCGCCACTACACCGTGACACTGAGAGTGAAAACGTACCCATCCAGTGGCACTGGCCCAACTCCAAGTTGGAAATACTCCGTTGTCATCACTTGTTGTCCTCTTGGTTCCGGGACCGCGTGTCCAAAGTAGGGAGGCATCAAAGTCCCGTGCCGGATGCCCAAATATGTAATCTTCCAGGTCCTTGTAATGGCTCTTGTAGACTCCGAGAAAGGCATTGTAGATGTCAGAGACATAAGAGAGCGTGCGATTGTTGTACTCTCCGACAGTTCGCTGATACGACTGAAGTGGAGCCAGCTTGTCCGCGCGGTTCCAGTCAGGCGGGGCTTCCGAGGTCCTCCCTTCATGAAAGGCTCCATGGTCGCATTCGAACACCGCCTGCCAAGGCGAAAACAAAATGACGCGCTCTGACAGCATATACTCCTGGTAAGTCCATCCACGGGTCCACCAGATCTCGTTGCGAAACATTCTCGGCGAAGGCAGGTCGGCAATAATATCGAGATCGGCCATGGAGAATTTGCGCTGACGCAGAGTCCGAGCCGTGTTCTTTGTGCCAAGGAGGCCGGCATCCGAATCGTTTCCGGCAGCCGCACACAGAGTGACCACTGCGCGAGAATAGATGGAGTCCATGGAGTTGATCTGCGTCATTTTGAACGCCCCGTCGTCCTGGATGATGCACACTCGATCTACCCAGAGGAATTGTATGTCTAGCTCGCGGCATAATTCCATCGCGTCTCGAATAGTGGCTGGCATATGGTCTCCGGAGAGGCCGCCTGGCTGCTTGAGATTGCTGATGGAAGCCTTGGTGGCCTCAACTTGGCCCGGTTTCGGCGGACCCCACACGTAGCTCAACGCAACGTACTTGCAGTTTTCGGGTGCCGGAACCACACAAGACTTTCGGACGTCTATCACCAGCATCCCCTCCGGGAGCTCATTTCCACCGGATTTGGCTTCGGTGGGATGATGTTGTCCTTCGCATCTTGCCAGCCATTCTTTCAGCCTCGAAGATGAAATGCGTTCTTTGACTTCTTGTAGAGAAGTGTTTCTCTTGTCGCCTTCGAATCTGTAGGCCAAGCCCACAGAGAACTCGCCCACTGAAATGACAACCTGCTGGTCCTCACCCCCTGGGGCAAACATTATCTCCTCGTCTTCATGGTCTTCGACACGCCACAGCCCATGCCACGCTATTCCTTTCAACTCGATTGATCGTAGCATAAAGTGGCAGTAGTCACATTGCCGGCTCCTTTGGTACAATTCTTTGACTGTTCCGGTGCGTATGGAATAGTATATCCGTCGTTTTTGTTGTCCGGTTGTGCAAACGAGGACGTGATACAGACGCAGATGCTGGCAATAAGCGCACAATCGACCGCCGAAGCTCAAGGCATTACAGCTCGCGCATTCTTCGTGAAGTAGCATATGGACTTCCTCGTGGGTGGGCTCTCTTCGGCGTCCGACCGTTTCATATTCGTAGCATGACTGTAGCTGGGGGTAATAATGGCAGGAGGGGCTGCCGCATGCCGAATGTCCACGGGTCTGTGACTTTTCCATGTAAGCGCACAGTATCGCAACTGTTTGTCTGTGACACAAAATCGCTGTGTACTGAGGAGGCCGGCATGTGTCTGGACGAGTGCTGCCTCCTGCGATGGCGGGGCAGTTTAAGCGAAAAATGGGAGGAGTTGGCCCCCAACCCTCAGCCAGTTTCAGCCTTGTGCCATTTCTATTACACAGGAGGATAACATTGGTCTGAGGTCCATTGAGCGCGGATTTCTGAGACCTGATGACGTGGACCGGCAAGAAGTGCAATACGGATCGTACAGTGCCCTCTCACAGCCGATGGTTAGCGTAGATTTGTTTGTTTACTCATTTCATGTGTAGTTGAAGTTGTCATTGGGACATTTATGTAGAAATTCAAATCATCTCTCTACTATTGTTTACTTTTTCGGGCTCACGTCGTCCATAGGGTCCTGGATCATTGACTCCGGCGTACCAGCCTCGGAATCCACAGCTACCGTCGGCTCTTGCTTCTCAAGCTTTTGTAAATGATTACAAAACGATGGCCCCAGACTAAACTTGAACGTCAAGGAGCGGGTAGGCCAGTCGGGATATTTCTAAAAACAAGCTGTCAGCTCAATTCTGCGCTGTATGTATAGGAAGACGATGGTTTTCATGGCACACAGGTAAGGATTACATACCATTCTTAAGTGCAGCAATGCAATTTCCCTCACGGATGCAGCGAAGGACGCCAAGCCAATGATGAACGGGATCAGCTGCCCCGTTGATCTCAGACTGTAAACGTCCGATATCTCGGCCACGATGATGGTCTTCTCGATGAACACCACAAAGCAGATCATCGCCGCTAAGCTGGCGGCATGAAACGTTACACAGAGAGCAGTCACACTACGCCTAATGCAGAAAATATTGCGTCAGCTACACCCCAGCTCTCAGCCTCGTGCAGTTTGCTCGCGAACTTACGGAATTGAAGCCTGCTTCTTTTCCTGCAAGCAGCCCCTCTGCATACTCGCCTCAGCGTCACTCAGATCAACGCCGCGGCTCATGAACGAGATGAAAGGCTTCCAGAGCTCACTCCATCCGGGCAGATTTCCCGACTCGATCGTCCAGAACGAGTAGATGCCATGCAGCAGCACCGGCGAGCCCAAGAACCCGTCGATAACCATGTACGGCCAGATGTTGTCCCAGAGCATGAACGGCGTCAAGCACAAGCCGATCGCAAATTTGGTTCCGTCGTACAGCCTATCCCACATGCCGGGTCTGACGCGCTCGAGCGCAGTGATGACGAGCCAGCGCGCGAGGAAGCCGAGCACGAACTTCCACACGGCGAAGGCGGCGCTGAGGATGATCCAGCACAGCCAGAGTGCCGGAATAGCGAGGATGACTGAGACACTGCGGAAGAAATCTAGCAGAGCGCCGGTGATGTGCTGGTGGCCGAAGAAGAAGATAGAGGGGGCGCAGGCCCGGCCGCCGGTAGACTCGGACACTTTGTCGATGAGCCAGGGCGACCACCAGAACCAGAGGTTGAGGCCGATGAGATATGTCAATACCGCACTGCGCCATGCGACGCCGGACCAGGACAGTGAAGGGTGCTTGAGGAACGAAACGGCATTGGAAGTGAACTCAACGGTCGAAGCGCGGACCAAACCCAGAGTGCTTGACGGGAGCGATGCATCGGGCATCTGGCGGAGGTTGCGGACGAGCTTACTGCAGATGGTGTTTCTACCTATGGCAGCCATTGAAGAGACAGAAGCACGCCTGTTGTCCTGGTGGCCTTCTTCTTGTTGTTGTGGCTCTTTTGCGCCATCGTTGTTGCCGCGCGACCGTAGCCATTCCTGGAAATGCTGGAACGCGGTCTGCACAGCCTGAATACGCTCGCGGACTGATCCTCGAAGCACCTCCCGTTTGATCCGCACATTACAGAGGAATTCAGATAGCGTTCGTGGAGTAAGGAAATACACCCGGACGCCCAGGAGAGACAAAACCGTGAAGATGAAGCCGAAGCAAATGTGCAGCATGACGTACGCTTCTACTGGCCGGATCGCATCGTTGGCCACAGCCACCGATATACCAATCAGCAGGGCCAGCAGAAAGATGGAGTTGGCGTCATGGTTGGCTGCGGCTGCGGACGGGTTGCAGGTGTTTGTGAGCCATGACGAGAACCACTGGGAATAAACGCCAAGTCGAATTCCCAAGCCGTAAAGGTCAGGGTTGCCGTTGAACCCGGGACACTTCTCAATAGCCTCGCGCTGGCGGATCGAAGAGAAGTGGCCAGGTGGTTGTGGTATCTTGATTGCGGCTGCGAAGACCGGGGTTGCGGCAAAGGCGGCCACGAGAAAAGCCCTTGCAGTAGATATCATTCCTTATGTTGACTAGGTTCGGGCTCTGAAGAGTGCCTGGAATTATAAGGAATGCCAGCGTGTAAGGCAACGAGGCTGAGCTGAACCATCCCCGTCAGGCGCCAAGACCCACCTCCATGCATGAGGCTGAAAGCTGAAAGGTGGCCCCCAGACGGAAGGCGGCGGAATACCCTTGAAAAGAGCCACCTGCAGCCACCGAGCCTACCTTGCCGGTTTAGATCACCGCATCCAGCGGTATGCGTCATTTTTACCACTTAAAATCCGTATGCTTTCCGTCAAGCCCTGAACCAAGGAGTCGTGATCGTCGACTTGGTCACTCTAGGTCATTTAACTCAGAGGATATCTATAAAACCTTCTGATGTGAATCTACGTATGTAGAGGATCAAAGTGCCATTTCTTAATGCTTACAAAGCTGGATTCCCAGGACCACAGCAATATCGAGTGTTTATCATTTCACAAGACGTGAGTCTCACGTAATATAAGCATTATTTGTACTCGTAGCTGCCTCCGAAACAATTTAGTTTGCTCCCGTGATGGGCTTCATAGGGAACATTGGGGTTTTAAATGGACAAGTTTCAAGGGGTGACGCATCACCTCAGCCATTGTTAGGGGAAGGCTAGCTAGTGTGTAATCTCTAGAGCAGCAATATTGACTAACAGTGGTTCATTCATATGTATTGTTCTCTCTGAGGTGTATTTTGTAAGCAATCAAGGCTAATGGCGAGGTTTTGCGCTACTTTCCTGTTTGTCAGCTGCCCACCCCGAATCCGTGCGAAAGCGGAATATCATCATGCTCCAGGCAATTTGGAATGATCTGTTATTTCAGATGTCAAAATTGTACCAGCGAGACTTTTTCTGTTCATATCCCAAGCCTCCTTCAAGCCTTCCGACACAACCGCCCATTCTGATTGTACCATCCATCCTCCGACCGGACCTCCCAATTCTCCGACCCCACAGCCGTCGGCGCGTAAAACACGCCCAGCGGATCAATCTTCTGCTTCAGCTCATACAGTCGCTCGTAATGCTCACCGTAAAACGCATCCTGCCAATCCGGCTCAAAGAGATCCGACTCGCTCATATACGCACCTCCCGTCGGCGCCACCTTCCGCCACACGCCAAAGATATCATTCGTCAGATACTCAAACACCTCCGTTATCTCCTCAGCGCTGGCATCCACATCGATGACCCCAGCGCCCGCGATCGCCAGCATGTAGCTGTCGCGCCAGTGAGTATTAACCGCGTTCGCGTCGCGCGGCTGGCCGGCGGGCGCGGCGTTCTTCATGTTGTACGCGACCAGATTGGCGCCCTGCTCGGTGGTGTTGCGGAAGGCGGCGAGCGTGGCGTCCATGGCCTCGGCCGTCTCGAAGTTCTGCTTGGGGATCAGGCGGCCGCCGCCGCGCGACGTGACCCGGCCGACCGTCTCGTACGAGAAGCCGGCGCGCCAGGCGGCGTGGAAGCTGGCGTGGTGCGTCGTGTTGGGCGCGAACGGGATGCCGAGCTCGCGCAGGCGCGCGAACCACGGCGCCGCGATGGCTTCGAATTCCGCGACCGTCTTGTTCGGCGCGAACCACGGCCGCATCTCGAACGAGAACTGGTTGTCGCCGAGCGGGAACAGGTAGAAGTACGAGTAGGTGCCGGCGTCGGCGTTGACGATGAAGTCGTCGAAGTAGGCGCGGAAGCCGGCCCAGAAGGTGTCGGCCGTGACGTTGGGGCCCGTAGAGAAGGTGAAGCTCGAGATGGTGACGGGCATCTTGGGCAGGGCTTTGACGACGAGGGACGTGACGACGCCGTAGGTGCTGCCGCCGCCGCCGCGCAGCGCCCAGAAGAGGTCTGCGTTGGACGTCTCGGACGCGGTCCGGAAGTGGCCGTCGGGCGTGATGACGTTCATGGCCAGGACGTGGTCGGCGGCCATGCCGTAGATGCTGGAGAGCGGCGAGTGGCCGCCTCCGAAGAGGTAGCCGCCGGTGACTCCGACGCTCTATGTCGAGGTCAGCTTTTTTCCCAGTGGACCGGACATCACACAACGCTTACCTCGCACTCTCCTCCCATCACTGTCACGTCGTTATCCTCGGCATATTGGTAGAACTCGAATGCCTGTACGCCTGTGCCGACGTGGATCGCTTTCCCGCTGTACGTCGGCGTCTCGTACTCGTCGTAGAATTCCATGTCCTTCAAGTGGTGTGTCCAGATGCTCAGAGCTCCAGCCCCCGTGGACTTGCCACCAAAGTCGTGGCCGGTGTTCTTCACCACCAAACGGAGGTCGAAATAGCGAGCGAAATTCACAGCAAGCTGGACTTGAGCGACGGTCGAGATGTTGACAACGTAGGACGGATACCCTCCCAGAGTACACGTGCTGGTCCCGTTGTATCCGGGGGGCAGGCAGGTGCGGCCCTGCCATAGCGGAAATGCAATCGAAGCCGGGTCATCTGCACTGCACAGCTGTTACTCATTTTGACAGAACCGCGGATGATAGATGAGGCTTACTGGAAGTACGAATTGTTCCACTGCTGGGCAACAAATGCACATTTTGCAGCATCGTAGGGACCATATTCCTCGTCGTGACAGGCGTGAGCTGACGGTATCGTCTTGATCAGGGCATTGTCCACCACCGTGTTCAATGCCTGCCAAACGTCTGCAGCAGGCCAATCGGCATCGCCAGGAAAGACCTTGCATTCATTGGCCTTCGAGGGGTTTGTGTCGGGGCTGAATGCTGCAGCATACTTTGTCGAATTCTTCAGTGTTTCGTTGGTGACCACATTTTCCTCCCAGGGGAAGAATAGAGCGGGAGTTACTCCGGTGCTGGCTGCAGCTGAAGCGCCCACAAACAGCCAGCTCGAGCTCAATATGGAACAAAATGGAAGGAATCCGGACCGGCCAATCATCTCAACGATACCACCAAGCAGGGTGGGCAGAAAGGCTGTGAAGGACGTCAATGGCAACAGAAATGTCGCCCTTAAAACAAATCTTTGTCCGTATCTATCTGCACAATTTGCTAGGATTGGAATCCTACCTGCAGCTACAATCATTCGACATGCGGCTATCTTGGTCGAGACCCTGCATACACCGTATTTCTGGCCATAGGCCAAGCCGGAAGCGCGGACGCGAAACGGCTTTACTTCTCCCATTCGGCTCGTTCAATTACCCAATTTGTAGGTAGCGTCCCATTCGGCTATTTTAGCACCCCAGTTTTTTAGGTTTGCTGTTTTAAACATGCCTATATCCCCAGCACGACATCGACTCGTGGTACCAATCATTGCGAGCGGCGGCAAGCCGAATTTAGCCCCCAATACGAACTCAGCCGGCAAAACGAGATGCTGCATACCCCGCGCTAACAGCTGCAGCTTCCCATTGTTTAAATGAAAAATACTTGGCTAATATATTTGCATATGTAGATAATCCCGCTCCACTTTGAGTGGACAATTTGCTGTCAAGGGCTATTTCGCGTAGATTGAGAAGTCAGAACGACGAACAGAAGAGTTTGACCTGTGGAATAAAACCACACTTCAAGTGACCCTCGAACTAGATAAATGAAAAGCGAAGGTTATAGAATTCGCTCTAAACCGATCAAAATGGATGGATAGTCGAACTGTTCCGCTTTAGGTTATCCGGACATCTGTCGTATTGAGCCTAGGACGTCTCAGGATACATGACTAAGCTAATGATCAGATAACGGATGTAATTGAGCTCATTCTCTCTAAAATCATCCTCGATGATGTCATCCCCTACTTCTATAACCTTCTTCGCCGCTCACCTACCAGTCAACCATTGATTCATTGCACAGGTAGTTTTCGCCAACAAAGCACTAGGCTTTCTTTTATGGCAAACTATTATAAGTATTTAGGTATAGATATAAAGCTCTCCAACAAGACCTCGTAAACAACGCGCATTTACCAAATCTAACTCGTATTGTATATGGCAAGCAGAGCAGTATTGAAAGTTTTGTAGGTGGAACCGACAAATGAGACATTTGAGCTTCCCCGAAAGTGGCAGAGGAATGTAGAGATGTAAGAGTCCTAAGTGAGATAATACTATAGTCAGCATCAAAATTAGGGAATGTCTCGAAATCGATCTGCAATCTTAGACGCTATAGTGCTCTGGAGAGCTGCAGCTTTGCCTGACCGCACCAAAAAGGGAGAGAAATTCCAATAATAGTTGAATACACCATTTGAACGGTATCTCAACCGATCCTTCTTCTCTCTATGTATATGTCCTCTCATCATCCTTCTATATCCCTCATATCATAGTCGTACATGTTCGAATGAGATCTCCAATATATCCCAGCCGTCATAAATTCCAAATCAAGCCTTTGGGCGGCTAGTAGTAATGGGCCATTTCCAGGCCGGCGCGCTTGAAGCCGCACTTGACGTAGAAGCCTTCGTTCGCTTCGGAGCAGTCGAGGATGGTCTGTCGGAAAAAGCACCCGGCATTAGCCCGATTCACACACACACCACCACCACCAGGTCTCTCCCGATCCGCAAGTGCAGGACAGAAACTCACCTTGTAGCAGCCCACCTTCTCCGCAACGTAGTCCAGCGCCTGAATGACGCGTAGACCCAGCTTCTTGCCCTGCTGATCCTTCGCGACCGCGATATCCTCAATATGTCCAACAAGGCCGAGGTTGTGGATACTATCCGGAGCACACACCCCCATCGTCAGCAACAGTCTCTCAACAACACACGCCGACGCTCCAACCCTCGACTCGGTACGCATCTCGACCACTCCCACCACAACAACAACAACAACAATCGTACCAGGGGAGCAGGGGAAGGCCAGAGAAGGGGGAGGGGGAAGGGCAGGAGAAAAGGGCAGCAAGCACTCACAACTTCCGTTCGACGATGAGCGCGCCGGTGCCGACGATCTTGCCGGCGCCGTCGAGCACGCAGATGAGGAAGTACTCGTCGTTGCGGCGGCTCATCCAGTCGTAGCGCGCGTCCCACGCCGCCTCGTCGACGTCGCCCACCGTCGTCAGCACCCGCAGCACGTCGAGGAACCCGCGCGCGTAGTCGGACCGCCGGATCGGCCGCACCGTGTAGCCCGCCGGCAGCGCCGCCGCCACCCCCGGCGAGATCAGCTCCGTGCTGAACAGCGGCGCTTCCGGGTCGGAGAGGACGGTCGAGGAGGACATGCTTTGTTGTTGGATTGTTGGGATTGAGAGAGAGAGAGAAGGCGATGCGTGAGAGAGGACGCGAGCGGAAGTAGGATGTTTTGGTTGAAGCTCTGTTGGTTTCGCGCCGGCGGTAGGGAGGGCGGGGTCCGGGGGGGTAAGAAGCGAGCGAACGAGCGATCGAAGATTTCGGTTCGGGGGGCGCGCGAGGGCCGATTGAAGAGGTGAAGCGAGTGATTGACGTGAGAGAGAGGTGGAAGAAGTGAGGGTGCAGCTGGAGTAGAGGGAGAATATAAAAAAAGGAGAAGAGCTGGGTGTTTACGTCGGTTGGCCAGCATTTCGGGGCACCCTGGTCGTTCCTGATCGGCGCCATTGCTGCGGTCACGCCCCAAAAATAGCGAGCCTAAGAGATCTCGCCAAGCCCGCCGCCACACCCCACCCACACACACCTACTCTCGTTGAAGCTCGGAGCTGACAACACCGGTTTCACCGCCGCTGTCATCATCAGCGACCAGCATCTTCGGGATTCCCGCAGCATGGCGCATCTTCCTCGCCTTTTCTTCGGTCGCTGAGAAACGTCACGGTGCAGCAGCCCGTGTGAGAGCGAAAACCTTCTATCAACGAGTGAAACATGACTTAAGGCCCTCACTTCCCCGCCAATGGCGAATGCAGGCGTCAAATCCATCCCACTTCACATGTTATCTGAAACGCACGTAAGATGCAATTGCTTCACATTAATCTGTAGCTCCGTTTTCGTCCATTTCAGTCTCATCTCTGCTCCCAGCCTTCATCCGCTAATCACAATATCCTGGGGTAAACGTACACGAGAGAAAAAGAGGGGAATATCAAAACGAATGACCGTCATCATCACATCAAAGCCAAATGCAAAGGAGGACCGTATCAAACAACCAAAACCGCCCACCACCAATCACCCATTAAACAAAAAGGTCCTCCAAACCGAACAAGGAAACCCACACACGTTCTCTCCTCTACTCCCTCCCCTCCGCACCAACCTCCACCCTCGTCCCCAAACGCACCTCCAATGCTCCATTCCCATCATCCGTCCCGGTCCCCTCGCTCACATAGCGCTGTTGTTCCAACCCTGACGACGCAACATCGCTGTCGCTCGCCGTACATGACGGACAGCGATTCATCATTCCGCTGGTCTTCAGCACCGCCTGCAGTGCCGCCTCGAGCAGCCTGTTCTGGCGCTCCAGCGCCTCGCACCGGGCCTCGAGCTGGGCCTCCCTCCCGGAGGAAGCGCCTTCGTTGTCATTGCTCCCACCGCTACCCACGCTAGCTCGCATGCCAGCAGCAACAGCAACAGAGTCGTCGCCCCCTTTACCACCATCAGCGCTCGCGGAGTTATCGTGCTTATGCTGATGGTGGTGGTGATGATGATGACCACCACCAATCGGCTGCATCACCAAGCTCGACACGACCGACATGGCGCTCGGCGTCTGGTAGCTGAAGCCCGACCCCGCCGACGACGACGAGATCCTCTGTTGTGCGTTGCCGCCGCCGCTGCTTCCACCGTTCTGGAAGTAGTATCCGAACGGGCCGTTGGTGCTCGTGCTGTCCGTCCAGTGGTGCTCGCGGCGCTGTTGCTGTTGCTGCTGGCCCTGGCTCTGCTGGCTATTATTATTCTCGGCGGCGACGAAATTGTTCAAATGGCTCCCGTTCTGGTGCGTCTGCAGCCCGTAGTGGCCCGAATGCGCGTGCAAGTGGGCGCGCAGCTCACGCAGCTGCTCCTCGCGCCCGGGCACGAACTTGAGCGACGCGGAGCGGCCGAGTCCGCTACGGCCCGCGGATGAAGAAGAAATAGAAGCAGCGGAGAGGCGCTGTTGCTGGTGGTGGTGGTGATGGTCCAGATCATCCTTGCTGGCTCCAGCTCCGGCAACAGAAGCGGCTGGCGGCGCGCTCAAGCTCGTCCGCACCATGATGTCGGACTGCGGTCTCGACGATGCGGTCGCGGCGAGTAAGCTGGCAGAGCTACGGCGACGATCATGATGGTGATGGTGGTGGTTGTTGTGGCGCTCCTTTTCGCCCTGTTCTTCTTCCACCTCCCTAAGCACCAACGGCGCCGGCTTCTTAGCCTGCTGCCTTCCCCTCGTCGAAGTGGTAGAAGAAAAACCGGAAGACGGCAGCACGGCGGTCGGCATCTGCTCCGCGACCGTCACCACCGGACTTAGCGACATCACCGTCACCTGCTCCGCCTCGACCTGCAGCTCGCCCGGGAGGACCAGCATCGACTTCGGCCGCGGGCGTAGCTGCTCGTCCCTCGCTCTCCTCTGCAGCAGCCTATTGGCGCGGTCGAGCTGGTCCCCCCTTTGCTGCTGTTGCTGCTGCTCCTTTCCACCACCACTATTCGCATTAACGACCGTCTGTGCCACGATCTCGTCGATGCCTTGCTGGTGCCGCTGCTCGTTGCTCGCCCGCTTCCGCTGCTGCAGATCGCGCAGCTTGCGCGCGCGGATCTTGTCCTCGCGACTGCGCCGCGGCGGCGTCGTCTGCTGCACCGCGCCCCCCTCTCGCGCTGCTCCCTCGCGGTCGGTCGACGAGGAGCCGCCTGCGGAAGAAGACGACGACGATGTGGAGCTCGAAACGGAGGATGTGTCCGGGATGACCGAGTCGACCCTATTGTGCTGCTGCTGGGACTGATGTTCTCCCGCAGAAGCACCAGGAGTAGCAGCAAGGCGGTGATGATGATGATGGTGGTGGTGGTGGTGGTGACTACTCTCCTGCTCCCCGCGCTTGTTCCCCTGGCCGGCCAACCGCTCCGAGCTCGTCTTCTCGCGCACCGCCACGACCGGCCGGCGGCCCTGCTGTTCCTGCTGCTGCTGATGTTGCTGCTGTTGGAGCGACTGCTGGTGGTGGTGGTGATGGGGATGGTGCTGCGAGCGTGCGACCAACGCCAGTTGCGACGGCAGGCTTTTCCGCGCATCCTCCCTCTCCTCCTTGCTTCTCTTCTTCGACGATGACGACGACTTCTTCTGCTTCTGCTTCGTCTGCTGCTGCCGCTCCTGCACCGTGCGGTCCGTATCTGACGCCGTCATCGCCGAAGTCGTCGTCGCCCGGCGTTGGAGAAGATGAGGGCGGTGGTGGTGGCGGTGTTCGGCCGCCGCCATCACTGGCGGCTTCTGCAGCTCCTCCATCGGCGTCACGAACGGCGTTGTACTAGCGCTCGTCGCGGTGACGCCGCCGTCTTCGCCATCGGAGCCCGAGCCGGGCGTCACCGTGTCGGCAGAAGACGTGGAGACGATATCATTGTTGGCGGCGTGCGTCGGCGTCGGCAGGCACGACGGCGGGTTGCTGAATAGGGCGGCCTTCGCGTCCATCGCTGTCGCGTAGCTAGTCTTGATATCGCCTCCCGACGAGGGCGTTTGCTGCGGCTGCGGTTGCGGCTGGGGCTGCGGCTCGGGGCTCATGCTGCGACTAACGAGTCTGATGCTGCTGCTGGCGTGGCGGATGCTGCTGTTGGCATCGGTAGCTGTGACTACTGTGGCCGTGGGGGAAGAAGGGGGAGGCTGCTGTGTGGCGGCAGCGGCGGCGTCTGGCCTCGTCATCTTCGGTGGTGCTTCTTCAACGGCAGAGTTGGGTTCGGACGGGTCAGGCAGTTGCTGCTGCATGCCGAGAGTGGACAGCCAGGTGTCGAACTGCTCGGTGCCAAGGCACGGGTTAAGCTTGTCCGGGAGGGAGGCGGAGCGACGTTTGAGGGCGAGCATCTCGTTGCTGGGCGAGCATGCTCATTAGTTCCTCCATCTACTCCATCTACTCAATGAATTCGGCGATAAAGAACACTCACCTCTTCGAAGTGGTCAATGACGGGTTTGTCAGTAACGACTGACTGGCGAGGGATTGGCTGTCTACTGGGCTTTGGTTCGTTACGATCTGGAGATATTTGGTCGGTTTGTCTTTGCTTGTTAGTTTCTTCTTCAAAAGCCCGAATAATATCCTTGGGGTAAAGAACTCACTTCCTTTTGTCTCCATCTGTACAACCCCTCGTGCTGGTACGAATGACTCCGACGCTGGCTGCGAGACGCCAGGACCCCTGATTTTCCAACGTCGACCATCAGCAATCAGTAACGACCTTTCCCCCGTCCACTTCACATCACGATCAAGAACAACAAAACAACGAAGCACAAAAGAAACAAAAAAAAAAAGCACACACTCACCCCTCAGCCGTCCCCACTCTCTCTGCCAGACTCTTCCTCCTCTTATAACCCAAGAACCTCAACGCGCTCTTATGCTTCTTCCTATTCCCACCCCCACCACTACTTCCCCCTGACCCTGGCCTCCTACCCGCAGCCCCCGCCCCGAGCATCCCCATACTCGCCAGCCCCGCACTCTCGGGCCCCGTATTCCTCAAAAAGTCGGCCAGATCGAACCGCTGGAACCTCGCCTCCTCGGCCGCAGCGGCGGCCGCCGCCATGGCCGCAGCACCCGTCGTCGACGACCGCGACGACGAAATGGGGTTCGCCGACGACGCCAGCAAGCCCAGTCCACCCGACGGCCGGGGCACCGCTCCTGCCGCCGTGGTCGTCGACGACGTCGCCATCTTCTTCTTGTTGTTCTTGTTGCTGTTCCCACCACCCGGGAAGAACAGAGGCGGGGCCGGCGGCGTGTCGCCCGGCTGGTCCCACGAGAAGCGGCGGCCGCGTGTGGGTGGTCTGCTGTTGTTGCTGTTTTTGTTCGCGCCCCACCGTTCGGGCCCGGCGATGGTGGCGGCTGCCGCGGAGAAGGTGTTGGAGAGGGTTTGGATCGGCAGGGACGGACGGCGGTGTTGGTGCGGGGGTGGGTGTGGGTGCAGCAGCGGGTTGCCGCCGCCGACGGATGTGTCGACGCGGAGGGGTTTGCGGAGGACGGCTCGTTCCGTCTTCCGGCTGTTGGTGTTGTTGGTGTTGAACAGTGCTGCGGCGGAGGACGACGACGGAGGAGGAGGGGGGTCACTCGGCGTTGTGGCCGTCACGTCCACTGTGCTGGTGATTGCTGGGTCTGCAAGAGCAGCAGCAGCAGGGGCAGAGCCGCCGCCGTCCGTGTTGGTGTCTGTGTTGTCCGTCGCGCGATTGGCAGCAGCCGTGCTGCCCGTGAACTCGGGCCAAAAAGGCTGGTCGGGCAGATTCCACCAGCAAGGCGAGCCGGATCCCGAGCGGTCGCGGGAGCCGCTGTTGTTGCGGCCTTTGCTAATGGTCGACGACGTGGTGATGTCGTCGTCGTGGGTGCTATTACTTGTGCTCGGCCGGAGGTAGTCTCTGCTACCCTGCCTCTTGTTGACGTCGTTCTTATTGCCGTCTCTGAGCTTGTTCTTCCTACTCCTGCCGCTTCTTTTCTTCTTCTTCACCTCCACCAGGCTATACTCGTCCTTTCCCCTCTCGCCCTCAAAGTCGGAGGAGGATGACGACGAAGTGTCGTCGTTCGTCGGGAACGGCCCGTGGTTCCGTCGGCGGGGCTTGCTGTCGACACCTTTCTGCTCAGCGGTAGTAGCGTCGTCCGCAGTGCTTTTTCCTTCCAGCAGGTGTACGTGCTCGACGCCCTGCAGCTGGTCTTCCGACGGGGAAGGGGCGCCGTCCTCGTAGAAGAGTTCGGCGTGCGTGCTACGGGTGGTAGCGGTGCGGGCGCAGGGATGAACGATAGTGGTGGTGTTGGCGAGCGTGCGGGGGGTGTGGTTCATGAAGATGAGCGGGGACGGGTTGCGGTTATGGGGAGGGGATGAGCGCGGAGTGAATTGGGGCTGGGAGCGGAAGGACGAAGAAGAGGAGGCGGTTGGAGGAGCAGTAGCGCCAGCAGTGGTGTCGTCGCCGGCGCCAAGTGTGTGGATAGTGGTATGATGAGAAGGAGCTTGGCCGACGGTGGCGGTTGCACCGATGTCAACGGCTGGCTGCATTTGTTGCGTAGTCGAGGCTAGTTCAGGAGCTTGACAGCAGGGTAGAGCCCGGGAAATCAAAACGCGAAACGCTGTGGGTCGGGGAAGACGAAACGGCGGGACTGGGGGTTGAGCTGTTGGGTTTTGTCGGGACGTGGTGTTCTACCCGGTACGTACTTCGGCGTGGGCCCGTCACACAGTCGGGCTCGCAGCTCAAGGCAAGATCCAAACTTCCAGATTGAACGATGGTTCTGGACCCTGAGCCGTGGTATTGACCTCTCTTCCGAGGTGTGCGTAGCCTGTAACGTCTCGTGCGAGCGTAAGTCCTGCGGAGGTCGTGTCTTCTGTACAAGGCGCGTGCGTGCATGCAATGCCTGATCCCTTCTCGTGCTTGGTACCAAACGTCGTGTACGTAGCAGCTGCGCGGCTATGTGGGTCGGGAAGTCTGAAGCAATTGACGACGGCGATAAGGACTGGGGAAGGAAAGTTGGGCAGCGAGGAGAATGGTAGCAGTGTGTGGTGGTATGTGCTGTGGAGTTACTCGGACGCGACCGGCCTGCGCTCATCTGCTTTGCAGCAGCAGGTGCCGGAGCAAAAGCTCATTAAATTTTTTTAGCCACACCCGGGAGGGGGTGGAGCTGCAAGAGAGAAACCGGCGCTGCGGCAATATAAGCAACGTGCTCGTTGTGCCATGTTCCGCCTATGGCTTCACTCGAGGCATTGCTCCCATACACACTCTTTGGCAGTGCGACCGTCAGCATGCGTTCCCGGAACAGGCTTTCTGAGCATGCAGTGAGAGTTAAGGCGAACTGTTGGGCCAACGGCCATGGGTCCGTCCGTTTCACAGCAGCAGCGGCCATTCAGATCCATCTCACCTCATCCAGCCCGAAGCATTCCGCGCGCGCTCTGGCAATCGTCGTCCGCATGGAGCGTCAGTCGCTCAGCTATCCCTAGCGTGGCCGCCCTCTTCCCAAAGGCAGCAGCGGCGCGGCCATAGATGGGCAAGCCGGTAGAGCACACAGCGCCAGTGCCTGCCGTGTGACATCGCCCCCGTCCGAAACGGGTTGACGGATGGTAGGATGACACGCACAGAACCCACGCTCACATGAGTCCGGAGACGGCGGGTGTGAGCGGGGGAATGAAGACCGTCTGTGAAGCATCAGCAATGAGCGGTGGGCGGTCCAGTGACCGGGTGCGAGGAAGAGGTAGGGATGCGGGGAAAGGCGAGTACGGTAGGGACAGCAGCAGTCAGAGCGACGGGCGAATCACCGACGATTGTGCTCTGCTCTCGCTCCCTTGCGTCGGAGTAGACCCCCAACGCCCCGGTGTCGGCTTTCTCGCTCTGGCTGCAGCCAGCCGGCCGGTGGGTTGAGACACCATTGCAGGAGCTGTCATTGCGGGCGTCAGAAAAAGGAAATGAAGCGTGGCAACAGGGAAACCGAGAGAGACATCAGGCGTGGTCGTGGGCGTTTTCTGAAACAGAGATCAGCAAAGGTTGACACGATGGGGATAAGCGTTGTGCAACGTCAGTGGACGGAGATTAAAGAAGGCGCTGGACGCCCACGAGAATATTGTCCGCCGACGCGTCGTCCCAGGCCTGCGGTTCATACATATACAAGCTAGCTGTTGATCGATTGCTGATCTGCGGGCGGGGCGTCACCGGACCGCGCCGTAGACAAGTCCGACTGACGTGGTCGACTAGGTAAGCGGGGACGGATGGATAGCAGAGTTCGGACGGTGGTTGATGGGCCGACGACCATCAGGCTGACGTGCATGGCTCCACCCGCAGCTTCGCCGTCGGGATTTCCATCTCTCTCGTCCTCAATGTCGCGCAGTGCGGGAACACAGGCCGACGCCTTTCGGCCCCATTTGCATGGAAGCGTCCCGAATGGCCGGGTCCCCTGAGCCGTGCAACCCAGCCAGTCCACCATCCATCCGAGCTCACGAGCTTCCCCCGTCGAGCCGTCGCTCCTCGTTCTGCCTCTCCTATGCGGCCATGCAACAATCTCGCTGCTTTTTCCCCCCATCGCCTCGTGGCCAACCTCGTGCCGAGCATGGAAGGAGGAAGATATCTTCTCCAGAACACCCTTCACTCACAGCACCAGCATTCAACGTGCACTCACCCGCTCATCCGCTCACTCTCTATCTACGACCACCCATGAAGAGACCTCCTGTCTCCGTCCCGTTGCAAGCAAGGCATAAAGCGACCATTCAGCCACCCTCCCCCAATTCCGAAAATTATTCTGCCGCTATCCGAAAATACCAATCCAAACCCATCAGAATTCGGGACTTTTTGCCAGAAGAGAAAAGGCTCTAGCATGAAACGGTTGACCCCTAAGAGCCCAGGTGATGCATGTCTTGCCCTCTCAAAGCAAGCAGGAAAAAGCAAAAAAGAAAACTGTTCTCAATGTAACTTCAATGCACCCCAAGGCTAGCAACGCCTATCAATGCTCGACCATCGTCTCCCTCGATCCGATCCTAAACAATCGATTTCCCACTCAAGGCCTGGGTTTCTTCGGCGGCTGCCTTGGCATGAACGGATCCGCCTTCCTCTTAGCCACCTTCGACGGCACCATCTTAGGCCTGGCCGGTCCGCTCGCTCCTCCACCACCACCACCCCTGCTATGCGCCGAGCCCGGTCTAGAGGGCAGATGGTCGGTGGCGGCCGAGGCCACCGAGCTCCGCCTCGAGGAGTCGGCGTGTTGTTGAGCCTTGCCGCCGACGCCGTCCGGCATGTCTCCGTCCTTCATGACCACATCCTCATCCTCGTCCTGCTGCTCGGTAGCGTCGCCGCCACCGAAGAACTCGCTCCAATCGTCATCCGCACTCTTTTCCTTCTTGATCGCAGGAGCGGCATGTTGCTCTGTCTTGACCTTGGTGTCGCTGCTACCCTCGGAGCTCGCGCTGCTGCCCTTCCGTCCTCCAGGCTGCTCCTGCTTGACCACCTGCGGCGGCGGCAACTCTTCGCGCTTGATCGGTTGGATACCATTCGTGACCGGTCCGTCGTACGCACCCTTGGGTGCGGGAAAGTTGCTGCTGTGCTTCTTCAGCATCGCCATGAGGTTGCCCTGCGTGTAGCGTTCGCGCTTCCGCGCGTCCTCAACCAGCCACTTCCAGAACTGGCCGCGTACGAGTGACTGCGAGTTGCCCAGCACCCAGAGCGAGCTCTTGGCGCGCGTGAGACCGACGTTCATGCGCCTGATGTCCTGCAAAAAACCGATGCCCCCAGCCGGGCTGGCACGCACGCACGAGAAGATGATAATCTCGCTTTCACGGCCCTGGTACGCGTCCGTCGTGTTGAACTCAACGTATTCAAATACGCTCTCGCCGTACTGGCGCGAGAAGCGGTCCTTAAGCTCGCGCAGCTGTGATTTGTAAGGGGTGATGACGCCGATCTTGCCACGGAGATCTGTAGAGTCTCTGAAGTCGTTCATCAAACGACTGTACAGCGCCATTGCGACCTCAATTTCCGCAATGTTGATGAGCGAATGGCCCTTCGGTGCTGCTTGATGTTGACCTTGAACGTCGAAGAAACGGTAGGGTGCCAGAAGCGTGCTGCTGTGCCAGGGCTGGACCCGCAGCTTTGCCATGCCGTCTCCGTCGAGTAGGCGGCCGTCGTAGAAAGTCTGTGAGGGAAAGTAACTGATCTCCGGGTGCATACGGTATTGTGTGTCAAGCAAGTGAACGTCATTGGGATGATTCGTTTGCATGCGGACGAACAAACTCTGCTCGTACTGGAAGCGTGCGGCCTCTTTGGAGAAGACCGTGGGAGGCAGTTGCTTGGGATCACCGACCAAGATAGCCTTCGCACAGCCATACTTCAGAGGAATCAAAGCACTCATCTCAACGCACTGAGCAGCTTCATCAACGACGACTGTCTCAAACTCAATGTTCAAGTTCTGGAACATCTCGTGACCCGAACCGCTGAGAGTCGCGCAAATGACGTGAGACTCGTCAAGGATGGCCTGTTGTGCCCGTTTCCTGTTCAGGTCAGCTGTACGACTCTGCGTAGCCTCGGCATCCTTGTGCTGATCGATTTGGTTGCCCAGTTGAAACTTGCGGCGGCGAAGAGCGTCAAACTCATCCTTGAGGTTAGACAGAGCCTCGCCCTTGAGTTCGCCCGAGTCCAACTTTTCGCGTGCTTCGTTGAGCTTCTCCGATATCGCCTTATGCTCCTTCATGATCTTGCCCGTTTGCTCCCACGCACTGTTTCCGTCCTTCTCAGGGTTGATGTTGAGCCTTGCGTTGACAAGCTCGTCTAGGGTCACGTCCTTGACGTTGACATTCATGGCATCGCTGCGTCCCAAACGGACAACCGAGATTTTGCGATGCTGACCGTTTGTTGTCTTGACGCCCTCCTTGAAACGCATGACCAGTTCGTCCACGGCAGCGTTACTCGGCGCACAAACAAGCAGTTTTTTCGGGGCCGATAAGTTGTTTCGAATTGCTGCAGGGTTCATGGTTGTGGGCTGAGGCTTATTGATGACTGTGCCTCCACCATTTCGGAGGCTGTCTGTCAAGAGAGCACCGACAATTGCAACAATTGTCTTTGTCTTACCCGAACCTGGAGGGCTACACGTTCATTAGATTGGATCTCTCTGTGCGATCATTCCACTTACCCTTGAATGAGCGTGAAGGCGTCATTGTCGATTGCCGATCTGACCGCCTTCGCCTGGGCCCTGTTCAGGCTATACGTCTCCTTGTATTGCTCAAGCTGCTTGTCCGAATAGTTCAAGAGCGGTGATGGCTTGGCCTTGCAAATTTCATCGCAAAGGTCATAGTACTGCAGACCCACCAATGCGCCGTACTCGCGCTCAAGAGGCGTGATGGACTGGATTTTGGCTCCGTGTACCATACTATTTGCAGCAAGTGACTGGCCCAAAGGCGAGTTGTTCGAAAGACGGTATAAGATTTCCAGATGTGCTTTCTTGCGCGTGATACGATAAACCCTAGCCAAGCAGTTCGGTGCGTCAGGTGTACTAGTCGGTCGCGGGGCTTTGGATAGGAGGCAAATGTCTCCTTCGGAAATCATGGTTTCCTTGTTGTCGGCATGAGACATGTTCGTAGACAGCTCGATGAATTGGTCCACGGTAGAACGGGTGACGACCTTGAGCTCGAACGATTTGAAGCTCCCCTCCTCACGAGCCTTGACAAAACCTTGCCACGCTTCCAATGTAAGAAGTGGTTGGAACGTGTTTTTATAGTCGAAGGGCGAATTGAACTTGTTAGGAACTTTGGTGTAAATGTCAGTCCGAGAGTTCGGTGGGAAATCACCCTCGTGGAAATAATCCCAGCTGAGGATAGTCTTGTGCAAATTTGACAAGTCTGGCGCCAATCGTGCACGCATATCCTTGAACGACCGTTGAACCCTCTTCTTCTTGACCGGACCCTGCGGGAGAAGGGGAAGTTTCGCCTTCGGGGCCTTCTTCTCCTTGGAGGATGCACCGAAAAGCTCCTCGTCAATCTCGTCGTCGTCGTCATCGTCGGAACTCTCATCGGAGGAGACCATGACACCTTCGCCTTTCGCGCTGTGGTCCTTGCCGGAAACACCAATGCCACGAGTACCTGACCCGGCCTCTGCTGTTTGACCAATAAAAGGAAGGGATTTGCTTTTGGCTTTTTGGATTTCAGCTTGCCTTCTCTTCTGGGCTTCCTGTTTCTCGCGCTCGCGCTTTTTCAAGTAATCGCTCCGGTCTTGTACAGCAGCCGCCTTCTTCATCTGGACCGCCTGTTGTTGGACGGCCTTCTGCCGTTCCTTCCATGCTGCGGCGCCGGGTTTGATATCGGTAACGACCTTCTTGATGCTTTCCGGCTCGTCGGCACCTGAACTAGCTGGAGAAGACACCCCCGTGCCGCTTGTAGCCCACGCGCTGATTGAGCCTTGCTTGACCTTCTTTGCAAGCTTCTCCTCCTTTCTGATGGAATAGCCAAGATGCTTCTCGAGCGCCCTTTCAAGCTCAGCCGACTGATTGGAGGACATTTTAGTCTTGATGCCTCCTTTCAAGACATCGCCGATGAATAACCGGGTCTCATCAGCAATGTCGATGTCTGCAGCCCTCAATCGAATGAGAAGCTTGCTGGTGAGAGCCACCGATTTGTCGATGAGGTATTCATCACGCAGGCGCAGCCATCCGGTTATGCCCTCCATGGTGTCGTTCGGCCGGTTGAGAAGCTTCTTGGCAATGTCTGACTTGGAAAGTGTGGCATCATGCGTGTTCTGCCCTTGCGCCTGGCCAAGCGCATTGGCGAAGTGACTGTATTCATCATACAGTTCGTCCGCAAATTGCATGGTGTCGCGGCAAAAGTTCATCATTTCAGTTTTGTCGTGGCCAACGTTGCTCCAGTCCTCCGTCTTCTTGAAAATAGTGGCAAGAGCTTGCCACAGCTCTGCCCACAGCTGCTCGGTGACATCCGCCTCTTCGGAGGTTAGGGTGCGTGATCTCAGAATGCCGTCTTGAGGGTTGCAGAGGACTTGCACAATGTCGGTGCATACTTTCAGCATGTTCTGCGTTGGTGCAAATACCTGCTTCCTATACACGCGTCGTAGAGTCTGTACGATAGGCTGGAGTGTGTTCAAGTAGAAAGCTTTCGTGATGTGGCCAAGAGCATCTCGGCGACTGCTTTCCGCGCTGACCGTTTTGACGACATCAATGGCTGCTTGACGTGGTGGCTTATCTGAAGAGAAAAGGTGAATTATAACGGCCTGCGCCGAATCTCTCGAGTCGAAAAGCCTGTCAAGGTCGCTGGGAGCAAAGGTGGATAGTTTCTCGAGGACTTCGGTCACAGCCTCCGACAGGCTGTCAAAAGTCTTGTTCCACCAGATCATACTCGGTGACATCTGCACGCCTGTCCGGACAACAAACTTCTCCATGCCGACAAGAAGACCACCCCCCATCAGCACCTTGGTAGCGAGATCAATGTCACCTGGGTGGATAGACTTGATGATTGTGTCCCAGACAGGTGCTACTTTGGTCTTCATGTCATGATGCAGATCGGCACCCTTCAGCAGGGTTCCCCTGTCCACATCAAGGGAAAGGCAGTCGAGCTGGAGGGTGTAATGCACCACCTGTAGACCGAGCTCGACGATGTGCATGTCTTGATTGAGGCTCCTGTTGACCCTAATGGTAGCCAAGATATCCTCGATGTGCACGTTGACAAAATCGAGCATGTCCGAAACTGTCGCGTATCCAACAAAGTTTGAGCGGGCGTTGATATCGTTCATCTTTTGCAAAGACTGCAAAAGAGTTCGCAGGCCAAGCTCATAACAGTACGCTCGCGAGGGGCGTGAGTACTTGTCGTTCTGGAAACGGTCCAAAAGTTGATGGACAAGCGCGCGGCATGCCGGCGTCTGATTTGAAGGTTTGATAGAGTCGAAGAAAGGCTGGACCCAGCCAAATACCTCGTCGAGGGACCCATCTCCCCTTTCGACTTTGAGTAGAATTGATTCCAGGGTCTGGTTTCCCAGAATCTGCTCAATGACCGTTACCGGTGAAATAGCGCCCATGGCGTCCCAGAAATCAACGGCCGACTTTTCGAGGAGCTGTTGAATGGTCGCCATCAATTCATTAAACCCCGAAAATTTGAATTGCAGGTGCTCGAGCGCAAGCTTGCATACGTCGATCTCGATGGCTCGAAGGGAATGGGTGATAAGGTCCTTGTCAAGCTTGTCTATGATCTGCCGAACACCGATCCAAAATGTCGGCAGAAATCCGACATCCATGCATGTAAGATGTACCCTTTTCATTGCGTCAAAGAGCGGGTCACGAATTGCAGCGGCAAATTCCGTCTTGGTGATGCCGCGCTTGAACTTGGACCACGAACTCAAGGCCCAGACAAAACGTTCCCTGTTGTGGCTGAAAAGGAATCTTGTCATAGCCGCAGTATATTGACCGAGCCGTAGCCTCTTCTTGGTCTGGACGAGGGTAAAAGGCTCATCAAAGTGTGCCGCCAATAGGTCCTCCTTCTGCAGGAGCGCCTCGCAGCTGAGAGACTCAAAAAGCGCATACATGCCCTGCTCGTCTAGAGCCTTGATGCCGCGCGACTCCTCCGGTGTGTTCCGAAGAAGCTTAGCCGCGTGATCAAGACCGGTAGTTATCCGCTTAAGGTTCATGTCGTCGAAGACGCCCATGAATGAGTTGACTTCATCCGAGTCGTAGTCCTCCTCGAGCTTATGCCTCAGCTCGTTCCTTGCCCTGTGATATAACCTGATGCACACGTCGCACGACGTCATGGCGTGGTTCAGCTTCTCGCGCATCCAGTCCTTATATGCTGCCGCATCGGCACCATCGAAGGCGAAGATGGAAAGACAGTCCAGGACGAGGTTCTTCCTAGCCTCTGCCTCGGCCAGCTTCTCGTGCCGGTGCTGCCGTTCCGCCTCAGTTTCGCCATCCAGCTGGCCGACGAGATCTTCTTCCAAATAGACGCCATGTGGATCGGAGGTAGTGCGGGGGCAGAAGAGGTGAACGTCTTCGGGAAGAGCCTTGAGCTCGCTGTATGACAGATGCCAAGTTAGCCGTGTGATGGGTGTTGGGAGTGCGGCCGAAGGGAGTGCACTTACTTGAGCTTGTTCACCAGCACTTCACCCATGGCAGAGAGGAGCCTCACTCTTGACCTGGAGGGTGTGCCAAGTCTTTCGGGTACGCGCAATTGTTCGTCCAGCAAACGGTTACAATCCCGTCATCTCCAGCGTCAATGTGCTCTCGTAAGGGTCGGCTGTCGGACGTAGAAATCCGTCAATCGCGGCGCAACGGATGGCGGAGAAGGTACTGTCCGAGCTTGGGCGAGGCAACGCTCCGACGGCAGGTGCAGTGCAGACGCGGGCAAGGGCGGATGTTGAGGGATGGTGGAGGAGGTCCAGTGCGCGGTCGCGGTGCTTATGGGGGGCGACGGACGCCGAAAGGAATGGAACGGCGTTTGGCGGCGTTGACGAGAAGCCGATCACGCGCGTCCCCGTGCACAAAGACTGGCGAGGTGTTTGTGGGTGAATGAGCGTATGGAAAGCGGAAGTTTTGAAGATGCAAGGCCGACGATTTCGCGGGCGTATCTATGCGCATCATCGCGCCCGCGTCCACAGCGCGACTCCCGGCCGACCGCAAAGCGCCGAGCGCCACGCGCGTCAATGGCCTCCCGAGGCCGGCTTGATCAGGTACAACAGCCACGGACAGCTGCGGATTGTGAACATTTTATTGGTACACTCCCCGCATCCGATATCGAATTTATCAACTCACAATCTTAATGAGAAAGACATGCCAGAATAGGTAATCTCTCTGGCTCACGCAATCACAAAGCTTCAACCACTTCTACGTTTTCACGCCCACAGATCTAACTAGCCCTCTTTGCACCCACCTACACGGAACGACATGCCACATTGCCTAATCGGAGACTGCTTCACTTGACCTCAACTCGAAATGATTCAGACACGCTGACGCGGCATCACATGACCTAATACCAATACCTGTAGCTTCCCAATCAAGCATCTCCTCTTTGGGCCAAAGACCAACATCAACAGTATTTCCAGCCAGTCTTGGCTCATTCTCGGGGAGAATTCTGGGTCACGTAAGGCGTGAGCCAAGGTAGTTAGCATGCTGGGCGCTGCCACAATTCCTGTCGATCGCTCAAGCGAACTCATCTTCCAGTGCTCAAGAAGCTCCCACACAAAACCGACGAGAACGTCGGAAGGCCACGGAGACGTCTCATCAGTCAGACGACCATGCACATGTTCAAATCTTTATCTCAAATACAGGCAGAATTCTGGGCCATGCAACCAACAAGTGCTTGGGACTGCAGTTGTATCAAGGCAGCCAGCGCCTTCGCCTACTGCACATTGCGGGATCATCGTCATGCATTGTCACAATAGCCAAGAACTCCAAGTCGAATCAGGAAGCTTTTTGCTGCTCATTCCTATCTACAGAAAACGGCCGCGGCAGCGCTGCTCGAACAGGATTGCCAGGGAAAAATCAAGCCATAACAGTGTATGCCGTCTATGCAATCGCGTGTCAAAAAGAAAACTAAACTCCGTACCTTAGATAGTACGGCCGTGCTAACGCGGAAGGGGGAGAAAGAGCCAAAGACTACTCAGCGAAAGAATTGGAGCGGCTAAGGAAAGGAAATGGACGAACCAAACCAACCTCGCAACTTTTGAAGGAGTGCCAAAGGGTGCTGATGCAAAAAAAAAAAAAAAAAAAAAAAA
>RHKH01000059.1:191885-208886 GCA_009829795.1 Lasiodiplodia gonubiensis
TTTGTTGAGAGCAATAATCCCCAAAAAGCCATGGACCCTAAGCAAATAAAAGAACCATTACCACCGCTGAAACGCCCCCCAGATGACTGTGACAAATCTCTTTCGCGTTCAAAACATTTACAGAAGCTCGTGTTGGCATTACCCCTCAGCTATCACCGCGCCATGCCTATCGTCGGATCGGGGTCGATTGCGTATGGTTCCGAGTGGCTGCCTTCTAATCTGCTTAGCCGTGCGGCCGACGTGAAGTCATTGCTCGCCTCGAAACTGTGCCGTATCCTGTCCATCGACGCTCTTGCTCGGTCGTACGATGGTCTGGATCGGTCCATTGACGCTCTCGGTCGATCCATCGATGGGCGCATTTCACCTAGCTGGTCTTCTGTAAGCCGATCATGCGGCGACAACTGCTGCTGCTGATCCGGCCAAGACAACCGCGGTCCGGTGAAATTGGTGCTGTCACTACCGTTCTGACTCCTTGGGTTGTGAGTCGTTGCGGTTGGTGCAACTGAGGGTGGGTATATCGGCCGTTCATCATCGGGAATCGACGACATGGTGTTGCGCTCAGGTTTGTTGACTGGTTTGGAGAGCTCCGAAGAAGACATCGAGTTGATTTTCTCCGTCGACTCAGCGGGAGGAGGAGGAGGGATGAACGAGTCATTCTCCTTGAGATAGTCAAACTTACCCTGAACAACTTGCTCTCGGATGATGTCAACATCCAGAGGATAATAAATCTTCTGGATTGACTTCGCCGTAAAGCGGGGTAGAATGCACACAACCGTTCCGAGTAGCGTTAAAGCCCAGAAACTTAGCTGCCCGTAAACCTGTGGTGCGGCCTTGTAGAAAGTGAAGCCGACGTCAAAAGCGGTATAAATACCGGTCCAGGCCCAGATCAACAGGATACTGATCGCGACAATGAGCAACATTAACCAATCCCAACGATACGTGTTCATCAACATGTAGACGTTGACAACGATGACGGCGGCGCTCGCAATGTAGATACCCATGCGCTTGTTGTCGGCAACATCGAGACCATTTGAACTCTGGAAGTTGCCGGGAATGAAGAGGAGGTAGGCCATATAGAACACGATAACCGACTGGTACAGAGCATCGATCATGTACATCCTGCAAAGACATTAACAAAGCGCAGGTCACTCGGTTGATCGGCACTTACCAGAATTTTGTCTGCGTCCACTCCTTGCGCTCAATGCCGCGGCGGTAGAGTTGGGGGACAGCAAGCGAAACTTTGTCATCCACGTCCTGGTCGAGCACACCCATTAGGATGACAGGCAGAGAAGTGAACGCCAAGTTGTACATGATGATGTACGAGTAGTCGAAGATGTAAGCGCAGTCGAAGTTGTCGTAGATCTGGTACCAGAAAAGGGCGAATGTCCAAACCAAGTTCTGCATCTCGTCAGCACAGGCAAAGTCGCTTGTGAATTTCCAAATATTCTCACCTTGTAGAAGAAGTTGGCGATGGTCTCGGCCAACCTGCGGTAAGACCAACGTCCGTGAACCAGAACCAACCGAGTGAGAAAGCGGAATTGACCAATGGCATAGTCGGAGGACATGACGGCCGCTCTACCTTCCTCACCAGCAATACCGACACCGACGTGAGCTTCCTGGATCATGGCCACATCATTGGCACCATCACCAATGGAGAGGGTAAGGCAATCCAATCCGTTCTTGACCATTTCGACAACCGCAGCTTTCTGGGCAGGGCTGACACGGCAGCAGAGAACGGACCTGCATTGTTTGCAGAGAAGCAGAAACTTTTGCTTCAACGTGTCATCCAGCACCATCTTCAGCGAGTCACCGTCGATGACGATTGCGTGGGTCGGGTCCGGAGGCTCGTGATTGCTCTGGGCGGCCTTGAGTTCCTCGTCCGAGCCAGTCATACCGAATACCGCCAGATACTTGTCGAGTTCCTTTTCGGCCGCTTCTAAGCTTTCATCGGTCTTGAGCACGATAAGATCCATGTCGTTGTCCAAGAGGTTGCAGGAAAAGCCGATGTTGATGGCGGTCTCAACTTTGTCGCCCGTAAGAACCCAAAGCTTGATTCCGGCTCTGCCAAGCAGAGCAATGGCATCCGGGACACCGTCTTGCAGTCTATCCTCGATGGCTGTGCCTCCCAAAAGCATAAGATCGCGTTCAATAGTGTCAGCAACTTCCTCGAGCTTCTGCTCGCGATCGGTAACGGCCGCTGCGGCGGCTTCGTGCCGCAAATTCCAGTCCCGGTATTCCTCCTCGCTCAGCTCCCTCTCGGCAATGCAAAGCGTGCGCAGACCCTCACGGGCAAACATCTCAAGATGTTCCGCAGTGGTCCGACGAAGTTCAGCCTGCTCACCTTTCCTCAACCGCGAGTAAATGATGCTGTCCGCACCCTTGCAGTAGAGCATGATCTTTCCATCAGGCAAGCGCATGATTGCACTCATTCTCTTACGTGAAGAGTTGAACTCGAGAGTGTTGAGGATTTGGAACTTCCGGTCTTCCCCCTGGACATTGACAATCAAACCATCGTCCACTCTGCCAAGCACTGTAAAGCCAACATCACGAGCGGTTGCCACAAGCGCAGCTTCGTCAGGGGACTGGGCCTTGAACTCGATTTTTGGTGGGTCGCCGGGCGTCCTCTCGGTAATGACAGTATGGCACAGAGCGAGTACCAACATGAATCGTTCGTTTGCGCGGCGCTGCTCTTCTCCAGCTTCACCGCCCAGGTCGGCAACATAATCAGGAGCGATGAAGGTGATTTCATCATCACGAAGGTAGGGATTGTCATGCTGTTTCCGTAGCATCTCGATCATTCTTATGCGGTCCTGTTCGATCTGCGCACGAGCCCGGGCACCTTCTTCTTCCACATTGATACCTTGTCGCCTCTGCAATCCAGCCTGTGCTTCCGTATAAGCCTCGCCGTAAGGTACGCCGTTGATGGTGCATTTCTTGAACTCCATGACATTTTGGGTCAGCGTTCCGGTCTTGTCGGAGAAGATGTATTCAATTTGGCCGACATCGTCCGAAATGTTCCAGGATTTGGGCGTGCACGGGTAGTCCAGTCTTTCGTAGTACATGTTGACATCCAAGTAGATGAAAACGGCTTGGATCGTCCTGATGATCTCGAGGGTGATGTAAAGCGAAATGGGCACCAAGTTCTGGAAGAGGATGACTGCTGCCCAAAACGTAATGAAACCGTCGACCGAAGGTTTGCCACCGTAGGAGCCAAACTCGAAGAAGTCTAGCGAATTGCCGCCTTGGGACCAAGTCACACCTTGAACAATACCGGCAACCAAACACATGACGAAAAGAATGATGAAGTTGTAGATGACGTTCCAGTTCAGGTCCTTGGAGATCTTAGCACGCTTGCTGGGAGTAATTCCAGAGTTGAGCATAATCTTGGTCTCTTCTCCGGTGAACATGACGACACCCAGAACCCAATCCGTGTTTCGAATAGTGCACCCACGAAGCAAGAGGTTGTTGATGCTGATTGGTTCCGCCATGTCGGTTAGGGGCGCTTGCGGATCCCTAGAGTCATGCTCGTTCCAGCGGAGAACGCCGGAGTAAGCGTACAGGTTCGCGTGCGGAGGTTCGCTCTGGATGAAGAACTCGGCCTTTTCGCATTGCCGGGCGTGGACAACTTTCCGGCTCGCATGGAGCGCTTGTCGGACTTTGAGGTTAGTCTCTCCATCCAAATTCTTGGTCTCGACGTAGCATGCGCCGTCCGGATCCGAGGTGGCAAGGACCACGACATCAGAGGGAACCTCCTCGTCGTTGTACAGACGCACGAAATCGCCAACCTGGACGTTTTTCCAGTAATCCTTCTTGAAGCGAGCCTTGCCGGGTGCATCTCGGAATGGGTTTATGATGCTTCCGTAGAATTTGGATGCTGGCTCAGCAGCGGGCTTCTCCGATTTCGGTCCCGGGTGGATGCCCTCAAAAGTAGCTTGCCCCGATTCACCGTTTCCTTGACCTGGAAGAGGGGACGGTACAGGCGTCATTTGTATGGCATTTGGCTCGCCGAGGGGTGTTCCATCGTCGCTCTTCCTGAACATGTGCGACTCGCGATGGGAAGCGAATGATCTCCGGGTTTCGATAGATGGCCGCGATTCGTCCAGTGCTCTTTCTGCATAAGTTTTGCCCTTGCCACTGGTATCCTTGTTTTTCCTCTGCTTCCACAAACCCCAAACCATCTGGATCAGTCTCGTGTTCGCCTTCTTGAACTGTCGCCAAGGTCCAACGCGATCTTCCGCAGTGTTGACATTGTCGTAGTCGACGAGCCTGTGCACCGGAGCGTTGTTGAGCACATTGTCGAGCACGGTTCTTCTCCAGTCCTCGATAGCATCCTTGATTGCCGTGACGGCAAGAATGACGATCAGAGGAACGGCATTGAGGGCCGGGTTCGAGGCTCCGAAAATGGAGAAGGCCTGTAAGCCGCGTAAGCATGCGCAGCCGGGGCCAAATTGATCCAGTTACTTACACCGAGAATGATGATGAAGGCGAAATAAATGTTGGCGATGTTGTGAAACTGCAACCAAAGGTTCTTGGGAACGAAGGAGAGGGGCGTGTATTTGGCGGTCCGGATCTTGTTTCTCACATACGAGACGCGCGGGTGGCCTTCTTCGTCCCTGGCTTCGGCTGGCAGCGGGATATTGAAGTAGACGGTGCGGCCACCCTCGCCTTCATCGCTGGCGTCGGACACTGTCGCATTCTCATCGCTCGGTGCGCCTGGAGTTTCTTTGCTCTCCGGGTGTCCTTCCGCCTCGTCCCGCTTCTCGTTTCCTCCAGAACCAATGCGCTTGTGCAAGCGCCCCAAGACAGACTCGCGTTTCTTGTTCCCCTGCTCTCCCTGGACGCGATGGGTAGCCCACCGGATTCGTTTGACGGGATTTGAGATCTCGCTGTCCTCTGGGGGGTTCTGGGACGCCATTGTTGTTGTGGTGGCGGCCTGACAACAGAAGCCCGGGGGCCGAGAGGAACGCAGCGGCGATCAGCCGGCCTGGGCCGGAGTTGGTCAGGAGCGTCGCAAGGCGGTGGACGACAGGGTGGAAGCGATGTCGAGGGTCGGGTGGGCGTGGATGGGGCGATCCGACGGTCGCAGAGCAGCGAGCGATGGAGAGCGAGCGTGGAAGAGTGTGGAGAGCAGGCGGCGGCGATTGTCGGTTAGGCCGGAATTAAGGCCAGACGGATTCTGTAAGCAGTCGCGAAAATCGGCGCCCAAGGAATGTCAGAAGCGCGCGCAGAGCGGTCGGCCAGTCATGCGGGACGGTCGGGGTCGGAACGCGTTAGAGATAGGGTAGGGCTGTCGCCGGGGCGCTCGTGGTGCTGTGAGCGGGAGGGAGGCGGGCTTGGGTGCGTTTCTATGATGCTGGTGTCGTAGCTCTGCACGCCTCACGCCTCGCCCGGGAAAGGTGGCCGGCCGAGAATCAGATTGGCGCCCGCCCGCAACGTCGTGAAGCCGAAGGTCCGGAGCGCGCGCTGTGCAAATCCAGCAGTGTGATGCATAGCGTAATCCCAGGAGGCGCGCGCCCGCGTTATTATTGCCGTGCCTGATTCCTGACACGCCCGCGCCCCGGTGCCAAGGGCGCCCGCAATGCCTGGAGGCAGGCGCAGGTGCTGACGGCAGGCTACCAACTGCCAAAACAACGCTCAGGGATGGACGAGGCTCAGCGCAAACCCTTGAAGATTAGATGACGATCTGAGCGGCGTGGGTCACGGCCGCTGTGTCATGTAACGAGCGCGGCGAGGGCCTCACGAACGCGCGCCGGCGATCTGGTGGATGCGCACGCCGCCTCTGCTGCTGCCGTCAGGCCCCAGATCCGAGAAATTGCAGCCGCAAAGTCACAGCCCCGAGGGTCCCGCGCAGGTTACTCGGGTTACTCGAGTTCCTGCAGTTGCGATCGTGCCGTCGCCCCGGCTGCTGCTAGGGGGCCGCAGGGCTTCGTCATCCCTCGCAGCCGCAGCTATTTCGAGCTCGCGCACCGTAGCAAAACCATCGTGGAGAGGCTAGCAGCGCCCCCGGCTCGGAAGCCCCGTGCATCCGCCGCCCTCGTCCAGCGCGGCGGAAACAGGAGGGCGGATCTGCCCTCGAGGCGGCAGCTGCATTATTTCGCAAATGACTCGGCCGGCCTGCCGAGCTGCTTCTTTTGTCGCGCAGCACAGTATCGGCGACGTAGGGAGACGGCAGGGAGCAGCACTGCGAGATCAGCAGGATTGCAAGCGCGTGCAGCGGTCACGTCAGCCTGTTGCAGCTACGTGGAGACGGCGTCGTCAAGGTCCGGTACGTAGCACGCAAAAGCAACGGCCAGTGCTTCTGAGCGCTGCCCGCCTGCTGGTTCACCGGCTCGTCGGTCCTTTCTTGCGAATGCTACACACTGTGCCGGCCAAGGATTCCCTGCGTCGGTGTTTCAACGCCCGTTCGGCACCAACGTTGCGCGGACGGGACGAGCCCCGGGACGCCGTCGCAGCCCTGTGGCTCGTCTGCCGTAAGCCGGACGCACCCGCCGACCGTGGGAGTACAATTGTTGTTGTTATTCACGGCGGATGTCAGCGGCTGTGCAGCCACTGTTCTACAATCGCTCTAGCCGATCGCCCAGAATAGGAGCCCGGCTGGGGCGTTAAGCATGTGTCAACATGACTCACATGCCTCAGGCAGGCCGATGCTCGGGGTCCGGGCCAAGGCGTTTCTCACGTGCCGTCGCGATCGCGTCGGCGCGCCGCGTCCCTCGCAGCCGACAGCCCACTCAGGCACGCGTGGGCCGTAGACACCCAACGAGCCCGCCCGCCGACATGAAGCGCAATGCCAACATCACAAGCTTCTTCAAGCCCTTTACCGAGCCAAGCAATGTCCGCGCATTATCGGAGGAGCGTCGCGATCGAGGCTCATCCTTTCCCTCTCTTAGTGTGCTAGGTCTGGGGAACTACGACCACACCACGCGCCGCACTCTCGCTGATGTACGCTACTTTAGATTCTAGCAAACGCCCACGTTTGCCATCTAGCGACCATGCGAAAGAGCGGTCTGCCCCATCACCTGCACCGCGCCGAGACATTTCGTCGCCTACCTTCCCGTCTCAAAATAATTCCACCCACAAGCCAGCTTTGTCTCAGCTTCAACCACATGCTTCCTCGCCGCAGGATGCGGTGGGCGCAATGAACAACTGGAACGCCCGTGGTGCAGACCCCGGCTCACCTCTCGGCTCATCCTTTTCGTCGCTCCCGACTACACAGCCATCGCAGTCTTCAACCGCTAGCAAGCGCCTTGTGAGGGATGGCATGGCTCTTGTGCGCACCTCGGACAGTGAGGAAGAAGAAGACTCCGACTCGGAGCTAGAGGACTTAAGCACAATACTGAATAAGAAGCGGCGTGCGCAAGATCCGCCGGTAGAATCGAGACCCGCGATGAAACCAAAGGAGGACAAGGCTCGGTCGACGTACGGCTTACGCTCTTACTTCAAACGCGCGCAGCCCAAACAAGAGTTCAAGACCATAGTAGCCCCACGCAACAAGTACAGGCACAAGCTATCAGATCTGGTGGCCGAGAAGCAGAAAGGCTTGGATGCCGAGGCAAGAGTTCTTGAGGCCCAGAAAAAGGCGGAAGCGGCAGAACGGGCAGAAGAAGAGAGCAAGGAAAGCATCAGACTTACAAAAGAAGGCCTCAGCGCCGCTTTGGGGGACGACGAGGGCGCGCAGAGAACCTTCGAGGCCCTCAAACGAACCGAGGCGCTCGAAACTGACCAAGTCTGGCAATTCTTTGCAGCCAATGGAGACCAAAAAGCAGCTCGATCAAAATCAAAATTTCCGGCGCGAAGTCTGTCGAGTGAAGGCTGGCATAAAAAGCTGATCGGTGGGTTTGACCTGCTCCCTGTCCTGGTACAAAAGTTCACACACTTTAGAACCTTCTACCCGCGATGCGATGTTCGTTTCGGGAATCATAAAGAGCAGGGTTTACGAAGAAACTCTGCCCGACGAAGTTATCTTGTGGATGATCGACGAGCTCTGCCAAAACCAGAAGGAAAGCCTCACAGGCGCGTATCTAGATGTATTAGATGTAAGTTACTTCCATTGGTTGATCCGCAGCATTGAAACAGGCGCTCAGACGCAGTCAACGGTGGTCCTTCTGAATGGCTATCCGCGACCCCGTTGCCGGCGTGAGGGATTCCGTTGAAATGTCTCTTGAGGCTTTATGCTAATTTGATTAGTCTTCCGCACCACAGGTACGAAAGCTTCTTGACAAACAAACTGTATCCGGCCTCTTTGAGAAACTTGGTGTCAGGAACGAAGCGATCACAATCGAGTGCGAACCAGTTCCAATATCCCCCATCGAGGTGTCTCCTCATGGTTAGTCGCAATCTCTTTCGGCATACTGTCATCGCTGATTTCCACAGACCCGAAGATAGCTATCCCTTATGGAACCCGCCCATTGCTTGAATTCCTGAGAAGAGCGGCGCCCAACATTCAAAGTGCCACAACAGAATATGTGCTCGAGGTCCTAATCCGGCTTAGCTTTGATGACAGCGTGCACCAGGATGGATACACTCAAACCCAATGCCAGGAGGCCATCACGGCTATGTTACGCTCTCTCTCCGTTGAAGACGAGCGCGAGCCCTTGCGGCGTGTCTCGCAAACTCTATTCAAGAATTTCAGAAACCATGGGCCCAAAGATGACAGAATGATCAACCATGTCCTACAAGCTCAGCTGGTCCAGTCCCTCCCTTTCGCGACACAACGCGAGGCTACATTCCAACGCAGGCTCGCCCTCGCTTTCTTTCTCGACAGCCCCAAACCCCTGACGCTCTCCCTCACCGCCCCCGGCATCCTCCCCGCTGTCCTCCAATCTCTCGCCCACAATCCGCTTTACCGTTTCAGTCGAAGCACTGACTACGCCGACGTCACCGCTGCGTTCACTCTCCTGGACACCGCCATCGACAACGGTTTCTCGGACCGGACTTTCACGCAAACTCTCCGCAGCGTCGACCGGCATACTCGTGATGCTACGGCGCGGCAGCTCCGCGATGGGGCCCGGGCTGCCGAGGACGAGTTCAACTTCGGCATCGATGCCCTCACCGCCACGATCCGCCGCATCATGGGCCAGATCCGTGGGTCTGGAACGGACAGCGTCCGTATGAGTGAAGCCAAGGGCACCATGGAGAGGCTCGTCTACCGGCTCGAATCCAGCGTACGCACCCGGGAGGCGAGCAGTAAGGACATCTTCGCAGACTCCATCGGACGAAGCGCAGGCCTCCTTGAATCGTGGGTGCAAGCGGGAGGCGGCAGCAACGGCGGTGGTGGCATCGAGGAAGTCAACGGCAATGCGCCCCAGAAGGAAGAGGACGGCGGCGTCAAGAGCGAGCCAGACGACGAGTGTACAGACCAAGTCGCGGCCGAAGTGAACCAGGATGTTAAAGTCGTCCACAACGACGTCGGCCACAACGTCAAGCAAGAAGCTAACGGGACTTAAGAGCCGTGGCCGCGACCGCGAGGCCACGTAGGCCGAGCGCAGTCGCGCTCCTGCTGTTGCGACCGCTTCTTTTGATTGCATGAAACCGGCGTTGGGGGAACAGGGCCAAGACAAAATGGACCGGGTTCTGGAACCGTGACTATTTCTGGATAGGCTTGATCGGGGCGTCTCCGTGATAATGGGGTATTAATCCTTGGTGGCGTTTTCGGTAACGGTCGCGGGGCGTCTGGAATAACGAAAGAACAGCCTCTTTTTTTCCCTCAGTTTCTCCTCATTACCGAACCTTCGTTCGGCTTTCGGTCTTCTCTTGTTGTTCCCGTGCGTTCTGCGCGAATTTTTCCTCTAGAGCACTTGTGCGAGCGAGGACGGAGATGAAGGACGATGTCTATGAACTTGCAATATCGAAAAGAGCGGTTTTTTCTTCTAGAAGTCTATCACTTTCGAACCCTTTTTCTTTTCCCTATCCTTTTCGGCGATCCTTCGGAATGACCGGCCACATGAACCTCCGGCGTGTACCCCTGAAGTTGCGGTGGGCTTGGTGGAGTCCCTTTTTCCCTATCTTGTCCTCGCTTGCTCGGCTCGGTAGATCTCAGGGGGGATGTCCAGGGGACCCGGAGATGGGCCGCGATGGACCTTTTACGAGCGTAAGAGCGGAGCAAAAGGCGGTGGAAGTGGTTGAGAATGGTCGTTGCTGCTGTGAAGGCGGTAAGATACCAATTGTTGAGAGAAGCAGCACCTTGAGGTTTCTTTATTGTGATGTCGATGTATGCAGGTGTTTCTTGCATAAGCGCTCTTCGCTTGGTCTCGGATAGATGGAAATCATTTTAAAATTTGTTGGCTGCATCTAAGCGACATCGGTCCAAGTACAAGGCGCCCTGGGACAGTTCAGAGATTGTTGCGACTGGGCGGCAGTACATGAGGCTCTTAGATGGGACGGATGTGCTCGAAGAGGCTTAGACGAACCCATCTTGCTAACGCCTCATTTTCTTCTACGGTGCTTCTAGCGTTGCAATTCACACAACTAAACCCATTTGAAATTAGAGAACTGTGCTAGGTGTCTACGAGAGCGAATGTGCCCAATGTTTGTGTGACCTGTGCTCGTAAGCGCATACGGCCGCGTAGCGGCAAACAAAATAGAGACTCGAGAAGCGCCCAATCACTTGCAGGGCTACACACTCATGGTAGAAAGGAGGAAGATGTGAGATTTTCGAAATAAAGCCGTTGTCTTCGCATTGTCACTTTTGCATCATGACTGCTCGTGACACCAGGGAATCGCAACAGCGACCTACCAATTAATCCAGTTATTCCATTTGCAGATAGCCGTCTGATAGCATTATACTTACTCTTCTCACACGTGACACTTCAACGCTCTATACAATGAAATGGCTGTTCAATGGCATGGCCTTCACCTAAAGGAGAACCAGTGTCGAGGTTGAGCAGGAAAATGATCCGTGCCCGTGAAGCTCCACCTACACACGGCCCAGTCCAAGAACCAGACCACCTCAACGCCAAAAAAGAAATTTCTGGTATACGTGTCCAGGAGGCAAAAGAAACTCGACGTTGACAAGATTCGAACTTGTGCTCCCGAAGGAAACAGATTTCTAGTCTGTCGCGATAACCACTCCGCCACAACGCCTTTGCTGTTGTATCATGCCGAAGGCATATTACTAAGCCATGAAAAGAGTCAGTGGGCAACACACAATATATACCAAAAATGTTGCCACGAATGAATGGTATGAGGCAGTGCAGCGCGTAGAGCTTAGTGAGATCGTATTAATTTACGCCTATCTTCATGAGCAATAATGACGATGTTCCGAACAAAAATGGCTTGAGCGAGTACGAGGAAATGTGTGCTATTTTTGGGACACTGTGACGGAAGAGTTTGAGTATACGCAGGAGCTTACGCAGGAGCTTACGCTTCCCGAACGAATGCAGCAATTGCAGCATACGAACAGCATGTGAGTCAAAGACGAACGGGACGTGTCATCTCTCGAAATACCCCGGGGCCGGCACTGAAGTGGTTAGTTTTCGAAACTCTCCGTTTGGCTCTGGGCACTTCTGTAGAATGAACCCTTTCGGCAATCAGAGGCACACCTGATCGCTTGACTCTTCAAAAACGGGAAATATACGAGTATCCGTCCCGTGAATTCTTTTAAACGTTGAGTTACTGCTCGCAGTGGAACATGACCGAACGGTACGGTTCAAATCCCCTTACTCCTCCTATAATTTGGACTGAGCCCCTCCACCTGGTCGTGCCAGTATTTCTGGGGACTTTCAGAGAGCGAGGTCCCCCCAACCATCCCCACCCAGCCCCGCCTAGGTTGCGCTTGTCACGGTTCACCTTATACTCGTTAACCAGCACCCAATGATACTCAATATGGACCTTCCTCCCCCAACACTCCTTGTTGAGTGCTTAGTTACGAGTATGAGTCACGTTACATAGCTTGAGTATATGTATATAAGCAATGCATGAATCCAGAGGAATCTGCTCTTGAGTGATTTGTTCTGACTATCTATTGTGCGCATTGTGCTCCTTGATCCTGTCAGGAACTGGCCCACTTAGCCTCATTGTCACCCAAAGAACACCAAAGACTGCCGCATAAGACAAACCACATGGAAGAAAACCAATAAGGCATAGTAACCAGCCAGACATAGCTCATATAGACACAAATATAAATCGAGGGGTCCTCCTTCACAAAACGGACCAGAGATTCGTTCATGGAGACTTCTCGTGTCACAATTGGACTTATTGCCTTAACGTATCTACGTTCCTTATAGATCCAGTCATCCCTACAGTACTGTCGACCTCCAAGCCTCCCTCAAAACTCCGACCGCCCTCACAGCCAGAGAGCCGCGCTGTACAAACGTGCAGTACGGCATCACTTCTCGCCACCAGCCTGTGTCTTCGGCTTCTGTCAGAAACTGGACCATTAAATCCCATTCACACCCAATCAGTACCGCATATATCTAAAGAGACGCAGTTACATTGATGGTGCAGGCGGACCACAGTTGCCAGCCCCGAGGCATACTACAGAGATGTATATATATCAAATTTGGCTCTTGTGAATGGATGTTTGAGTATCTATTCTTAAATCTACCGTATTAAATTTAGATATCTTGATCCGTATTTCTTGAAATTTTCATCCCATTTCCCTTCGAATCCCACAACACTACTGCGCTAATCGAAGACCGCTCTACAAAGGAGAGCGCACTATGGGGCGGGCTGTGTCCACGGCACTGCTATGCCAACGCAAATGTCGAGCGCAAGGCGCAGGATTGATATCAGCCGCAGAACAGATTGGTGATGAGGGAAGGTAACGGAGAAGTAACAGCAGCAGGAGGGGTATTAGTAGTAGCGAAGTAGTTGGAGCACGAGGGAAGGATGGGGGATTGGACACCATACTAGCGCGGCTGCTACTCTTCTACCCGATTGAGTGCATGTAAATGCTTCTAGTCCCGCTTGAGTGGGATAGCGGTGCTGCTGCTGCCGTTGTTGACAGGGAGATTACATTGCCATCGATATGCTATGATGGCGGGGCGACACGCAACTCAAGAACGGTGATCAGCACTGATGACAACAACAGTAGGGGAAAGAAAGACATGGCTGGGAACTTGAAGTGGCTGACCAGCGCCTTCCACCTACTCATCAAACTCAAGCACCCATCAATTAACCACCATGTGATGGGCTGGCGCGTTGAATCTCGCAGGGCGGAGACTTTATTCACTAATTTTTAAACGCCGCGTTCATGGTGTAAGAGGGATGTCGCGGTGTGGAGTTGGCATTATTGACAATTGATTAGAGTGTTGATGGGTATCTGGTTTTCAAGGATCCGGTAGGGCTCGTAGATTATTACATGAGAGATAGAAACCTCGGCGTGATAGAGAAAGAGAAGTTGCAAGTCTATCTAGATCTGGTGAGGGGAAGAAGAAGAGGAAGAGTCCGGATAACGGCACAATTTTATGCAGAACTTTGTAATGCAATATCCTGAGTAAAGCACAACGAAGCGAGAAAAAAATTAATTTCTATTGATATTCGAACTGTTAATGGGAAGAGGGACTACATGTTATATTAATTACAGCAGACAGAAGGACCTGCGGTTCAGTGTGCGTAGACCGAGAGTTCAATATGGTGATATTGCGTGTATTACGTTCGAGGAAATATTATATTAAACGTGAAGAAAGTGAGCATCTAAGACCTCGTGTATACAGATTAAAAAAGGAAGTCGCTACATTAAGGAAATATAACGTAGTATGATGAAATATAGAAGACTGATACCGAATCTGTTATCTCATTCTACGTACGGTCGACATATTCTGTACTATCATTTGAATCTATGACGTAAAGTAGACTCTTGTTTTTCTCGTGTCCGACAAGCATTCTAACGGAAAAAAGTCTCACGGTATAAGATACAGCTGAACAGATTGCATAGTGATTGTGTTCTCGCTATATACCGGTCTTTATAAACCTGGATGCTGTTTGCTTGGTACATACCTTCTAGAAGTTCGCTTGCTTGTGCTCGGCTTGATTTTCCACTGATACCGCATATCGCACATCTATAAATTTCACACAGCTACCGTTGGATCTTACAGAATTGTGTTTTCATCCAGAAATCTATAGAGTCCACCTTTGAACATGGTGGCCGGGATGACTGGAGCAGATGAAGGGATTTACAATCGCAAGCATTAGCGTATCCTGTTTTCACTCTCCACCGAAAGTAGTTTTTTTTCTTTTATATAGTAATCACGCCAGTCCGTCGAAAACCCAGACCAATCATACGTCCAACGACCAACAGTCAAATTCACCCTTTCCAACGCAACCAACTCGTGAAACAGCTCAAGGCAACAAGATCCCAATTGATCAATTTCCAACTCCTAACCCCTCAATCAACAACAGATCCGCTCCCTTCCAACTCTGTTAGATCTTGATATTTCCATGATCATCGGCATGATCCCATGTGTGCTTAATAAAATTCTGGCGTAGTGTTAGCTGCAAGGTCCTTAGAGCTGGGTCTCCTTTACGTACGGTTACCGTTCTTCTCATCGATGTGCCTGTAGCGGGCCTGCTCGGCGCGGTCCATGAGAACCATAGCGATGTATAGGAGCAAGACAGTATCGAGACCTGTTGAGACGCAATTGGTTAGCATCGGTAGAATTGAGCTGATGTGGCCGGGAAAAAAATGAGTGCCGAAGGAGATCCCTCCGGTCTCCTGCGGGATCAACCGTTCCCAACGCCGATCCGAATGCCTTATTCGTATCTCTTATCACCATCCCATCACGTCCACCCTTCATTTTGCCTGCTCATACACATCGGACCTTCTTGCCCTCCTCTTGCGTAACCTCAATACTAGAGAGCATTCCAGATGAAAGTCTTGGCGGCCCACTTCAAATATCCCAATGACAACCACCTTTCCGTTCAACCCCGACATGGATCGGCGAGCCCAGAACGTCGAACCACAATCCAAACGAAATAGCGAAGCAGGGGGTCTAAAAAATAACGCAACTTACCAACTAGACCGAAGGCAGCCGTGAAGATTACATCGAGGTACTGGTTGGCGAAGCTGCTGAACGGTCCGATGCAACCGCCCAGGTTAGCCGCGACTACTGCATCCGTGCATGTGCCGTCGGTGATGAAAGGCGGTGAGGTCGGGTCGTTGTAGCCACAGCACTTGAACTAGAAAACGAGCAACGTTAGCTTCTCTTTCTGCGCATTCCTTTTTCCTTGGGCCCATTGGGGCCTAGAAAACGGGTAGGCGGGTCGGATGGCGGCGCGTGTGGGGAACATTGCAGATGTAGGCGGATTTACGGAAAAGTAAAGTTTGGGGGTTGCGGCTGTGTAACGGCGGAAGAAAAAGTATGAGTAAGACGCATTGAGAAACGAAGATACGGCCGTCCAGCGGTGAGATTATTGGGTCCTTTGGCATCATGTGGCATCAAATGGCGAGTCATCTGTCCAATGAACAGAGCGGCTCTAGTCGCCAGACGGGTCCCCTAGATCCCACCGAGGCCGGGGATAAACTTCGCTTCCCAATCCGCCTTATTTCGGACATGTGGTGGAAGTCAGCTGCATACCTTCTGCTGCAGCAGGCTCTGCGTCTCGGGAGCCTCAGCGGCCCAGATCGACCCAAGCATGCGCCGCGTCCGCAACGTATTGATCCAGAGGATGACGCCAATAACCAGCGTAAAAGTGCCGCAAAAGGTAACCATGTAGCCGTGAAAGCGCAGCCAGCCGCGGTTAGTGGGCAAGAAGATGGCAGGTAGGGCCAAAAGGAATGTGGCAAAAATGAAGATGGCGTTAACGATGGTGGCGGTCAGAGGGGTGCGCTTGAGCAAGAGGTGCGGTGCGACACTGTCGGCCGTTGGTTCTGAGCGCATGCTGTTCTCGCTGAACAGGGCGAAGCCCATGAGCAGGCCGCCGCTCAGCAGAAACAGGATCTCGAAGCCGAGGAAGGAGAGCATCAGTTTGTTCGCCATGGCGTTGGAGAAGACTTGAGAACGACTTGGATTGGATTAAACGCTCGTCTCGACGACCAGCGCGAGAGGCTACGGCGGGCGAACGAAGGGAATGAGAGAATGAATGAATGAACAACGGCAGAGCGCCTGCGACCCGGCCGAACGAGGGAATTACAAGGTTGTAGAATAGAGAGATATGGCCACCAAAAGAAACAGAGTCGAAGAGGAGAAGAACAGCAGCAGGAAGAAAAGGGAAGCGCGAGTGCATTGCAAGCGCCCGGCGCAAGAAGCTTGAAGCTACTCGACGTGTCAGTGGAGAGAGATCGAACGCGGGACGTCTCAGGCGCGCGACAAGCTGCAGCGAATCATTGGCTGCGAGTGCGGGCCGCGACTGGAGCCGCAGGCGGCGGGCGTCTGGGCATCGCGCAACACGGCGCTGCGGCAGGACAAGAGGGATCTCTCTTGTGCAACTGAGGGGCGTGATCGAACTGCCTCTTCCGGTGGTTGCGCAGTGTCGCAGAGGCTGGCTTGTCGGCGAGTCGGCGTGCTCGCAGGGCTCGGCGGGCGGTGGTGTGCTGCCGGCGGTGCTGAGTCGCGATCAACAAGGGCATGCAAGCGAGGCGGCGTCGGATGCGGAAGGCGCGCCCGGGCTGGCGTTTCAGCGGCTGCGCAGTCTCGCACGTCGCAGGCGCAGGTTCGGGGCAGTCGCAGTCGCGGTCGCGGGCGCGGCGCCGGCTGAGTCGTGCCTCGCACCGGTCAGAGCGCGCGGGAGCAGGCGACGGCCAGCAGCAACGGCTGCGCGGGTTTCACAGGCTGCTTCTCGGCTGTACCTCGGTCCCGGAGGATGCCGGTCCGCGGGTCATGTGAGGGGAGCGGCATGGCTAGCCCATTTCAGACGGCCAGCGCCTTCCTTTCTCCGGCACGCCCTAACCAGCTTCCCTCGACCCTAATCCCCCTTCGGCGACCGCCCGTGAGCGACTCTCTTGCAGCGACACGACGCCCGCTAGGCACCGCAACAGCAAGGTAAGCGAACCCTCTCACCCCGCCGGCCCAGCGAGCACGTCGCGCAGCGCGCGCCCCGAGCCTGGCGCCTGCCCGCGCGCAGCGC
>RHKH01000008.1:2992-133201 GCA_009829795.1 Lasiodiplodia gonubiensis
ACTGAAATGGGGTATGAAAGTGTGGGTACACCAATTGGACGGTAAGATCAGCCATTTTGCACCCCGCACTTGTGTGCAACGTTCAATCGGAGGCGAACACCGGTTTTTGTTAGTCCTTTGTTAATCGTGGCCAGAAGTCATAAGTCAATATTCAAAAAAGAACCTAACACAGCGGTCAATACGCGCTCAACATGTCCCTTTCATTGATTCAGCCGTTACTAGATTGACGTAGCAATTTGGAAGCTCTCTTTACTTTGCCGTCCTTGCCATAATCTTTTCCACAGCCTCTGGGCTCTGCACCCACTGCTCATCTTCATCCAGCAGCGTCTCCTTCTGCTTCTTCCAGTTTGCTCTGATCCACTCTGCCCTCTCCCTACTCCTTGGCTTAACTTCGACCTCATAAGGATTCATCGTGTTCACCAGCCCCGGTCTCACATCGTCCATGTCGATGTCAATTTCCTTTCCAGTCACCGGGTCCTTCTTTTTCTGGACGTCGAACGCCCACAGCCAGTGAGAAATGACAAAGAATAGGTTCTGCTCGGCGACATGCTGACCCGGACAAATGCGGCGTCCAGCGCCGAAGGCGAACAGATCTGTCCGGGCGCCCACCTGCTCGTCCGATACCACCGTCTCAAGCCTGCCCTCCCAGCGTTCCGGCCTGAAGACCTTAGGATCTGGGTAGGCTTCCGGGTCGCGATGGATACCGTGGACGTTCAAGATGACTATAGTGTCCGCTGGTACATGATACTCGCCAAGTTGCATCGATGTCGTGGTGGCGTGGGGAAGCGCCAGGGGCGCGACTGAGATCCAACGCTGCAGTCTGGAAAGCGCGAAGGATTAGCATGGGGTACCTGAATACCGATAACGAGAGATGTTGGACCTACTCTTGGATACACTGCCGGGTGTAAGGGAGATCAATGGCGTCGTTCTCATTGGGCAGGCGATCAGGGCCTACAACTCTATCGATCTCTATGGATTGTTGTTAGCATGAAGTAAGTGAAATGCAGAATCTGGGTAAGACTTCGTGAAGAGGCGGATGCACTAACCTTCCTGAGCTTTCTTCTGTATATCCGGCCACAGCGCCATAGCGGCAAGGAAGTTGTTCAAGCTACTCGCCGTGGTATCCGTCGCTGCGACGAGCAACTCGTTCGCCACTTCCATTCCCTCGGTCTCGGTCAACCCTTCCCATCCAGCCTTCAACTTCTCTTGAATCGCTGTAATGAAATTCGGCAAAAACTTCTCCCCATTCTCAACCCAGCCCTTCGCATTCTCCCAATGCCTTTTCAACATCCTCTCATGATTCACCCCCAGTCTCTCCGCCTCCCTCATCGCCGGCAGCCACCAACTGCCACCGGGCAACTTCCACACCCAATCCACGCTGTCCATCCACTCCGTCTTCAGCTGCAGCGTCGAGATCTCCAAAATATCGTCCATGACCTCCCTGATGACCGGGTCGTCCTTGGTCACCACGCGCCTCCCATTCATCATGGTCATGCCCACGCTGTTGCTGAACCGCTCCACGTGCGTGCGCCACATAGCACTGTCGTTATCATCGCACACGTCGGCCACGAGCTTGGCGGCCTCGAGCTTCTGGTAGGGCAGGTAGGAGCGGGCGGCGCCGACGTTGAGGATGGCGTGCCACATGCGGCGCGCGGCGCGCCAGCGGGCGCCCGACATCAGCGCCGGCGCGTAGTTCTGGCGCGCGACCAGGTCGACCTTGTTGGCCGACGGCCGCCCCGCCGTCGCCTGCCCGCGCTTGTTGAAGATGTCGTGCGCCGCCGCCGCCGAGTTGACCACCAGCACCGGCGTGGCCCCGCGCATCACGGTGAAGACGGGCCCGTAGGTTTTGGACCATTCGGTGTAGGTGAGGTGTGGGCGGAGGGTGTTGATCTGGGATGGAACGTCAGTGTTAGGAGTGAATTCGAGAAGATTCATCCATGAGATCAGGGGGCGGTTGGCTTGATTAAGATAGAGGCATATAGGAAGTGAACCAAGGGGCAGGGGGTAGAGGGTGGTGGTAAGATGTTGGGTTCGGACACACTTCTTTGAGATTCCCCCAGAGCGGACGCGTGGGTGGACCTGGTGGGAAACCGTGGGGCCGCGAGCCGATTCTGAGAATGCGACGCGTGATATAGGCCAAGAAAGTGAAGATAATAGCGCCCAGCACCATGGACGCTCTAAAGCGGGCAGAATGTGAAGAAGTAACGGTATCCATGATGAAAAGATCTTTCTCAGGGATATAAGACAAGAAAGAATTAGTGAATTCAAAAGGAAGCAGATCAAGGGTCTCGATTGAAAAGGCTGAAATATATATCCTAACTCCTTCAGAGGCTCTTTTGCCCCCCACGTGGCTACCCTTCGTTGCGGGTTGACGGAGGAAAAGTCACAGAAACTGAAAGCTTACTCATTGGCTGATCACATAATGGTGATTAATTTGGGAATCTACTGTTTAAAGCAATTAAGCCGAGCTGTTGTTCAATGGATAACGGTCTAGACGTTACACAGCAGGATTTAGGCCTTCAGATGCGTCTGCCGAAGGTTTATCACATTGCTAGATAGCCTCGCGTCTCCAATATGCCAACCTAGCATGGATATCTGCCTGCCACGCCTTACTCTCGACTGGAACATTCCGTGTATATGCATATAAGCAATTAGTAGCCCTTGAGTACGACGAAGGTTGACTGTTCCGCGGAGATGCGGATGGAGCACACGGTCTCACGTCCATCCAAAACGTGGCAGCACCGAATCCATTATATAACAGTTGAACTAAAAGAACTACTGCTTTGGAAGAGAGGTTCTCATTTCTTGGAATAGCTGTAGCTGACTCTTTGTTCTAGTTAATCAACTTGTTGCGCTGCAGAGCGCCATCGATCCTTGTCCATGCAGGTAGCCGCGACCCAGGTTCGTTGATTATCATCCACTCCTTTCGTTTGGATGCGAGACGAGCCGGATGATACACGCGATTCCGGCTTGGCGTGCGCTGAAACTAGGATTCCCAGTGCCAGCCGTATTCACTTCTTCGGAATGAAGCGGCAAGAATGGTAATAGTGCAGATATGTTCATCGGGGTTTCTTCAATCCTGGCAGTTTCTGGTTGGACAGAAGTCTACATAACGGCGTGCCAGGTGTTTTAGACGGTATATGCCGAGGAAGATGATCCTCGGATGTATCACCGGAAGTAGAAGCTTGCTTGCTAATTGCCACCTTGAAGATGCACAAGGCCCAAAGATGAGCCGTATCCATCCTTTTGCATCAGTTCCATTATTGGATGGGGCGGCCTCGTCACGCGGTCAGCAATCAAGTGCGCCCAATTGCCGTTCAACGTATATCCATGAAGCCGCCTTCAGGCAAGACAATGCTCTTACCCAGCGAGAGTGCGGCTCAAAGGTCACCAGAAACACAGCCTGACATAAATGTAAAATTTCCCGCCCAGTACACTTATGGAAAAGAGATCCGGTCAGCTTATCCGCCATTCAAACGATAGATGCTTGCGAGGAACCGTCCAAATTCAAGGGCTTACTATCTCCATCACCTCTGCGGTCGATCAGCGGGAAGGATCAACAAAATTATCACACAGAGCCCCCCTGGCCCTATCGGAGGAAAAAGCTGCAACTCCTTCCCGCGTCTAAGCTAACGTTCTCTCTCGGCGCTCCAATCGCACACTGACAATAAGTCTGACAAGGCGGACGATCGGACAGCGATAGAGTCTGACAAGGCCGACATTCGGATAGCGATGTAGTCTGACAAGGCCGACGTTCGGACAACGAGGCAATGGTCAGAAAGCCTTTCGGAGCCGACCGCGTCCGCTTACGGTAATGCAGACGTAAGGTCCGCCCGGGAATAACGGCGCTGAGCGATATAGGCCCGCTGATGATCAGGGCAGAACCCAGTTTTCCCTCTGTGTGTGACGTGGGGCTTTGCTGCCTGCTCATTTGACTTTTGCAAGCTTGCATGTGACGCGGCTGAGGTTTGCAGCGGGGTAGGCAAGGCTGTTGCTGGTGGTGCCGATAGCGACGGGGGGGACGCGGGTCCGTATATGCAGCCGAAGCGACACAGTGACGCTACACATGCACACGGAAAGCGAGGCTACGGCTTTGATACTGGTATGGGTTGTATATTGGCCCACCATAGGAGGGCGCTCGGGTGGGGTAATAGTGGAGCATACACCATGTCTACGAACGTCCAGGGTTGTGAGCACAGTGATGTGCATGTGTATGCATCACCATCTATCGCCAAGCTGAGAGCAGCACCCGCTTCATCAAAATATGATTAGAAGCAAACTCGTGTGGGAAAATGAACAAATACCACTAAATTTGCCGTTGCTACGCTTTTCCTGAATGCTATCCATAAACGGTTATACGCGGAATACCGGAACCCCTGGCAGATATTTTCCAATACCTCTACCCAAATGTTTCTACTACGCGGCTAGCTGATGCTACCCAACAGATGCACTCACATCCCCACTCCCCTCCCTCAAATTTGCCTACACCATCTTTCCACGACCCTATCCAACCCTGGCCCCACGCTCGGCGCAATCTCCTCGAGCGCGACATCACACCTCACCATGGCGCTGTCGGCCGTGCCTCCACCGATGCCGCCTCCGCTGCCGCCTCCGCCCACGACGGGCATGATCAGCTCCCAGCGAATCAAGTTCTCCCACTCCCTGCGCGCCGGCTCGCGGCCCCAGACCTTGGTGCCCGAGGCGAGTGCGCCGCCGGCCGCTGACGCGATCTTGGCCCGGCTGGCCAGCGCCACGTACTCGGCGTACGCCATGTTGAAGTTGCACGTGTCGGCGTCGTGGATGATGTCGAGGCGGGCGGCGGCAACGAGCAACGCGAGGGCAAGGTCCGAGAGGTGCGCGAGGAGGGAGAGCTTGGAGTCTGGCGGGGCCAGGAGGGTTGCGGAAGTTGCGGCGGCTGTTGTGGTGGCTGAGGTGGAAGTAACGAAGTGGGTTGGTGTGAGGGGGAAGGTGGAGGGCGTAAGGAGGGAGATGGGGAGGTGGAAGGTCGAGAGAGCCGCGGGGACGGACTTGTGGAGGTGATAGTGCGGGGCAAGGTAGGTTTCGAGGAAGTGAGGGTCACCGAAAAGAGACTGCATCATTTGTTAGTACTCAAGTCCCATTTGCAATACTGGAATGTCTCACCTCTATAGAATCATTCCAAGCAGTAAGGAGGTTCGCGGGATTTGCCGCTTGTTTGCTCTTGGAGCCAGCGCGGGACTTTGATGGAGTTTGGCTGGCAAACGTGGTCTGCTCCGACTCGCTGAACGTCTCAGGCCGCAGCCTCAGATTCGACTTGCACATTTCCTGAAAGGATGCCAAGTTCTTTGCCAAGGACAAGTGAACGTATCGATGGCTGAATCTGCTCTTCACTCGCTTCTCAAGATTCTCAGAGACACCGATTCTTGTCGTTAAGCCTAGGACGGTAATGGGCGCTTTTCTTGACTGTGCAATGTCGAACAGATTGTACAGCAAAGTTTGACGAGGATGAGAAGCGAAGAGGTCGAACTCGTCCATGATGAAGATGACTGCTTTGGCGACTTCGTCAGATTCCTCCCCCACCAGCTCCGAAGGATGAGACAAGAGCGCGAGGAGAGTAGCCAGTGTATCGGCATAGTTCTTGCCGACAGTGTCTTCCTCTACATCCATCTCCTTTCCAAGCTGCCTCCAAATTTCACGGAGCGCAAGCTTGTCATCGGTATGGACAAAGCCATTCAACCTGATAACGTGAAAGTCCTGTCGCTGATCCTTGGACAATTCTTTCAACACCTGATTGACCAGCGCTGTCTTGCCACTTCCCCGAGCCCCAATCATGAGCATAGAATTTCCTTCTCCGGCACTGATGGTTTGCTCCACGAGCTGATGGACCTTCTTATATTCTTCTTCAAGACCTACCAGCGGTACGGGTTCCTTGCCGGTGGTTTGACCCAAAACTTTGGCCTTGAGCAAGGTCAAAGCATCTTGTGAAGGGTCAGTTCCAGAAGACTCAACCGCCTTCTTTGATGTGCTCTGCGACTTGACGGACTGATTGCGCCGCTTTGCAATAGGCGATACAGTCGGTTCAGGTGTAGCATCTACTGCGTTTTTTTCGCTTGCCTTATCTCCAGTTTCAACCAAGTCTCGCAAGCTCGTCTTCTCCTCCGTCGGCTCTGTAGCTGATGGCTTAGTCGGTGTCTTCGTCTTACCGGCTGGCTTCCTGGCAGTCCGAGGCTCGTCATCCTGCTCTTCGTGACCATTTTCTTGTGCTTTCTTCGTCGTACGTGTCTTCCTGGCTGGCGTTTCTTGCTTCTTCTCCGCCGCTTTTGCTCTTCCATTCCGCGACTGCGCAGGCGCAGACTCAAGCTCATTGGCATCGTCTTTCTCTTCTTCAGGCGCAATGGCCGCCCGCGTGTTGCGACCGCGCCTCACAGGTTTCGGCGCGACCTTTTCCCCATTATCCTGCTCGCTATCATCCCCGGGGATATTCTCCTTGAACGAGTCGCTCAGGGTCGCAGCCTTTGGCTTCGCCCGCGCCGCTCTCTTTGGTGGCTGTGCGCGTTTTGTAGCAGTAATAGTTTCGTTTTGCAGTTGTCTAGCCGGCGATTCTCCAAATGCGCTGTCGAAATCATCGTATACGTCTGGGTCGTCGAGGTCGTTGGCGTGGCCTTGCGGGCGGGCGAGTCTCGAGCTGGCGCGGTTGCCTTCGGCGGAAAAGAGGCCGGCACGGCGTGTCGGTCGCTTCAGAGTGCTTTTCGCAGGCGTGGGAACCGGCGTTGATTTATCGGCGGTTGCGAGCGCATCGTCGTCGGGCGTGCTCAGCTTGCGGCGCTTGGCTGAGCGAGCGCCGGTAGCCATATTTGAGTCTTCTAGAAGCTGTCGGGATTTTGAGCGGCTTCAATTGGACATCGCGTCGTCGCAGAAGGGACACGTCCGTTGGTCGTGTCAAGGAGAGTGTAGTGGGTGTTGTTTACGCGGGCGACTTGAGGGCTTGACGAATTGCGCGCGGATCCTGGCGCCTCCATCACACGTGAGCATGTGAGACCGCGCCTACGCGTCGTGCCTTCTCGTTTGGTGTCATTCCCGTCCTTACTCGGACTTGCAGTGTTTCTGGCCTTCTTTTTATCTCTTGAGCATGTTCTTTGTCTAGGAAGAGAAATGCGCTAAGTCGTTGCCGGTTTCGCGACTTTCGACTGCGTCATCGACCCTCGTCACTGCAGCCTCCAACTTCACGCCGCATGCTCCCGCCATGGCGAAGATCCAGGCTGCCTCTCTCTCAAACCGCACCATCAAGCGGCCGCGCAAAAGGAAAGCCCAGGATAAGCCACTGGCCGAGGAGGAGCAAGCAGTCGAGACTTCGACAGAGGCCGCCTCCGCATTCTCCGCTGCAACCACAACCGTTCCGACCAAGACCCATGATGGTGGTAAGAAGCCGCGACGCACCAAAAAATCCGACGCCAATCCCACCCTACGTAAGAAAACCTCTTCCAGCTTTGTCGAATCATCCATACCATGGCCGGAGCACTTTACCAAACTCCAACAGGTCTATCGTGCCATGAACCTGGTTTACACTTTTTGTTGCACCCGCAAACACTTTGCCACCACCCTGGACAACATCAAAACCACTGTCGAGGGCCACATCAAGCGAGAACTGCTGATCGATGACGTCGCCCAACTCAAAGCGCTTGTGCCATCTGCCATCAACTTCGTTTACGTTGATGAAGCCATGCTCCAGGTCAACCTAATGGGCTCGGAGGATAATATGGCAGGCAGACGAGCAAACGAATTTCGTCTTGCTGACTTAGAAGACCGAGAAAAAGAAGAGAAGAGTGAAGTCCTGCTCTTCGAGTTTACCGACGGAGATCTTAAGCGCCAGGTTCAGCACAAGAAGACCGGAGAGCCGACCAAGGCCACCCAGCCGCTTCGCAGGGAGGACTTGAAAGTACCTGTTTACAGCCAAAAGCAAATGTTGAATCTGATCGAGAAGCGTAACGCGAAATTCACCTCCGCCGTCAATCAGTGGCTCAACGACTGCGCCGAACTAGACCAAGACCCTTTGCAGAAACTTATGGATGAATACCTTGTCTATATCCCAACGCCGTCAGAAAGCCGAGCAAACACTCCAGGACCAAGCGGCCGAACAAGTAATCTACCGTCAACAATCCCCTCGGAGCGGAAGCCTATCCCTGAGATCGTAGACGAGATCAAAAAACTAGAATGGTACACAGGCCAGATAGTCCCAGACGGCCACAGAGTATTCGATCCGCAAGAAGCCATTTACGGAGATCTGAACTTTCGCCTCTCCCAGAACCTAGTCAACGCTCTGTACAACACGCGTAACATTGAACGGCTCTACGCACACCAAGCCGAAGCTATCAATAATTTGCATGACGGCCACAATGTCATCGTATCAACCTCGACCAGTTCAGGTAAATCCTTGATTTACCAGATTCCAGTGCTCCACGAACTGGAACATGACCTCGACACGAGAGCAATGTACATTTTCCCCACCAAAGCCTTGGCTCAGGACCAGCGACGAAGCTTGAAAGAGCTGCTGCACTTCATGGATGGCCTCCAAGATATTGTTGTCGAGACTTTTGACGGAGACACCCCCTTCACCTCTCGCAACTACATTCGCGATGAGGCACGCATCATTTTTACAAATCCAGATATGCTCCACATTACCATCCTTCCTCAAGAAGAAAGCTGGAGGACTTTTCTTCAAAACCTCAAATTCGTCGTTGTCGATGAGTTGCACGTCTATAACGGCCTGTTCGGCTCCCATGTCTCCTTTATTATGAGAAGGTTAAGGAGGATATGTGCAGCGTTGGGTAATCACAACGTCAAGTTCATCTCCTGCTCTGCTACCGTATCAAATCCGGAGGAACACATGAAGACCGTTTTCGGCGTCGAAAAGGTTAAGCTTACCGACTTCGATGGCTCACCGTCAGGGCGAAAAGAATTCATTTGCTGGAACACGCCGTTCAAGGACCCGGGAGACCCTTCGTCCGGGAGAGGTGACACCATGGCCGAGGCTGCCAAGCTGTTCTGTCAGCTGATCCTGCGAGGCGTGAGAGTGATTGCATTCTGTCGCGTTCGAAAACAATGCGAAGGTTTGATCAGTGCCGTCAAGACTGAGCTGAATAACCTCGAGAGACCGGAGGTCATGAATAGGGTCATGGCGTACCGCGGTGGCTACACTCCGCAAGACCGAAGGCAGATCGAGAGAGAAATGTTCGATGGCAAACTCGTCGGCATTGTTGCCACCAATGCTTTGGAACTGGGCGTAGACATCGGATCACTCGATGCTGTCGTCACCGTCGGCTTTCCATACACCATTGCCAACCTGAGGCAACAGAGCGGCCGTGCCGGCCGCAGGAACAAAGACTCGCTATCCGTCCTCGTCGGGGACTGTTTCCCCACAGACCAGTACTACATGCAAAATCCAGACGAAATCTTCACAAAACCAAATGCCGAGCTGCAAGTGGACCTGGAAAACATGCTCTGTCTTGAAGGCCACATCCAATGCGCCGCGCACGAGATGCCGATTCGCCCCTCAGAAGACTCCAAATACTTCGGCCCCTTACTCTCCACTATCGCCCATGAGCGCATGCGCGCCGACGACCTCGGCTTCTTCCACTGCAACGAGCGCTTCCTCCCCCGACCTTCCACCCACGTAGCGATCCGCGACACGGAAGAAGAGCACTTCGCCATCATCGACACGACCAACAACCGCAACACGGTGCTCGAAGAGCTCGAAGCCTCGCGGGCCTTCTTCACCATCTACGAGGGCGGCATCTTCCTGCACCAGGGCAACAGCTACCTGGTCAAGGAGTTCTCGCCGGACAGCATGCTAGCCAAGGTGGAGCTGGTCAAGGTCGACTGGACGACGCAGCAGCGCGACTTCACCGACGTCGACCCGATCGAGACGGAGGCCATCCGGCGCATCCCGGGCAGCCGGTCGCGCGCCTTCTGCGGGCCCATCCGCATCAAGCAGGTCGTCTTCGGCTTCTTCAAGGTCGACCGCAAGCGCCGCATCCTCGACGCCGTCGCCGTCGACAACCCGCCCATCGTCCTGCGCAGCCGCGGCATGTGGCTCGACGTCCCCAAGCAGGCCTTGGACATCATGAAGCTGCGCCGCTTGCACGTCGGCGGCGCCATCCACGCCGCCGAGCACGCCATCATGAGCCTCATGCCCAACTTCGTCGTCAGCCTGCCCGGCGACGTGCGGACCGAATGCAAGAACGCGTTCAAGGAGTTCGCCACCAAGGAGACGACCAGGAAGCGCCCGGCCAGGCTCACGTTTTATGACGCCAAGGGAGGCGCGGGCGGCGCAGGCATCGCGGCCAAGGCTTTTGAGTTTGTGGATCTGTTGCTGAGGCAGGCATGCGAACGGGTGGCGCAGTGTCATTGCTTGGATGGGTGTTTAGAGTGTTGTTGCGATGAGAGGTGTAAGGAGGCGAATGTGGTAATGAGCAAGGCGGGAGCGGAGGTCATTCTGAAGAGTTTGCTCAATTGGGAGATTGATGTGGACAGTTTGCCCATGGGTACGGAGGAGGGGAGGGAGGTGGGTGTTGAGACGGTGGTAGAGGCGACAGAGGTAAGGCCTGCAAAGGGGAGGAAAGTGGAAGTTTTGGAGGTGAAAAGAGAGGATGGGAAAACCGAAAAGGTCATCGCAGAGGAGGTTGAAGATGAGGAGTGTGAAGGGAATGAAGGCCTTAAAAGTCGTGGAGGAGGCGAGGAAGCGCAAGGAACGGAGGTCGAACATACTGTAGTGAACGTTGAGGATGGGGAGTAACTGGATTCACTGGATCAGCACCACAACGCTCTCAAATTCATCGTTTGCTTCATAAAAGCTGTAGGAGAGGTTTATATATACAAGCGTGAATTATCTGCTCTAAGGTGCCTACTTAAAGAGCAAATGACACCCTATGTATCGTCACTGTTACTTTCTCCTAGCATACGACTCATCGTCATAGTCGCATGTTTGAGCTATCCGATGATACGACACATGCTATAGGTCACGACTTGCGGCACTAATAAGCCACTAACACCCGTTGGTTTATCGAAATTGATTAAACATTCATGTGAAGAAAAGAATAGATGGCCCAGTTCCCCGTATTTGTTTGTTTTCTCTAGTCATCATACACGTCCTGATCAACCAATGCCTCATACCACGCAACCCGCTCCAAATCCTCTCCGACAGCTTGATGCAGGTTCCAGATCTCACAATCATCATAGAACTTGAAGGTGAACTCGAACGGGCCAATACGACTCGGCAGAGTAGCGGTCAAGAACTCGCCTGTCACAGTGCCTTGCGGGCCCTCGCCCGTGACGTTACCACCAGTGATGTTTGACAGGTGGTATGGTCCGGCGCCAGCGATGCTATACTTCCCGATCAAAGCCCATTCAGCATCGGTCCCGGAGGAGTAGTCGCTTTGGTCGAGGTAGGTGGGGCGCAGTTCAGGGTGCGTCGTGTCGTTGGCGGTGACGATTAAAGCACAGTATCCGTTGGGCGTGTAGAGGGACATGCCAGAGGGGACGGGATAGGCCCAGTCATCGGTGACTATGTCGCCGGTGGTGGTGTTACTAATGGGAAAGTGGTTAGGATTTGCTCGTATAACGAAAGAAAAAAAAATTTTTCTGCGTAAAGAGATGAAAGCGAAATATGATACGGATTGAGGAAGGTTGAAGGAAATGTGAACCATACTACAGCGTCGAGTTGATGAAGCCCCAGGCTCCGACGAAGCAGTTCAATGCCGTTTTGCCGAGAGACATTTCGAGACAATCTCTGATTGAGAAGATAAGAGAAAAGGGTTTCTTGTGGAGTTTGGATGGGTGGAACGCTCAGCCGACTTTATAAAATTCTTAGAACCTATGCTGGTTCTGGTAAGGTTCTCCGACGGCGTTGAAGGCGTACGGCAAGATATTTCGGTTCCATATGATTGACCATACACAATGTCAGAAGTCAGCCCCAGGTATCCAATAAAGAGCTGACCGCAGGACGGAAAGCAAGGTAAGGTCGAGAATGGATCTAAGGCCGGAGTCATATGCACATAATCAGCCAGGGACCGGCCTAAAGCATAAAACGCCTCTGCTTTTAGCACCCGCTAGTGGACAGCTTCTATACAGGACTTTTATGGAGTCGATAACTAGTATCTGGCCTATTCATCCCAAATCCTAGCTCCAGTAGGAGGGCGCGTACCAATTAAACATCTTAAGTAAAGTGTAACATCGGAGTCTGGCGCCTTCAGCTTCAGCTTCACGGCTCTGCGGCTGACGTATGTATCCGTCTTGGCAATAGATTGTGCGCATCAACTCTGGTTCCTGGAACTGACCTTGCATGCACTGCGTACTGATTTTGGCTGCGAGTTACCCCGCCTCGATGTACAGGGCTCGGAGATGGCATATAATGTGGGGACCCGACACGACTGCCTGCTTGTACCTCTCGCCATCTTCAGTCCACCTCGCTAACACACGACGCCGACAAATCTTCCGATAGGCTCATTTTCGTCGTTCGTTGTCCAGCGATCTGCAGAAGTACTCAGAGATAGTCAGGTATTTAGAGAGAAAATTCTTCTCAGCCTTGGCCCCAGGCACTCGTATGACAGCGCATCTGCATGCTTCCCCACAATATCCCAACAGCTTCCCTACCATGCATTGAAGCTTGCAGCTTTGCTGTCGTGTCTCTTTCCTTGAGGCCGTCGCCGCGTGTCCCGGCTGCGCATTCCTGTAAGGCCCCCTGTCGCGTAGCAGAAGGAGCTGCATCAGGCTATGGTTTTTCCAGCCTCACTATCCATTCACAGAATCACAGATGAAGCCGCCACATTATCAGCCTTCTATTGCTGACCACGTTTCGCATCCCTCATGCCCGTTCGCGCGCAAGTCCCGTTACGCATTTTGAACCCCCGTTTGACAAGCTGTTGGTGACCTTCGTTGTCCTCAACACCATAGACCTTGCCGGCTTGGCCAGCCGCAGTATCCCCTTAAACGCTTCATGACCACGTTCCAGGTCCACTCACGTAAGTTCTATTTTTCACTTTGAGTGACACAACTTGTCAAGCCTCGCAAAGTGGATACGAGCACCTAGAAGCTGTTGAGACATGCCCTTCCGTCCATATCAAAGTGCTGACAGCAGCTCCGCGGTTCTACGTAAATCCCACGTGTACAAGGCTGATCCTCAACAAGCGCCACTAATTTCGATAATATCAGGGGTCTGTTACGCCTCTCGTTTCCCCCTTGTGCTGTTTTGGGGGAAGAAAAAGGGGGGGCCCTGACTTCGTTCTCATCTCTTCTTTTATTACAAGAGCCTGATACCAGGTACTACGTGCATCTTGTTATAGTGTTCTCGTTTTAATCAGGTTTCTGCGACATGTAAATGAAAGAAGTGGGTATTGCCAACGGAGACATGCCGTTTGGAGTCTCTTCAGCACTCTCAAGTTTGGACATCAACTTTTCTTTGCCGACGTGACGTGATTCACTCATGCGTTTGGGCTCGAACGGGTGGTTTGAGCCAAGAGCTCAGAGGCAAAGCCGCTCGCGTTTTCTGAGATCTCGTTTCGTGTCATGTACCACCGTTGCAGGTTCTTAAAGCCCGCCATTTCTCCCGTAATGGAGATTTCGTCGACAACCCAATCATGTCTCATTTTAGCTCTCAGAACAGCGCAAGGGGAAAACTGAAAGTGGAAACAGCGTCGACTTCATCCCATGATAAGAACGTTTCCCATGAGCCAACCACAAGCCAGCTGCGTCCAAGCCCGACTGATTCTTCCAAAACTGATCCTGAGGAAACATCGATCGCAGATCTCTGGAAGCCATCTGAGCATCGACCAGACCGCAACGCATTCACCGCATGGACACCTGAGTTGTGGCACGTTGATCCGTGCTCCCGTTACGGAACCATGACTTTCCGGGATTTTATTCTGCCGTGCATAGCAGCAGTTTCCCCTCTGAAATCACGGAGAGAATCCATTCCATGGGCGGATGAGTTCGTGAAAAAAGACCATCGAGTCTACCGGGGATTCCCAAAGACAGAAAGGCACTGCTCAGAAACGGATACGCAATTCATAGTAGGAGTGCTCGCGGATCTCGTCAACGCTTTCCTCTTTCACATATACCGGAAGTCGTTCCGTAGGAAAGTGGCAGAGGGCGAGACACAGCAGGTCAAAGATCTTCGAGAAGACCTCTGTCGAGCCTTGAAGCTCGATCGCAAAGTTCTTTCGCACCGTATCTGGACGTCGTACGACTTATTGAAGCCCGGAGGAAAGCATTTTGAAACAGCAATGGCGCTGTGGCGTAGCGTATCAGACCACCTAAGGCTAGGCGAGCGGGAAGCGTATCGTGTCGAACTTCTGGGCAAGCGTATCGCAATATTCGGAGAGTACATATTCGGTATCCCAGGCGTTCAAACGCTTCGTGATGATCCGGTGCGAGCGGTTCAAGTACTACAGGCGCACGTTAAGAAAATCAATCCAACTTCTTACACGTTCCTTGATGTGCTGGAGGAAAGGGATCGGAAGATCAGAGGTTTGGAGTTACAGATGGAGAGATACAAGTACATTGCCGCGGATCTCTACTTCCGTCACATATTGGAGCAGCTTCCGGGACCCATTCCCTTGGATAGCACTAGAAAGCGCACGACAACTGCAACGAAGCATTGGGATGAATTCCTCAGGAACGCTATGAGAAGTGCGGATGACGTAAACCACCCTTTGCACCAGCTACTCAGCCTGGTGAATGACAAAGACCAGGCTGTCAGATTGCTCGGTGCATCTCTGTACCAATCTTTGAGCATCAACATACATCACGAGTTCATCGCCCTCGATAGCAACGCTTCAACCAACGGCTACAGTCAAACCATACCCGATTTTAAGTACTCCAAGCTCGAACGGGCTCTCTTCAAGGCAATTCTTCCATTACAGGGACAAAATGGCACGGAACTGGACTGGGATCGTGAGAAAAATAGATACATCACGAGACAAGGTGCACCAGGCCAAGGCTTAAGCTGGCGCGAAGGAAATCAGAACCGGTTTGGTCATTTCCAAGGTGGCATACACCCACCGAGAGGGCCTGGCGGGTGGCCCGCAAATTGAAGTAGAGGATGAGCGATTTGTGTGTAGGGCGGTTCAATATAAGGAGAGACTGCAGTTGCTAGTGCCCACAAATGGCAGGAGCGAGGATATGTTGTTCTAATTCAAGTTTAAAATAACTCAATTGCCTTATTCAAAACAAATGCAACCAGTTGTCTGTGGACAGCACCATTCAAGCCAAAAGAATCGTCCGAAATTGCGGGTCTCGCACCTTGGCCCACATCGTTAGCGGGATATGAGCCACAGCAACTCTGTGCGCAAGTGGACTTCCTTCGTCCCTCCGTATCAGAAGAGCATTGACTATGGGAATCGGTATCATAAGCTGTTGTGCATTGTCTCTGGGGATAACGAGACTCTCCCGAGCTTGAATGCTTCCGGTATTCTCAAAATGAGCAGGATTGGCCGCAGAGAGCGACATTGCAACGAATTCGTAGCTATCTTGCCTCGTTTCTACAACATGGTTCTGGAAGTGAGATGCCTTGCAAAGAACGATTCCGATACTCTCGCCCTCGGGACTCAAAATGTGTTGATATTTGCCGTTTGCAGCTCGGTCACCTAGTTTCAGGGATGCTGTTTGTGCACGGAAGCATATAGCTCCAGGTTTGAGGTACAAGAGCGTCTCTCCATCTGGCTCCTTTGTTTTCTCAAGCAATTCCTCCCAGTATTGTTGGTAGGAGGTCCATCGGCTATCCAAGCCGTCGTCCAAGTCAGCAAAATCGGCAGCGTTCCACGATGAAGGAGCAGGGCTTTCAATACATCCAAGAATCCAAGAAAGGGCCAGGTATACGCGAGGTGGAATTCTCTGTTGCATTCATTTGTCTCGCTGTCTTTTCTTTAGTGTATCCGGTCGCCAAGAAAGAGGGCTTTCTGTGGCCTCGATGACTTCATGGCGGTGGGGTGATTCATCGGATATTTTCCAGCTGCATATCAGGGTGCCTTGGAAGATGTAGTCCTCTAACTGCAGGCGCGTCCAGGAGAAAGAGGCCCAGGACCAGGTCGGAAGAGTGACGTCTTGGGACACGATTTTGCTCAAGGTCTGACCGTGCAAGTTCGAGGATGCATGATCTGTGATCAGCAACGCTTCGTCGAAGCATGGTTGAGGCAGCCCATAGTGAATGTTTCGGGAGGTGTACAAAGCATTCAAAATTCCCTGGAATCCATTGATGATATCAGCTGGGTTGGTCAGACTCCGTTGGTAGTATATGTTCAGGTGCCGCCGAAAGGCACACGCATATCGTTCCATCGGCTGGAGGAGGCTCAAGTCATAGAAACCCATGGTAGGGTCCATTTTCGGTCCCTCGTAGAGTTCAGTGTAAAGATCTTCGTACTGTATGGTCTCGGGGCATTCGAAACAAGCAACTTCTCTGCCGAAAAAGATTTTACGCTTGGAAAGAACAGCCTCCTGATATGTCCAGGCTCTTGAATCCCAGTAAGATCTCCGAATTGTAGCAGCATGGACTTCACGGACTTGTGTCGTCGTGATTCCGCCAAAAGCTACATGTGCTTGTCGGTCTCGCTGGAAGCTGACTCCTGACAGTCCGGAGTCCATATCGAGACCGCGGCACGCAACAAGCGTGAGCGTAGCTGCGGCATAGACTTGATCCATGGCATCAATCTGTTGTTTCTTGGTGCTTGCATCATCCTGCACGATGCATAACCGATCTGCCCAAAGGTATGTCTCTCCAAGTTGCTTACAAACCGTCATTGCATCCTCAATTGTTCTGGGAGTGCGTTCCACATCGATGCCACCAATTTCTTCAAGCTCTTCCATAGACGCCTTCGTTGCCTGTAGCAGGTGTGCGCCCAAGTCCTTCCCCCAAACATAGCTCAGGGCGACAAAGCGCACTCGGCTGCTCGGTCGGATGACTCTCCTTTGAACAACGTCAATGACACGAAAGCCGTCGGGCAGTTGGCCACTCAAGCTGTCGAGCCCTTCCATTGGACGCGCGCACGTGGAATGCTGTTCGTCGCACTCCATCAGCCAGCGCCTCATTTTGCTCCAATCCTCAATGAGCGGCTTCAGCAGCTGCGGTTTCCGAGACGTCGCAGATTCGATTCTCTGAGCCAAGAAAACATGTGGCATCGCTCTGATAGGATAGTGGTGGATCTCCCAATCCGGTGTCTTGCTCGTATCTCGTCTCCACTGTCGGAACCCTTGTTCTCCTCTCTCAAGTTTCACCGCGTCGTACGCACCCATTTCGGAAACTTGTGTTTTGCTGACATATGCGATGAAGGAACACATTTTGCACGCGTGCTTCCATACATGGTTCTTTGGCCAGGCTACTTGAATGGGTGCATTCATGCCTTCCTTGTCCCTCGGCGCGGGCAAGCAAAACGACAGGTGCCGAAGACGAGCATGACGGCAGAAGTCGCAAAGAAATTCATCGGGCTCATCCCTGTAGCGGTCGCATTCCTCGCACGGCTCGTGGAAGAATTCGTACGCTCTGTCTTGCGTCGGCTTGATGTGCTGCGGATGGTTGCGCCAGGCAATTTCGACGCCTTCTCTGAACGTGGCACAGTGCGGACAGTTTTCTACAACATCTAGATCTTGTCCTGCGTTTTGAGGATCACCAAGGCTCAGAGCAGCATAATCCTGATCTAAAGTTTGGGTCGCTTCTGGTGACTCGGGTTCGCTTGACTTTGCATCATTGTTCACTTGGGTCCGCTCGAGCTGCTTGTCATGCTGGACTTCATGACTGTGCCGGTGTTGGTGCCTGACTTTGGACGACAGCTTGGCGCGAAGTCTCTTCATATCTGGATTTGTTAGCTACTCTTGACATTTTGATACAACCCCGTGCGAAACTCCGATTCATACCGGCTTATACACAAGTCGGAGTTGGCGAATAGAAGGGGATCAGGGGAGGAAAAGAGATGCTGCCCAACAGCAAACCCCACTTAGTGGCTAAATTCCACTAGTGAAACTGCACGGGCTGTAATCGTGGGGGCCAATAGAACTGCAATAAACCGTAGAGGCAATACCGACAAGAATGGTGTAAATAAAGATTCTTTCAGGAGAAGTAAAGAGATGACTGTATGAGTCCATGGAAGTAGGTTAAGATAGGAGCAAAGATTCATTTTGACTACAACCTAGATCCTACCCGACGAGTCATCTTTTGCACCAGGGCGAGTATCAGAGAGTAGAGATATTCAAAGGAAATATGAATGCCTTGATTTGCGAAAGAAAAACACTTTTCAGAAGCCATGACACATCCTTTCCTTGGCCGAGCACGCAATGGAGTATCGATATGCTCATCGACGCTACAAAAGTGTCACTGATGAGCACGAAATCTGTTACTAAGATATGGCGTCCTCCCAATTCGTACTGTACCGATTCTGGATGGTGTATTAAACATTACGTTGAAGGACAAAGAAGACCAGGCGCGAAAAGCACGACTCCAACCGGAAAAGACAGACTTCACCCACCAGCAGCTTTCGGAAAGAAAAGAAACCTAGGAAGCTCATGCATCAATGCACAACCGTTGGCGCAAATGCCGTCGACAGCCTCCTCAGAAACCCGCTATTGCCACCGCCATATGCTCCCAAGTCGCCTTCCTCCCCACCCATGATCAAACCCGTCATCTGTGCGTCATCCGACAAGGGATCATCCTGCTGTCTGTAGCCATGCAAAGCCCGCATCAGTAGCTGTATGAGTTTTGCACACCAACCACAGCTTCTTGTTCTTGCAGATACGTCATCATAACCGAGAGAGTGAATAAAGAAAATAAAGAGAGGGCGAACCTTACAGGGAGAACAGCATGTCATCGAACACCGGGCGCGGGTCCTGCACATTCGAGCTGCGCGGACGCGATTTGCCACTGCCACTGGTCACGCCGCCATCCACACCGCTGCTGGTGGTGGTGGCCGTCGACCCGGGCGAGCCGGCGACGTCGCCGGCATTGTTGCTGTTGTTGGTGGCAGGGGAAGAGAAGGTGTTGCGCGGCACGGTCTGCTGTCCGCCGGTGGAGGAGGGCCCGGCGGAGGTCTGTTGTTTGCTGGTGACGGGGGCCGCGAAGTGGGCGTGCGGTGCCGATGGGGGTGGGGGCACGTCTTCGCCGACGGAGAAGTTGTTGCTGTTCGGTGTCAGTAGGTAGGAAAGGGGAGCGGGATGAGGAGCAGAGACCCACCCGCTGAAAGAGGTGTCGAAAGGATTTGCATTGAGCAGGGCGGCGGCTGGGGTGGGCGGGATGGTCGGCATCAGTTCCATTGGGCCCTTGCTGTGCTTCAGAGCGCTGGGTCTCCAACCGACTCCACGTAGCGGTGGGCCACTGGATTGCAAAGACCCATGCTGCAGGGGCACCACCGGCGGCATCATGCTGTTGTTGTTGGAGACGGACATGACCGACTGGCGGCGTGAAGGTGCGCCCGCGTTCATGCCCGACGTCATGGCCGTACTCATGCGACGAAGCATGGAGCGGACGGTACCCTCTGTAGCTTCGGACCTGTGCTGCTGCTGTAAGGCATCAGGTGTTGCCTCGCAGGGGGCCATGAGGTTGAAAATGCCCTTGATGGCGCCGATGGAAGCTCCCACGGCGCTCTGCACCACGCTCCATGCGTTCTCCAGCCGGATAAAATCATCCAGGCACACCTCGATGGCGTCGATCTGCGCCAGGCACACCTCCATCGCATCTGCCACGAACGTCGTGCCCCAGATCCACACATTGGCCGCCTCTTCCTGGCAGTTGACCGGCTGCGCGTTGATCATGGTGATGGCCGAGTTGATCATCTTGTCGATCGCCTTCTCCGCCTTCTCCTTCTGCTGCGCCGCGTCCACGTAGTAGATGGCCCGCCGGTCGTCGTAACTTCCCGACTGCTCGCGGACCCCCGCCTTGACACTCTCGTAGACGTTCTTGAAGGCATCCTCGTGCACATACGCCATGACCGAGTTGTAGTTATCCAGAGATGCCAGCACCTGGTCTGCCGCATCGCCGATGACGGCATTGAGCGCCGCTAGGTGATCCGTTCCCTCGAGGAGGCGGTGCGCCTGAAGCGTCTTGAAGAAGGTAAAGTCTCCAGTGCGGCTGGCCGCATGGAGATTATGTCTGATGAGGGCCACGCGCTGGGTCCAGTGAAGCTTCTTCTCGGACGTCATGTTGGCTAAGTCCTGGAGTGGTGGCGAGATGAAGAGATCGGGAGAGCTGAATGTTGGGCCAAGCTCGTGGAAGAACCCAGATTTATGGGAGAAGTGTTCAACCGGTGCCCAGCAGCTGCTATCTACGGGAAAACTAGCCGTAGTTGTATCCCACATTCCGGAAACGCTGCTAGCTTGGTCAGTGGCGCTGTAATCAGTATGTTTGCAACGTGCTCTGCGGTACTGTCACCTTGCTTGCGCAGAGATTGACGAGGCTGGGTCGAGAATCTGGAGTCCAGGCAAGCTCTTTGGATTCTAGATGGCTCTGGTAGACTGCGCAGCAGCTTTATAAGGCCTAGAATTTGACCATGGCCAGTAGGTGGCAACACTTGCCATCACTCCAGACCACCAGAGAAGCTAGAGTGATTGAGCCCTATCAAGGAACCCTTATTCACCAGGGTCCGACCGCTCAGACATTCAGAGGCCCAGGCTTTTGCTGCGAGAACGATATTGATGATTGGCTCTCTGGTTACTTTCGTTGAAGCGAGTATTTCGCTTCGCTGCCCCTACAATTCACCATCAATATTCCTAAAGATACGACCAAGCTTTCAGTTGAGCTAATCCTCCACTTGTATGGTGGAGCGGCATTATTCTGGAAGGCTGAAGTCATCGCGGTCTAGACGCCAAAAATCCGCTTGGCAGAAGGACTTCATATGGAACAAGCGTGACGAATTCTGCCACTTGAAACGTAACGCGTCGGCAGAAACTATGTCATTCAATTGGTCCTGTCACGTATACCAACGTCCTCACGCGATCGTGGGGACTTCTTTTTCTTTGTTACCTCCGCTCGCAGTTGGGCGAGAAGAGTCTGGACGAAGTGGATGAGACATCTGCATGAGTTCAAAGAATGACAGATAAAGATCATAACCCACAACTTTGATCATCTCTTCCTGCTGTCTCTTACTCAGATGGGCATGGACTTTCCTGCGACCTGCGCAGTCAACGCGCAAGATCAATTGGTACCGCGCTCGTACGAAAGAGAGCTCAAGGTTATTTACTTCTACCGGAACTGATCAAGGACCATGCGGGCAGAGCTGTGGTCCAAGAGGTTACAGATTCCTACCAGAAGTTCCGCCCATTTCTCTGACGTTCGCAGAGTGCTGACATCTTTGTGGACAACCGAGATCCTTGGATTCACGCGAGTAAGGCTTTCGCTGCTGGGGCGACTACTGTATGTGCGGAGGATCAGTAGGCGGTCAAGGTAATCTCAAGCAGCAGGGCAGCTACGCTTGAGCGGGGCTAGTAGGGACTGGGCCCTAAAGATCGTCGCATTTTCCTTAAGAACTACTTTCCATTCGGATTCCAATTCACGGACAACGTAAATCTACGCTTAAAAAAAGTTCCTGTACATATCAATTAGCAGTGTCTCTTCATAATTTAGAACTTGCTGCTGACTTTCAGCAGAGTAATTGCAGTCAGTCCCGAATTTTACAGAATACTGCAAGGCGGTGACTGACATTGTGCTTGAAGCGCTACGACGCTAAGCGCTAGAGCAATGATCTGGAATTCTACGTTCCCCCACTTTTACGGCACCCCTGTAGGAAGTAGTTACCGCTATTTTCCGCCCAATTAAGCGAGGGCCGTAGACCCTGTCAATTCAAATTGGATGGCAGTCTGATCAGAACGACACCTTACCTACATAGGGTCATCCTCTTCGAATCATAGCCATCAAGCTTAATCGAAACCGCTTCGGTGCCAATTTGTTGACTTATATCTCTTCAAACTGTTGATAGCCTTGGGTATGCGCGCTTTCCAGGAGATCTCCGATTTATTTTCCGCACACGTGCCTGGAGTGGGGTCAACTGACATGACACACGACAGAGAAAGTTCATTGGGCACGATGATCTGCCACGTAATGCCTGGCGACCCTGATGGAGATCAATACATCGAAATATATCTGGGGATACTGGCACTGCAATAGCTTCCACACGGTAAGTTTACACAAGTCCAAGCCAACGCACCATGCCCGAAAGCATCAAGCCCTTGGCGCTGCTGGCGCTGGGTACACTAGTCCATCTTTGCATCAAAGCATCTGGGGTAGAACTTGACGCGAAAGGATGGCGTATTATCGGAGTCTATATCTCAGGCCTCATTACCCTATCTTGCCACGCCTTCCTTTATTCTGGGCTCAGCTTGTCATCTTCCGCTTGGAAAACCTTTGTCACAGCAGCCTATTTCAATGTTGGCCTATACAGCAGCATCGCCATTGGCCGCCTTCTGCGCCTAAGGAGCTTCCCGGGGCCAATTCCAGCAAGACTGTCTCAGCTCTATGCGCTGAGCCTGACGGCCAAGAATAACCAGTTCCACTTGGAGGTGGACAAGATGCATCGCAAATACGGAGACTTCGTTCGCATCGGACCCCGCCACATCTCAATCAATCGAGCCTCTGCCATTCCGCTTGTTTACGGTATGACCATTCATGGACAAAATATGGGGCCAGATGCTGAAAGTAATAGGTCCACCGTCCAAATGCCCCAAAGGCCCGTGGTATGCCCAATCGGGAGACGATCCATCAAAACAATCTATGTTTTACACCAGGGTCCAGGAAGTTCAGAAGAACAGAAGAAGAGCCTGGGACAGAGGGTTCAGCGTGAAAGGTAATTTGAGAACGAACGGAGAAGTCACCACAGTCTGCTAATACTTGAGTAGCCCTGGCCTCGTATGAGGATCGTGTCATTTCCAAGACGAAGAGACTGGTCGAGCAGCTTGGAAATCGTGCAGGAGAACCAGTCAACATTACCGCCTGGGCTAATACTTACGCGTTGGACGTTATTGGTGATGTCGGCTTGGGCACCGAGTTTCGTTCCTTGGACGATGGCAAGGACCACCCTGCCATCAAAGGAGTGCATGACTCCATGGCCATCATCGGCTTCCTCAGCTCTGTCCCGTGGCTCCTCAAGATTCTTTCCGACACGCCAGGAGCGACAAGGAAATTCAATCTATTCAAACAGTACTGCGAAACCCAAGTCGTCCTTAAGGAGAAGGCAGGTCTTTCCCACAAGCACACACTCGAGCTCTAGGCTAACCAAATCCCATACAAGACCCTGGACAGGAAACACGAGCCTAACGATCTCCTTTCATGGCTTCTCAAGGCCCGCTACGAGAACGACCGCTCCGCACCGCCGGGTAAAGTTGCTCTCGACGAAGATGCGCGCTTGATAATCATTGCCGGTAGTGACACGACGGCCGCTGCGGTCGCCAACGCTGTCTACTACCTGGCGCAAAACCGGCACGTACTTAGCAAGCTACAATCCATCCTCGACGCCGCTTTCCCCAATGGCAGCGTGGACTGGTCTTACGCCGAAGCCAAGAACATCACGTACCTCGACTACATCATCAACGAAACGCTCCGCCTGCGCCCACCTGTGCCCTCTGGGCTCTCGCGGACCACTCCGCCTGAGGGTCTGCAGATCGATGACGTCTATATTCCTGGCAATACGGTCGTGTCGATTTCAGCGCACACGATACAGAGGGATGCGCGGTACTACGAGGATCCGGAGGCATTTTATCCGGAGAGATGGGAGGGAATGAGTCCCGAAACGGCGCCGTTCCTGGCGTTTTCACGAGGTAAGATAGCATCCTCTTCTGGTGACGATAATGCTAAGATGGCCATCAGGAGCGACGAATTGTGCTGGCAAGCAGTTTGCACGGATGGAGATGAGAGCTTCGCTCTCGCAGATTGCGCTCAACTTTGATATCCATCTGGCCGATGACGGTACGCCGGCGTACTTCGATCAGAACCAGCGGGACACGTTCACTCTGACATTGCCGCCGCTGAACGCTGTGTTTAAGACGAGGGTGCCTGGCCCGAGCCCGTCCAACAATTAAGCGGTACGGCCCGCTATTGGCGCGGAACGAATTCCCGGGGAACTGTAGCGCTACTCCTGCAGGCTTGGTTGGGGCTTCTGACTTGCTGGCTCTAGAAGATCTAGAAGACCGAAGGAACACTTCAAGCTTGGTTTTCCGGTAGGCGGCGTCAGTTAGTATTGGCCGATGACCATGTAGTCCAGACGACAGGGAGCGAGACAAACGTCCAGGGTCCGATCTGACAGAAGTATAATAAGCACTACCTTCTTTTAGTACTAGACACTACGTTTGAGTGACATCTGTTAGCGTAAGAATGCAAAGGGCAGTCTTTATAACGATGGAATTTCTTGGTAGTACAAGCCTCGTAACGACGGTCCACTACACATGAAACTATTCAACCACAAAACAACGCCGTCACTGTTGCGAGATTCCTATCCCACCTTGGAGATGGGATTGTGCAGGTTATGTATTAGCCAAAGTTCAGTCAGCTTCCAGTCAACTGAGAGAGACACTCGAGAAATCGAGTAGATCTACAACTTCCGTTGTGGTCTAGGGGCTAGGATTTGCCGCTCTCAGATAAGAGCACACCTCGCATCAAGCGCCGGCAAGGCCCGGGTTCGATTCCCGGCGACGGAAATGAAGCTGAATCAGTTCTTTTTGGCCTCTTCCGTGCCCTCCCCCTACTGGGAATCATCATACCATCATCGATGTCCACCGTGATTCTATTTTTGCATGTTTTGAAACCGGGATGTGGGCCCCGGTTGGGTGGGTTCGTTCGTTCTGGAACAGATGCGAGTCCAAGCAGAAGCGGAAACGGTGATCGGCGAACACGGGCGGTTTATTGCAAGCTGAAACATGCCTGTTTCGGGGAAGCTGTGCGAAACACCGACGTTGAGCCTCGAGGCGAGGAAGGAGCGCCGGCAGACGATGGCGTACAAGACGGGCCGACTGGTTGCTGACGACGATGAGGCTTGACGTGGGTGGTGGAATGCCGAGAGATAGTGGATGGAAAAAGCCTGTATGTAGGAATCTGAATGTTGGCAGTAAATGGCTTGCAGGTCTTTTGCCTTTCTTCTTTCACTTAGGCAAACTATACAAGTATTGTAATTGTCAACCGTCTATCGTGATTGTGGGGACAGGTATGTAGTTGAGGGTTCGGGATTTCTTCCAGAAGGAATTGATACCCAACGTCGGAGAAACGAGCGCTCACTGGGGGCGAAGTTGAATGTTTCTATCCCTGTAATTTTTTTTTTTTTCTTACAAGTGTATGAGTTTGAACAGTTCGACAGTATATCTTGTATAAGGCGAGGACAGAAACGATTGCGCCGCTGCTTCAATGCAAGGACACTGGAGAGGGCCATGCCTCATCTTCACTTCATCGTAACTCATTCTACTCGTACACAGCCACAGTTCCGATCGTTTACGCTCGTTATCCGGCCTCCAATACACCGCCCTCCCCTGACAAATCCCACCGCCTACCCTGACGTGCTTTTTCTCGATGAGGACGACAAATGGGTAGCCTGATCTAGCCGCGTCTGGTCCGGCCGGGCCGGCGGCCGGTTGCATGGCTGGCTGACGGCGGCAGCGGCGGACGCTGCGCGTTCTATCATCGTAGGGCAACCCGTTGCTAACCCCTGTCCGTATACATGAAACATGAAACGAAGCGGCAAAAACTTTGATTCGTGAATCTCATGCTTCTCTGGAAGATGGTTGGTCCCACATTCCTTCTAACACAGCGTCTTCAGTGAGAAATCGAAGAGCAGAGCAGACTCATTTGCTTTTCCTTTCCGCGATGCGGCAAGAATCTTGCTTGTTGAACTTTCTCTTTACATCCACCACACTCCACGCTGCAAAATTACGGCATCCGGAGGAGAAACAACTAAAATCTAGACCTTTCGAACCATGAACTGTCCAAGCTATAACTGCAGATCATAAACTTACCTGATGACGTTTGCCGCGGAGTCTGCCCTTTGCGCACCATCTTTACTTTGCGCCACGGTGTGTTTGATATATATAGTGAGGACATGCACCCTTCTAGATACGTATGAGGTAGCATACGACATCGGCAACTTGCTAAAGCTGGCATCTCGCAGTGCTCCACAAGTGGTTATCGCTTATTAGACCCATTGTCGGAAGAGTCTGGGCCGAGCAAGGGCTTCTGCAATAATGCACCCAGACCTCAGACGGTAGACTCGCATGCATACATGCATGCACACTGCAGTATGTGCGTGAAAGAAGAATGCTACAGGGTTCACTACATATCTTCGGAGCATCCATGAGCCTGATGTAACTACATACATGTAACATCGAAGAGGTCGATTTCAGTGCCATATCATCTCATGCATCATACGTGAAAGAGTCGAGGTGGAATTGGAGAAAGAAACAGGGCAAAGAGATGAATGCATCATACGCTTTTGAGATACTAGCCTAACAGGAAAAGTAGGACATTGAACACCGATGAGGACTGAACAATCTTGTCTGACATGAAGCATCAAAGCTCGTCCCTTCCAGCCATACCCAGTACCCTTGAATTTTACTCCATGCAAACACGCTTTACATGCACCGTATCCAATGGGGTAGAAGAGAAGTAGGAATAGAGGAAACCCAGTTTTGCAGATGATCACCAATTACCGCTGCGACTACTAACATTTCCTCTGATTTCCTACCGTCTCTCCAATGCTCGGCTTAACCGTCTCACAATAAATCTCCACAACCACCCAATACTCAATCCTCCTCCTGTACCATCTTCAGATGAGAGAATTTTCGCTTTCTCCACGGTCATGCACAGAGCATGGCAGACTACACAACGGACACCCATTCACCACGGGTCGGCCAGGCCACAATCGAGAAAGGAAACGCAAGACAAGGTCAACAACAGACAGGCTGGGCACGCTGCTGGAAAGGTTACGCCGCGAAACGCCTCAGGCGAGGTTTAAAGGAAAAAGGACACACCGGATGTCAAAACAAGGAAAGGAAATAAGTAGTAATGAACGCGAGAATTGGCAAGAAAGGAAATTGCAAATGACAGAAAGACCGAGAAGCTCAAAAGAACCATTGCTTATCCCGAAAAGCATAGAATCAGAACGCCCGGAAAGAAAGCCGTCTGGCAGAGGTCGTAGGGACGGAGGGAATGTAACTTTTGTTCGCAATCGGAACAGCTTTGTGAAGACTTTTTCTTCTTCGTCAACCTATCCAAGCAAGTGGCGCCTTATCCTTCGAGCACCAAAGAAGTGAATACGCAATAAAAAGCAGTAACAGGCGAGGGGTAAACAAAACGGAAAGTGATATCTTCAGTCGTGCGTCGTTAATCAAGAGGTATAGAAAAAAGAACAAAAATATGCAGCCCACCTAGTATGTCCGTTGCCAGATCGATTGGAGTCTGGCGTTTCTGGCCTCTCATGTTCTCCTGGCCAGATTTCTTCTACTCTTGCTGTTGTTTCGTCCATTTCTTCTCCGGCGCGGCGTTTGTTCCCGGTGAGAAGCGTGGTCCTTCGGTTGCGGTCTCCCAGCGCCGGCGCATGCGCGAGGGAGTTTACCTCGCGATGCAGCGCCTCGACTTCTCCGCTACTGAGCGGCGCTGACCCACAGGACAAGCTTCGGGCTTCGCGCAATCGCGTCTTCTAATTGCTCGTCATCTCCAATACTATAATATTGGCCGTCGGCTTCGTCCCTGTACTCAACCAGGAGCGCTTCATCAGCCACCTCTTGTGGGCTCACGCCTCTTTCCAGTGCACGACGCTCTTGCAATTTTTTGTACAAATCCGCGAAACGGAAATACGCCGGCATCCGGATGACAACGCAATTGTCCTCTTCGAACCAGACCTTGATCTTGTGCGCACCGACACCCGTTCCCGTGAGGGTGCTGTTTCCAGCAGAAGAAGCAGACCCCTGCGTCATGGAGCTGTTGTTTCGCTGCATGCTGGGGTGCTGCTGAACGGGGTGCAAGGATTGAGCCTTGGAGGTCTGGCGCTGGTGGTTGGGGTAGCCTGATTGTGACTGGCTGTGCGAATGGTGGCTTTGTTGCAGATTACCGCTGGAAGACTGTCTCGAAGCGCCACCGGACGGATCTGTGGATTGCTGAGATGCACCGGATAGTCTGTAGGCGTCCGCACTGATGTTGGGGTCAATTTCGTAATCGTTCTCCTTGGGCTTGAAGAACTCGCAAACGAGCTCGGAGCGGGTTATATGAGGCCCAAGTTTCAACAGGTTCACAATGTAATCGTCCAGGTTCGCCCGGCGGCCATTAGTGATGTTGTCAGTGACGTAGGTAACCGGCCCGGGCATGTAGGGCAGAGTCCTCTCAACGCCCTCAACCTGGCCTGCCTCCAGCGGGAAGGCATTGATGAGCTTGATCTGAAGGTCGTAAAAATCTTGGTAGAGACGAGAGAGTTCCCAGTAAGAGCCATCCTCCATTTGGCACTCGACAATGAACCAGAAAATGTCGTTGGCGAAGCAGTACCGCGGGACGCTTGCGTTGATTGGCGCAAGCAATCGGGGTTCGGCCTGGTTGGACTGGCGGTAGGCGCCGTTGTTGGCGGCAACGCTTCCTGCGCGCGAGTGGGACTGTTTCTGCCGATCACTATTCAAGCTCATGTGAACTGGAAACTCGTTCGGACTTACCGAGGCGTACCCATTCTGACCGTTCCGGCTCTGGACGCTCATACGCTCCATACCCTGCTGCAGCGTCTGCTGCGAGTTCGACTCCAGCTTGCCCAGCGGAATACTGCCGTTCTTGTACTCGGCTGCCATCTTCTTCCATTCTTCCACGCGCGGGACGCCGGCGGCGCGCACGGCCTCATGAGGATCGGGGACGGCCTTGCCGGTGGACATGTCGCGGATCTCGATGAAGGAGACAGGAATCAGGCCAGGGCCGCCCAGGCGGGTGATTGGCTTGGCGACGAACCACTCGGGGTTCGACTGGGCGATGACGATGATGGCTTCGCCCTCCTTCGCTTCCAGCTCGTCAGGGCGCTCGGCCTTGAAATCGTACATGACGACGCCGTAAACCATGGCGCCGGTGCCGCCGAGGCCGCCGGCGCCCTTCATCGACGACTTGCTCATCCTCGCGGGCCTGGGAAAAATGTCGTGCTCGGCAGAAGTTTTCTCGGCGTAGCCGCTGTCGTGACCGGCGCTGTGTAGGTTGGCGAGCTCGTGTAGGGAGCTGCCGCTGTCTCGCACAGTCTTGCCGACGGTATCAAAGTACTTGACGGGTACCAGTCCTCGCGAGCCGTGCAGCGGGTTGCATGCCTCGTACCAGTCGGGGTCGTTCTCGCGGCCGACGACGTGCAGGAAGTCGCCTTGGGTGAAGCTGAGGTAGTGTTCGCTGTCGGGGGCGCTGTAGTCGTAGAGGGCTTTAATAACCTGCGCAAACGCTGCGTGTTAGCGAGAGTGGCAATTTCGGCGATATGACTGCGCGGGCACAGGGACGCTCGTAAGGCTGGGCGGCGGGCGCGCGGTGACGCGGAGGGCGGGGCGTTGCGTCGCTGGGCAGCAGCAGCACTCGGGGGCCGGGCAGCACGACGCACCTTCTTGGGCGGCACGATCGCTATCGCGTCCTTGGGCGGGATGGAGATGTGGTGCGGCTTGGAGTCGGCCTTGTCGCTCTTGAGCGATCTCCGGAACTAGGACGGCGGCATGTCAGCGCAGCGCTCGCGGGATTCTGCGGGCAGGGTCCACCGGTTGGGCCACGGGGTGCGCTGGGGCTGGGCCGAGGGGCTCACCTTGACCATTGCGAACGGCTAGAGCTACTCGGCGCGGCGCGGCGAGAGGCAGAGAGCGTTTGCTCGAGGGCTGCTGTTTGGTGGGGAGCAGGTAGGTTTTGGCACGGGCAGGTGTTGTCGCAGGCAGGCTCCAGGAATCGCTTTAGCGCGCCCTGGCCGGAGCTTGGTCGCGATCGGTGCTTCGCTGGTCAGGCGCAGGCGAGCGAATGCTTGGGGGCGGCGGGGAGCAGAGCGCGGGCGCGCAGGCGAGCAGAGGGCGGGTCGCGAGCAGGAGGGCGACAGGCTGCGGTGCGTCGGGCTGGAATGATGGCGTGCACGTCAAGGACGTCGTGGGAGACCCTGGCCCAAAGCACCGCCGACTCCTCATGGCAGCGCGCCACCAGAGCGAACAATGAGATTGCACGCCGTCTCCGCTTGCGCTGCCAGGCGCGTAATAACCTGAGACTGCGCGCCCAAGGCGTCAGCGCGCGCGGCGGGGAGGCGCCAGGGCCCCAGATGCGCTCGTCTGTGCGCCGCCGCTGCAGCAGTTGGCGATCGCGTTCCCAGCACGTCCACGCCGCCGGGCTCCGCAGCGCCTGCCAGCGCGACGCAATCAGCCTTACCACAAACAACTGGAGGAGAGAGAGCCATGCTAGGCGACACGTCAATTCCGCTACGGATGTGCAAATCAAATCCCCAAACGCCTGCCTCCTCCCCATGCCGCGCCCGCTGTACCTGCGCCGCTCGGCTGTGAGCCAAGGGCAGCGCCCGCCGCCTGCTGCAGCGCCGGATGTCGGGAGCGCTGCACTACTCAGCACCACAGCCTGGGGCACCCCGCCGCTGAAACCACCACGCGAAGAGCCCGTAGAAGCCATCAACCCAAAACTGCCGCCAAAGACGCCTCCATTTGTCATTCCGCATGTCCTCCCAGCCCGCATGACACTCGCCAACGGCTATGCAGCCTTCCGCCCGGACAAAGCTCCTGCACGTCCGCATTGACGCACCGACAGGCATAGCCACGTTCGCAACGCCCGGGCCTTGTTCCGAACAAAGACTGCCGTTGCCGATCCTTCGAGCGTTCCACGCCACACCCTCATCCGGGTCCCTCCTCTACGCCTCACCAGTCGCACCGCGCCCCGACCCGAAACGGGAACCACCCGTCTGACTCGCCATCGCCGCCGAGCTTCCTTGTCACCGCCAGAAAGCTAAATCTTGAAACTTTCTTCAAATGCCAAAAATCTCAGTCCTCGCACAAATGAAGGTCGCTGGCGAGGCGACGCCAAGAGGTTGGAATCGTAGTCGTGGCCCTGAACGTGGCGGATGAAAAGGTAGATAGATGATAGAGAAGAAGGAAAAAAAGAAGTAAAAATGCAGTTGCCGTTAGGCGCTCCCCAAAGGGGACCGCGCTTCGACGCGCAGTGGACGCACGCGGACGCGACGGGTAAAAGCATGTGACCGCTCGCATTCTGGTGAGACACTACAAGGCCACCGGAGGCTCCGAAGCCACTGTTGCGAATACTCGGCGCGTAGACTTCCCGAGCACCGCAGGAAGAGCGAGGATGGTACCGGTCTAGTGCGACATTTTCATATTTGGCCCTTGATGTCGACTCGGCGGAAAGCTCCCGCTTTCAGCTGTTCGAAGAGTGCCGCCGACTGCGGTTGCGTATGGAAAATCACACTACCGTCATCCTTCTGCTCCAAGAACTGTTGAGCGCCATGGTCACACAGAAACTGCACGCAATCTTGGTAAGACTCGAATCCGAGCTCGTCCGTGAGGAACTTGATGTTGATGTTGGGCTTGTACCTGCATCGACCTTTAGCATCAACCGGGCAGCAAAAGAGCGACGACTTACGCTTTGCAAATGTTAGCCAAGGCGGCTAGTCGCTCGCGCACAATGAACATGTCCATCAAGTACGCTCCCATGTTCGGAGTGTCAAGATACAATCTGAAAAACTTATGGTAATTGCCCAGAGCCAGAGCGGATCGGACGTCGAGAGCGTGCTTGACCGCTGGTTGTGTTTTGTCTGTGGGGGTTAGATCGGCCAGCACCTCGTTCATATCGGTTCGATTTTGCGTATAGATAAAATAGAGAATGCGGTATGCCAGAAACTCTGCCGGATGTCCTCCGAGCTTCTGCGAATACAGTGCACGCAACTGCGTCTGGCACTGATTATACTCACCCAAATCCCCCTTCTCCAACGCAATACGGGCATGGATCTCATACACTGTCACGGTAAACTCGTTCTTGACGTGTTGCACGGTCAGGTCCTGGCGAAGCGACTTGAACTGGTCGCAGATGTACGTGTAGTTTCCTTCTTTCTTCCACTTTTGCTTGAGGTGTTCCAACGTTCTCTCCAGGACATTCGGCGGGCGGACGGCCTCCGGCTTCGGTGCTGATGTGAGACGAAGGTATCGCTTCTCCAGGTCTTGGCAGGTGCCCACAACCGGTCCATCGTTGGCGTCCGCGGGCGAGTCATCGCGCGAGGTGTTCCAAGGCCGCGGAGAGCTCTTGCCGCTGTAGAAGCGTTGCTGACGCTTCTCGATCTTATCGGCGTCGTTGTCGTACTTACTGAGTCCTTTGTCGCGAAGTCCTTTGGGGGTGATGTGGTTCTTGTCCATTCGGTCTGCCAGGCTTCGGACTACGCCAGGCGAGGTGGGGGGTTCGCTGCGGTCATCAAGTCTTCTCTTGTTAGTTCTCCGCCATGGTGGAAGGGAGTCATCGTCAGCATCGTGATTCGCATCGGGAGACTTGCGCTTCTTCGGAAAAGCGCCATTTGCATCCGCCATCTTTTTCTCCGGAGTCGACTGATTCCTCCACGGCAAGTTGTCTACGTTTGCGGCCGGGTTCCGCCGGGTCATAATGATCTCTTGGGGAAGGGGATGCTTATCCCAGTCGATTTGGTACAGCATATTGGCCTCGGTGGCTTCGGTGATGACCCTCTTGAGCGTGTCTTCAATGTCTTTACGGCCGATGCTGGGAACGGCAGAGAGGTCGGCGAACGAGCGTTGGACGTATTCGCGGACGGAAGGTGGCCATTCGACCTTCTTAGGCGGTGCGGAGTTTGCTGCGGGTTGAGGTTGGGATGGGGACGTGGAGGAGATAGGGTCGGGTCGGGCAAAGGCGCGACGAGCAGGAACGGCGGTGTAAGCAGGTGCTGGGGCTTGAGGGGCGCGACGCGTGAGCAACGGGCGTTCTGTATCGCGGAGCGCGTCTGGCTTACGATTCATGGCTGCAGCGCCGGGCGGCTGGCGCCATGGCACAGAGGCAGACATGGCGTTGCAACTGGAGGAGCGAGCAACGAGGGCAGAAGCAAGGGTAGGCAAGACGACGAAAGGCCGTGGGTTGGTCGAGAAAGGAGGCTTGGGGAAGGGGTGTGGTAGTGAGGGAGGTGAGGCGGTCGGTGGAATGCCGCCTTAAACGAGCAGTCGCTTACGGGCTTGGCGGATCGCTCGTGCAAAGTGGCAGCAGCCGCGAGCGGTGCTGAAGACCCGACCGAGGACGGGACAGAGCGTGCACGTGAGGGGCCACTCGGCCTGATGACGGAACTACCCAAGCTGCCTACACCTGCGGGGCGCAAGCCGATCTGCTGCTGCACCACGCTTGCACCCATGCGCTCGCTGAATGTTCCTCCACCGCCTTGACCTCACCACTGCTCTGCGTCCTGAGCTCCTGCCGGACGAGACGCTCTTGTTCGTGCAGGATGCTGTTGGCCTGTACGAAGGGTGAGTGCAGCTCCCGGCAGCTTCGCCTGTGCGCCGCGAAGCTGATGGCGGCCTCTGCAGCAAATACAAGATCCCGGACTACCAAGATGGCCACGCCTACTTGACTTCGCATCGTGTCTGCTATGTCGACAACAAAGAGCCGCGCAAATTCTCTGTCGCCGTCAATCTGAAGGACGTCGAGCGCCCTGAGTTCTATGTATGCACCCAAGCGTGGGGGATGCGGGCAAGCGCGCTGATTCTCAACACAGGCCGGCTTCCTGAAGTCGTCGCCCAAAGTCACCGTCTACCCTAAGCCCAACAAACGCCCAAATCTCGCAGCGACCCGCAGTCCAGCGCCCGTCGGCGGCAGCAGCGTGGCGTACAGTCCTGCCTCAACACCGCCACGCCACGGCAGCCCTCTGCGTCCCTTACCGCCTGCACCCGCACCCCCTCCAAGCGCTTCCACGACATGGGTCTGCCCGATATGCTCATTCTCAAATCCTGTGCCATCAAACTTCGACCCTGCGCTGGCAAACGCCAACACGCCGTTGCCGCCGTGCTTGGCCTGCGGCTTGAAGCCTCCGCTTGTACACCTTATCAAAGCTGCTATCGCAGCAAACAGACAGGCCCAAGCTGAGTACCCGGTCAGCAAAGGTGCATCAGAATACGGGCTTTCGACAGCAGGTGCACGGGTTGATGGCACCTCGCCTGGAGCTGCTGCCTTTCAGTGTCCAAGATGCACGTTCCAAAACCATCCGTCGCTGTTGAGCTGCGAGATGTGTGGTGCCTCGCTTGTCAACTCCGTAGACAAGCGTGCGGAATTTAATCATTCCCCAATACACAGAAATGAGTCGCCAGCACCGGTCCTCAGCGGCGCACCAATCGGAGATGATGTGCCAGAGTGCATCAAGTTCTCCTTCCGTGCAGGCGGAGAAAAGATATTCTTCGAAAGGCTGAAGGGTGCTCTCCTACAAAGGAAATGGTTGCTGCAGAGTGCCCCTCCTATTCCCAAGCCAATCGATAGCTCTACGCCGTCACAGAACTCTGGTGATCTGCCGATCAGAAACAAAGCGGTCGGGATCGGAGGTCTTGAGCGTCGCGGCATTGAGCAGCGTCAGAACAATGAGATCATGATCGGCAGTGCCTTTGAAGACCTCGAGGCTTTAATGACTTCAGCCAAAGAGATAATAGCTCTTGCGGAACAGTTTGCCAGCCAAGCAAATTTAAATGGGAACGGAAACTCCGAAGCCGACGTAGCTCTGGCCCAGTCAGCCTCTGCGTTGGGGTTGGTTACGACAAAGGACATGCTGGGCTCCGGCTCAGACACGCTCTATATTTCAGAGCTGTCGCGCAACTTGGCAGAATTCTTGACAGATGACAGGAAAGGTGTCCTAAAGCGTGAGGGTGGGATCATGAGTCTGGTGGATCTCTGGGCCGTCTTTAACCGAGCTCGAGGGGGTGTTGAGCTGGTTAGCCCCACAGACTTTGAGAAGGCCGCTCAGATGTGGGACAAACTCAAGCTACCTATACGTCTACGGCGTTTCAAGAGTGGGCTTCTCGTCGTTCAAGGCCGTGATCGAACGGATGAAAAGACGATAGCTAGTCTGCTTAGCTGGTTTCAGGTACTCCACACTGCTGCTCCGCCCGGAGAAGCTGGCTGGGATTGGGAAACATATGGACGGGGAGTTACAGCGCAAGAGGCTGCCGAGTGGTTTGGCTGGAGTGTGGGTGTGGCAACAGAGGAGCTCGAGATGGCTGAGGAGAAGGGTGTGCTGTGTCGAGAGCAAGGGCTTGATGGCATCAAGTTCTGGGAAAACTGGATTGTACAATTACCACTCGTGGAGGATGCTGCGGGAGAACAATAGTGCACGTCTATCACGAGAATGCCACTCTTGCTCTAGAATGAATCGAAGTGTAAAATGCCTGAACATGCCATACGTACGTGTTGACGATCCCGAGCATGCGGCTAATCTAGCCTCTCGCAGATGGCTGTGTGAAACAGATATTGCTCACGGCAATGCATATTAATTCGAGGTTAGATCACTCCGCGGGATTCCTCCATCATCTAGACCGTCGTGAACACCAGAGAGAGAGAGCTTGCCTAAACGGGCATTGCTCCCCGCGAGTTGGTCCCCAGACATCGATGGCACAGGCCGATATCGGCCGCTTAAACACGGGCACGGGGGCATGATTCATGTGGCTTGGGGAACATGGCAGCTTCTCAAAGCGCACCTTTTACCAATGCAATCCGCGCCTCTCGTGCCTGATTGTCAGTCTTCCGTTCCGTACATTAAAGCATCAAGCGCCCCTGAGAGCTGTTACTTTTGTTCCCGAAATCTCAGAAGACAGAATGAGAGAAGCGCAAGCAGGCGAGACACCCGACAGCTATCGCAGTGCGCCGCAGCATCATCAGCCGCCGATGACGCCAGGAATGCGCGCAGCAGAGTCGGAAAGATACGCAACAGATGCGGATCACCAGCGGGCCGCTGCTTCACCCTCCCGTCCCGTCCCCACCATTGCAGATGCAAATGGTACAACACCAAAAATGAAAACAACAACAGCCGCTTCGTGGAATACCAAGAACTTGGGCTGGAGAATTGGCGTCGACTGTACGGCGGCAGCCAGTGCCGGTATCCTGGTGGCGCCTGTCGTTACGGCAATCGATCGGTAAGTGCAAATCCGGGGTAGAATCAGGCCACTTTGGTTCGCGTATGGCACAGCAACCCATGTCAACCCAGCACGATGATTTTCTGCTCCCCGAACCTTACCACAATAAAGCCCATAGAGAACTAACTCGCCTCTCATAGAGCCATCATCGAAAATGCCTCCGGCCGCACCACTCTCCGCAATTCCCTTCTCACCTCACTCCGTACACTGCTTCTGCGGCCCCACACCTACATCTTCTCCCGCCCCTTCGCCCTCATCTTCACCCTATACACCGGCACCTACCTGAGTGCCAACACCCTCGACACAACCACCTCCGTCCTACACTCCACCCCCGCCTCTACCACTACCGCCGGCGCCCCCAAATTCATCGCGACCAGCACCGCCAACCTCGCGCTCTGCCTGTATAAGGACAGCCGCTTCACGCGGATGTTTGGCATGACGACTTCCGCTCCACGAGCCGTGCCGTCGGCGACGTACGCGCTCTTTGCGCTGCGCGACTGCCTGACCGTCTTCGCGAGCTTCAACGTGCCGCCGCTATTGGCGCCCGCTCTGGCCTCTCGCATCGAGCGTACCACGGGCGCACTTGGCGACGCGCTCCGCAAGCACGTCGATGCGGCCAGTACGGCGCAGTTCGTGGCGCCCGCGGCGGTGCAGATCTTCAGCACCCCGCTGCACCTGCTCGGCCTGGACCTCTACAACCGCCCGCGCGGCTCGCCCGGCGTCGGCTTCGCGCAGCGCCTGGGCAAGGTCACGAGCGACTGGGGCATGAGCTGCTTGGCGAGAATGGCGAGGATCGTGCCGGCGTTCGGGTGCGGGGGCGTGGTGAATCTACGGGTCAGGAGAGGGTTGATGGGAAGGTTAGAGTGAACGCCTGTGCGGAGTGTGTCGATGAGTGATAGGCGAGGAGAGTGATCACCAGGATGGAAAGCACATGACGGCCCACTTGCATGGCACCACCATTGGCGAAGTACGCCGCACGCATCTACCACTTTACGGTATGAGCTACGACATTGGACGATCAATTTTGGGTACTCATTGATACCATTCGGTTCCGCAGTTTCTGGTTTGCGTATTTGATCTCGAGATAAGAGCATATAATTAGACTGGCGTAGAGGTGTGATGCGTGGGCTTCATAAATACCCTATTTGAGTTGGTGGAGCAGTATGATAATGACTCAACAGACTCCAAAACTTAATATCTAATAGTCCATCTTGCACTTAAAAAAAATAATGTGACATGAATAGTAGCATACCGCATGGTTACTGAATATCTCCGGTGTCTGCACGAGATTGCCAGAGTTATACATTGTGTCTAAAGGATAGCGGTTATTTTCTACTGGAGCCCGCCGTGACGTTGAGGCATAACTGCCAGCCTGTAATTCTCCGGGTTAGCCTTTGATTGGTCGGACTGGACCTCGATAAGGATCACTTGGTTTAGTGGCCGACCTCGAACCTCGAATCGACGACCTCATCACTGGCTGTCTGGTGATAAACTGCAGCTACTAGGCCATCTACGTCACAGACTCAAAGCGTGGTTACGACAAGACTTGTTTATTACTGCTCCACATTATAGTTTAGTGATTGTACCATCATACTGGTAAAACGTGCTTATCTCTCTTATAAGCACTTTACTCCCTCGCTCCGTGCAATCCTTCTCTGGCTAGGTTATCAATATGCACCGGCCCGTAACTCAGTGGTCCGATCTTATCCATCAACACTCTTTCCGTCAAAAGCCACAAAGCTTCACTCAAATCCTCATTCCTCGCCAAGTCACTCGGCTCCACCACCTTCCGGTCCGGCACGATGTACACACCCTGCATCCCCTCACGCATCACATCCTCGCTTGTTGCTGCGAATAGCGCCGATCGGCACCCCTGGTCGATAGGATCCTTCATGAACGGCCGCACCACCGCAACGCCTACCTTGCCCATGGTTCCGTATGCCTCGACCGCCTGGTCCGGCTGGTCTGTCTTCACGGCACCTGGGTGCGTAGCGATGATCCACGGGCCTGTCGACATTCCCTGCCCGCGAAAGCCGAGCTCGTCTTTAGCGGCGTGGCGGGCAAGCGCGCGCACGAAAAGAAGCTGGGCGAGCTTGGTGCGGGCATAGAGCTTGGTGGCGCCAATGTCGGTGTTGAGCTCCTGGAGAGAGGCGAACTTCATTGATTCGTCGGCCATCTTATGCATGTCGGATGATTGAAGGACAAGGCGGCTATTGGGTGTGCGCTGAAGGAGAGGAAGAAGGACCATTGCGAGGTGGAATTGAGAGATATGGTTGACTTGCATGTGGGAGTCTACAGAGGGCTGTCAACGGTCGATGTGAGTTGAGGAGGCTTCATTGATCAAAGCTTACCGATGCCGTCTTTGGTCTCGTTGTAGACGCCTACACCCAATCCAGCGTTAAGGATCAGGCCGTCCAGTTTCTCCAGGTACGAGAGCTCCTTCGAGACCGCGTCAACTTCCTTCAAGTCTTCGAGGTTGCATTTCTTCCATTCCACTCTGGTGGTGTCGCCGTATTTTTTAAGCCCTTCCTGAGCTTCTTCTGCATGCCCCTCCTTGCTGGACAACAGGTATATTTTGGATGCATTGTGCTGCAGAAGATGGGCAACAATTCCGAAACCGATGCCGGCCGAGCCGCCGGTGACAATATAAACCTAGTCCGAATGATAAGTGGGTAGATTTCCAAGAGCTTCGTGGTAAGGCAGGTGTGATTTTTTATTTGATGACGGTAGCGAAAGAAAGGGTGTGGGAGTTATTGAAGCCATCGCTCTTTAAAGGTGTTTAACGATGAGATCACACACAACTTTACACTTAATAAATTTGTAGATGTACGAGAAAAAGAAGCTCGATTTACCTTGCCAGTAAGGTCAGGAATGTCCTTGTTGGGATCAAACGTGTTGCTACTGAGAAGCGGCATGATGACTTATTTCTGCATGTAGGATGGGGAAATTTTCGATAGTTTCCGTCAGAGGTGGGAATCAATGTAAAATATATCATAGACGTTCATCGCATGCGAAGTGAAGGGAGCGTCATGACGAGAAATGATGTAAGTAGAAGCTAGCTGCTTTCCTTTTCGGGCGGTTGTGAAGTACGGCCATCGCGTGCGTTCCCAGAGGTATCACAGGCCCAAACTACGCCGTGTATCAACAGTGTCGGGGTAACCCCGCGTCATCATGAAGCCATGAGGGGTCCAAAACAGTCACTCGACGCGACGACCAAGAGTGAAGAACGTGCGTAGAGAGCGGAATACGGAAGCAGCCTGCGGGAAAGCAGGCCATTTTCCCACGGTCCACCGCCGCTCACCGCCCGGCGCACCGACATCGACACCTTGCGCTAGCTACCCCATCGCCAGCTCCGAAGACCGCAGGCTGTTCGGAGAGAGGAAGTCTCCCCACCTCTCGCCACAACCTCCTCTTCATCTCCATACACTTGACCCCGCCCCCCAGCAGCCATGGTTGAGTGGTACGAGCCGGACAGCTGGGTGACCAAGCTGTTCGGCGCCCATCTGAGCACCTTTCTGCTCACCCTAGTCGTCGCCTTCGGTCTGCCGCTTCTGCTGCACTTGTATCTATACCGCCACCGGACGCCCATCAACACCGCCGCATTCGTGCTCGCTGGACCCAGCGGCGCGGGCAAGACATCTCTGCTCACGGCTGTACGTATACGCACGCGAGTTCCCACCTTAAACCTCTCCACCAAAAAAGTCGCAGTCACCAATTGCAGCATCGACTAACCGCTCGCCCTTCACCACAGCTCGAAACCGGCCGCCCTCTCGCCACGCACCCCTCGCAGACCTCGCACCGCAGCATCCTCGCGCTGCCGGAAGCCTTCATCCCCTTCAGCGCGCGCTACCGCAGCGTCAACGACCCGACCAACGCGAGGACGCGGCAGCTGTCGCTGACCGACACGCCGGGCCACGGCAAGCTGCGCGGCGGTTCCTTCGCCGCGGCCCTCGCCTCGCCCACGGCCAAGAACCTGCGCGGCGTCGTCTTCCTCGTCGACGCCGCGGCCCTCGCCTCGCCCGCCGGCCTGTCCGACGCCGCCGAGTTCCTGCACGACGTCCTGCTCACCCTGCAGAAGCGCTACACCAGCGCCAAGACGAGCAAGGCCACCGCCGTCACGCCCGTGCTGATCGCCGCCAATAAGCTCGACCTGTTCACCGCGCTACCGCCTCAGCTGGTGCGCGCACAGCTCGAGCAGGAGATTGAGAAGGTGCGGATTGCCCGGGCCAAGGGCATCCTGGACGTCGGCATGAGTGAAGACAGCGTGGGCGAGGACCACGAATGGCTTGGCTTAGGCGGGGAGAGCAAATTCGAATTCAAGCACATGGAGGAGATGAACGTGCCGGTGGACGTGGTTGGAGGAAGCGTCAAAGGGGAGGAGGGAGATGGCCCCGACGTCAAAGGCTGGTGGGAGTGGATTGCCCATCAGATGTGAGAGGAACTTTTTTTTTGAGGAATTCGGATGGAACGGGCTGGGTCGGCAAAAAAAGGGGTATGTAATATTGCATGATATCCCAATCTCCGAGGCGGAGAGTAAACGTGGTCATAATAATGGAAGCTTGGGCAACATGAAAAGGCGAGCGCCGTCATTTTTCTCAACTGATATCGTGTTTGATTATGTATGCGACGTAAAATTGATTCCCTATTGGAGTATTGGCAGTCTTATGATCTCCATGTACATCCTAATTCTTCTATGGCTGCCAGCCCCTATGACCCCTTTACCCCTAAAGATGTTTACTCCTCCGCGGCAACCTGGACTTCCCTAAGGCCCTCAACGACCAATTCCTCGCCCTCGGCCCTCCTGTAGATGTTCTTGATGTCATCTGCAATGTGACGTTAGCATGTTGAGTCGCTAAAGTAGCTTTAGTCAACTTACCCGTCGTAGTCTCGAAGTGGCTAGTAGCGTCGTAGCTCTTCGAGAGGAAGACATTGTCGTTGGTGCCGTCCTCGATAGGCTCGTACAGAGGGATGGGCGGGCCCATGAACTTCTCCTCAATCTTGCCCAGGCGTTCGAAGCCGGGCTCGAGCTCGAGGTGGTGGTTGCTGTCAGATTCAGCAATGGTGCTGACGATGGCGATGTAGTAGCCCTTGGGGCAGACGTTGTGTGCCGAGGAGACAACGGCAACGTAGACATCTACACGACCCGAGTTAGTAGTGTATTGGCGGCATCTGGAGTTTTACATACCGTTCTTGCGGCCAACCTGGCTCTGAGGGATGATGAGCTGGAGGGAGTCGGAGTCCTCAGTGCCGGGAACAGGGTGGTTGAGGATGCAAATGGCCTTCAGAAGGTGGCCGGTAGGCTTGGCCTTCTGAGGGAAGTAGCTGGGATCGGCAAGAATCTTCTTGCACTTCGTAGTGAACTTCATGCCCTCACCGGGGGCGTCCTTCTCCTTCATGGTAGCCTTGATGCCAGAGACCTTGCCGTTCTCGTACAGGACCTCATCGACATCGGCGTTGAGCATGTAGGTACCGCCGTAGATGGCGGACAGACGAGCGAAACCCTGGGGAAGCTCGCCGAGACCGTAGAGCGGGTAGATGTAAGGCGACTTGCCGTAGCGAGCCATCGAGTTGACGTAGAGCCTGATGCGCTCAATGGTCTCGTCGGCCTTGCCAACAGCGTTGATGTACTCGTCGGTCTGGTAGAGAGCCATGGAGTGGCCAATGAAGTCGCGGGTAGAGTCCTCGAGGCCGAACTTGTCGTAGACATCCTTCATGGTGCAGGTGCCGATGGTCAGGCCTGCGGCGCGTTAGCGTTCCAGCTCCAGGAAGGATTGCGGGGCAATGGCAACTCACCCTTGTGGGTGGCAGAGTCCTCCTTCTTGTAGGACCCAACCCACTCGAGGAAGCTGCGCGCACGCCTCTTCTCGAAGAGACCCATCAGCGGCGAGCGCAGAGCCTCGCCAGCGTCAGAGGGGACCTTGGCAACGGTGGTCTTGGCACCCTTGCCCTGCTGGACGAAGCTACCAGCAATCTGCTTGAACTCGAGGTATCGGGTAACATCGGTCGAGACGAGGATGTTGGTGAGCTCGCCGTTCGACATCAGCAGCTTGGGCACAAGGTCGATGTTCCAGTCGTTGACGCGGCCGTACTTCTCCCACGGCTTCTCACCCTCGTTGTAGTTGCCGTACTTCTTGAACATCTGCTCGGCGTAAGCATTCAGCGGGGTTGCGGGGTTCGTAGTGCGGGAAACGTACCGCCTCAATGTTGAGGGACGCAGCCTCACTGCCAGTTGTCAGTACGCTTGCTGCTATACAGGCTCAGGGATGCCAGCTCACCCGCCATAGTGATCGTTCCGGTCCATGTGCAGGACCTTCTTGCCCTTCACACTCAGGACACTGTGGGCCGTTAGCAGACGCTCAGAAGCATCATCTCAAAGTGTGCGTACCCAGACAGCACGCATTCCGTCAGGCCTGCATCTCCGTGTTAGCTGTCCGTTTGGCAGCGAGCTGGCGCGGGGTAAGTGCATACCGGTGCCAAGGACGACGACATCATACTCGGGGGCGACTTCTTCCATGATGGGCTATGTTGTGTGAAAATGGGCTTAGGGAGGAGAAGAGAGGACGGGTTTGCAAGATATAGGAGTCGGCTCAAGAGGGTGCGCCGGTGGTCGTGGGCGGTGAATGGTAATTGAGGGGGGGCGGCGAGCTTGAGCCACCGCTCGTGCTTGCTGCGCGGCCCGCCCTCGACGCCAAGATCCCTGAAGGCCGCCCGCACCATCAGCTCACAATCAACTAGACAGGCCACAACTGGTATTCTACAAATGATGTACACAGCTTCCCGCCGCGCCTCGCGCTCCCAGATGCGCTCGCAGCCCCGTGACCTTCGCGGGGTTGCTCTGCGGATCGCCGTACGCCCCGCCCGCCCTCCGTGCGGCACCGCTCCCAATTATTACTCCGTCTGCGCTCCAGATCCTGCTCCGCCTTGCCGTTGTCTTCTCGCTTCGTTATTCACCTCAGCCGCCGTCTCCTTCTCCGCTTCCGCCACAGCTTCCTCGTTAACCTGCTCCTCAATCTCGCTCTCGAACGCGTCCTTTCGCCTTCCATCAGCACGCGATTCATTGGGTGCATGGGTTACACGTACCTCAACAGCAGGACTGTAAGCCGGTCCATTGCCTGACAGGTCGACCTCCGCATCGTTCATGGCCTCTTGCCGCGCATTCTCCCAAGCGTACCACCGCTCCGTCAGCGTGTGCTTGATTGCACGCATCGTGAGCTTGACCTGTGTCGAAGGCTCGTCAGCAAAGCCCATTTCACCCGGGGAGATAGCTTTGATCCCATTCGGGCAATCTTCTGGTACGTGCAATATTGCACGAATACGAGTCCCGTGCAAAGCTGGGGTGACCGTGCTTGATGGCGGCCATTGCAGTGTGACGTACCTCGTTATCTCGCGCCTCTGCTTCATACTCGCCGTAGCCTGCATTGATGCGCTTGCGCTCGTAGGCCGCTGTCGAGAGACGGTTGCGCTCCTTCACGCAGACCCACCAAAGACAGTGCAGGTCTTCCCACGACTTCTGCCGTAGTTCTTGCACAGTCCACGCCCGGCCTGCAAAAGATCAGCCCACGCTATTATCCCCGTGACAATCTGTATCTCGCACCGAATGCCAAGTCCTCCTCGGGTGTTGCGAGTAGTTTCTTGTCTGCATTAAAGAATTGCCATAGACCATGGTCTGGATGGACTAGCGCTTTCGGTCGCTGGGCTACTGGCCTGGGGACGGGGAGTTTCTCCTTCTTCGCGGCGAGTGTCTGTCGCGGGCGAAGGCCGGTCTTCCTCAGGGCAGAGACGCCACGGTTCTTGTTTCTATCATGGACGCATCGGTGCTGAGTTATCGGGAGGTGTGAGTTCGAAGCGGCGAGTGACGGCAGGAACGGTTCCGTAGCAGACCGAGCGTGTAGTGAGAGGCGGGCGACGGAGCGGACGTTCATGATGGACAGCATGCGCAGAATATTTCGCGCTGCGGGTCAATTGGCCGGGGCGTGGGTTGGAAGATGCGGTGCTGGGTGAAAGATGGTCGAGCAGCTGCACGGAAAATCCGCAACTGCAACCGCCGGGCTGGCAAGTGCCGGGGCCTCGCAACAGAACGAACCGCCTCCAAAGGCCGCGCCCAGCAACGTCAACAACGCCTGTTGCTCCGCACTCCAACGCCGCGCACCTTCCTCGAACGCCGCTATTCCCCCACGAACACACAAGCGCTGCACCGCTGCAGGTCCTCTCACCCCGCAAGCATGAACCGGCCAGGTTTGTCCCCTCGACCGCTGCCCGATCCTCCCCGCCGTATTGCCTCGTCCTCCGCTCGTCGCAAAGCTCTTGTTGTACCCAACGCTGGACCGTCGCCGTGCATATCACCACCAGAAGCTCTGAGGTTCGCCATGTCCGAGCATCTGTAATTTTCAGCCTGCCTTGCTTCCTAGCATGGGGCCTGCGACATGATGGCAAACACCACGACTCGGCGAACCCGATATCAAGAGCAGGGATTGATGCTGACGCGGCAAAATAACAGGAGCAGGGCCGCAACAGTTACGCAACATGCCTGGCAGCATGTTCCAGCAGCAACAGACAGGCGCCGGCCGTGGTGCACCTTTGCAATCTGCCCGGCTGCAAGGCGGCAAGCTTGGTAGAATGCCCTCCCAGTCTGTGCGATCGGCGACTAATCCGCATTTCTTATAGGTAACGGATCCGGCTGGGGTTTCGGGGGTCCGATGGGAGGCGCACCTGGTCTTTCGGGCGTTCAGTCGCGCAACACGGCAGGCATGTCTAGCTTTGCTCAGACGATAGGAGGCGGTTCCCAGTCGCACACTCCTCTGGATCCTTCGTATGCTTCCCCTGAACACCCACCCTTCAGAATAATTGCGAATGCGACGGAGAAGTCGACTAACGAAAAGATCTCGCATTTTCAGGGAGTTTCCCTCGCTCTCCGGAGCTCCCCAGACGCAACAGCAGAACAGCCAAGCCCAGGCGATATGGTCCAACCCGAACATCAGGACGGCCCAGCACACACCAGTGCAACGTGTGCAAGGCCAAGGCGCCACTCCTCAGCCCCCTTCCGCGCAAGCAAATCGGCCGCAGCAAGACCATCAGCAGCGGACCCAGGACGAGCCCTCTTCGGCACATTCTCAGTACGGCGGCGCAATGGATGACTATCGTTTTGGCGGTCAGTCTGGCGTCGGACAATTATCGGGAGCCCCTCAACAACAGCAACAGGTGAACATTGAAGAGTTCCCGCCTCTAGGAGGCGGAGGTGGAGGGGATATGGGTCAAGATAGGCGGACGGGCATGATTCAGAACGCAGCATATGGTGGAGGGGGTGGAGGTAGTCCATTTGGCAACAGTGCGCATCAAGGCCGCAACGGCATGGCTAGCCCTGTGGAGAGCCAGCAGGACTCCGTCAGCGAGAGGATAGGCGGAACTGTGCTGCGGGATGACAGGACCGCTGTGAGTATTAAGCTGATGACGACAGTGATTTCCGTTCATTAACTTTCGAGTAGGCGGAGCGAAGAGCTAGGGAGGCCAGCACCACCTCATTCGGTAGCCAGCCTGTCCAGCCGCCTTCGAAACCAGGCTCAATCTCTCATCCCGAGCAGACGCGGCTTTCCCAGATGAGCGAGATCGACCGTTTTGGACTTCCCGGATTACTCGCCATGATCCCCCCGGACAGTCAAGACCACTCTAGCCTTGCTGTAGGCCAAGACTTGACTGTCCTAGGCTTGGATCTTAACCGGCCTGATAACTCTCCTCTGTATCCTACCTTCGGCTCGCCTTTCGCGGAAGCTGGCTCGCGTCCGGTTATCCCCGACTTTAGCTTACCTGCTGCCTACACCGTCACGAACGTACCTCCGTTGCACACGAAAATGGCAAGCTTTTCCGATGAGACTCTCTTCGCGATCTTCTATCAGTACCCTAGAGACATCCTGCAAGAGGCTGCTGCACAGGAACTGTAAGTGCAAGGAAAAGGCTTTACGGTGGAGCGATGCCTCGATCTATGCTAACAGATGACGTAGCTTCAATCGCGACTGGAGGTGGCACAAGGATCTCCGGCAATGGATGATGAAGGACACCAGCTTCCCGCAGCCACAGCGCATTAGTGAGAAATCGGAGCGGGGCTGCTACATCTTCTTCGACGTCAATAACTGGAGGAGGGAGAGGGTAAGTGGTTCACCGATCTCCATTGCGCTGTGAAGCATGCTAACGGGCGAATCTGATTAAGCGGGAGCTCCTGTTGCACTACGATCAACTCGATCAAAGGCTTGGCACCACACAGCCCGCAGCGGCTCTTTAGGACGCTTTTGGATCTTGCTGCATGCACCAATGGCCCGATACTTTACTGTGGTGATATCGATTTCAGCAAACATAGCCAACAGCGCCAAAGGGTACGGAGGACACTAAAGAGTTGCTGCAGAGGGGTAATCATGCATTGGGTTCTGGCAGTGGACCCAATATCTCAAACGACTGATGTACTAAAGATAACTGCAAAAATGGAGACGGGCTCTCGGGTTCAAGCGGGGTAGGTAGCAGCCCGTTAGGTATTCTCAGACCCCTGCGGGTCTGCGTTCCCCGTAGCGTCCGGCGCCTTGAGTCATGGGACTACCTTCACCCGATCTTTTTTACTGTATGCTCCTGATATGGATACATGCCCAGGGCCATTGCTGAGGTGATCAAACTTGCCATAATTGAAAAACAACTGCAAGAAAATCAATTGCGATGACTTGAAAGTCACTGTGCTCTATGGACGTGTGTTGCATGCACGGCTGTCGTAATACCACTGCTTGAGTCGAAATGCATGTTACGCGTTATCTGCGACCCGCGTGGACGCGAGCATCGTTCATTCGCGGTCAAGATGTGCGCAATGCCTATGCACCGCGGTGGGGAGGGGGGTACGTATGTCCAAAGATCCCCTCTCGGAAAGAAGGAATTTGGCATCGTCTCAGTCGTTGCTTTTGCGCTTTTTCTTATGGAAATGCATGTACGCAAGTAGGGGCAATGATGCTCTCGCAGCATGTGACGAATGACTGCGAGCCAATGGTCTTTATTTCTCACGGCTGCATGTGCAATGCCGACACACTGCAGGTACTTTCATTCCAACACACAGTCCGCAGTGCAACTAAGCATAAACTGGGCGGTGTTTCGTGTCCGGATACGAACGAAGTGTGCTGAGCCCTGACGGGAAAAGGTTGCCCGCATGCGACAAGGGAGATGGAGGGGGGGGGGCGATGCGGGGGGAGAGATGAGGGCGGGCATGACGCGATCAATGATATCAGAGGACGGGCAGCATGACAAGGGCACGGAGCGGAGGTAGAAACGGCGGCGGGCAGACGGGGGATGCAAGGCATCGGGCAAATCAGGGGCCGGCCGGTATGCTGCTCGGCGGATGCATTCCCAGGTGTAGGTACTTTGTCGAATCGCCACACGTACAAGGGCCTAGGCTGTGTCCACAGCAGAGAGGCTAAGGGCCGGAGTGATAGCTCGTGGCAGGGACGAATGCTGATGCGGGAAGTGGAAGCTGCTTCCCGATTCGTGCTGTGCGCGGATCCTCGTCGGAGATTCATCCGGCCGCCAGCGCGCTTGCAATTAGCTGACTCCTCTCTCCCATAAAACTCTCCACCTTAGTGCATCCCGCGATCACGCTGCCCGGCTGCCCACCGCACTGCACCTTCGTCGTCGTCGCCTCAGCCTTAGTCAGCCCGATTCCCGCGGAATTTCTCGATACGGCTGTGCCGCACTGTGCTGCTCTTCCCGATAGGAGCGATGAGGGCCCGCTAGTGGTGATAGTCCCGCAAGCTCGGGAAGCCATCAGCCTCGATCAGAGACGGCCAAGCCATCGGAAACAGCCTATGCATTCTCCCACAGCCGTTCGAGAGCCTGGCCTCATTCGATGCCCGTCGGCCCATGTTGACACCTTACTCCCCTCGCTCCCGCACGCCTTCGCTGCCCTCCGGCTGCGTACGTCCACTGCGTTTCTGGAAGCGGCCCAAGAAAATTTGAAAGAGTTTGAAGGGTATCAGCTATCACGGATTGACCACCGAGTTGATCTGCATCGACCGTGCGCTGCTTCCACCGGACGCAGAGCTGCTGGTTGATTCGGACCGCTGCGCCATTAGCCCAGCCTCTCGCGATCCCATCCCTCCGCCGACCCACTGGCTGGTCCCTGCTGTGCCGTGGGCCTCGACCGGAAAGACCTGCTTCCACTCTCGTTCGAACTCTACCCCTAGGTTACGGTCCACGCGATGTCGGAGCACCTGGTAGGGCTGAGTAAACGTCACTCTCTCACACGCATTGAGCATCTCCTCAGGCCCGTAGCCCGTGCGTCCCCCCATCAGCTGTCGAACATCTTCCGGTAGACTGACGCCCTCTTCATCTGCCGTTTGGCAGAGCATGAATTGGAGAGGGCCAACGTAAGCAAATCCTGCAAGAGATTCGTGGGTGGCTTCGAAGGCGAACTGAACTGCCCGCTTCTGATCTCTGCCTACCCGCAACAGCGTCTCGCAGATGTGGATGACACAGAACGCCAACAGTGGGTTCTGGTATCTATGGGTGTATAGGCTCCTGTAACGCTCGAGAAGTTGGAGGCCGTCCAGCGCGCTTGAGATCGTAATGCCAAACAAGTGTGCTCGAATAGCCTCTGGGAGGTCGGCAAGCTCGAGTATCGGCCGATACAGTTGACAGAAGGCGACGTGGTAGTGAATACTATCGACCGGTCAGCAGCCGTACTCCAGCTGTCGCAGCACGGCGACTCACTGAAGAGAGAGAACGTGTGGAAGCGGGTGAGATAGCGTCACACCATCGCTAGTAACCGCGAGCGCAAGTGGGAGGCTTCGCTTCCATTCGTAGAGCCGGCGGCCTAGGGCAATTACAGAACGAGCCGTTACGCTGTCGTCACGTCCGCAGTACATCCCGACCATATCGTGTATTATCTGTCCGAGTCTCGTCATCGCATCTGCCGTTGCAGTCGCCTGGCTTGGAACTTGCTGTGTTCTTTTGTCCTGGAAGTAACGATACGGTTGCCAATATCCATCGCTTCTGAGAGCCTCGGACGGGCTCAGTAGATGGGACGTGGAAAGCGCCGACAAAGGTTTTTGGTACGTGAGTGACGCCCAGAGTCTCCAGCGAGAGGTTAGCTACTGAATACTGATCATAGCCAAAGCACTGAACTTACGCGCATAGAGTATGGATACCCCTCTCTGTTATCTCTGTAGCAATTGGAGCGAAAGCAGCCCTATTCAACGCAGCAAGGCTCTCGGCTGCCAGCCGCAAATGGGATGACGCATTTCGTGCTTGACTGGAACCCAGTTCGACCAGGAAAAGGAGCGCGTATGTCGTCACACTTGTCAACGACTTCGGATCCTCTTTCGCAACTTCTGCAAGGCCTCTGTCAAAGAACCGTTTCTGGAGAACTCTAGTCTGTCTTTCGTCGCCGGACCGATCGGTATGGTAATGGCAGCCCATGGCACACATCATGTTGACCAAAGCCGGTGAGCAATAGTTACGGTCGCCGTCACTAAAGCTTTTCATGAAGTAGTACTCGCTGAACAATATGTGGATGGGGTGCACCCATGTGAAGAACAATGCGATGAGATGGTCCGTCAGTTGGGGGTTGCAAAAAGTCCATCGCGAGCGGGAGTCGCCATCTAGTGACCGCGAATCAATATGCATCCGCGTCGTTTCGTCGTAATCTTGTGCGACATCCGGCAAGCTGATTTCGGAACCCGGTGTCGACCGTCCGTCATCACCTACAGAAGGACCACCCAGCCAAGCAACGAGCTCCTGGTAGGACTGTCCGGCTCGTAACCGTGCGATGGTCTCAGAGCCGCGCTCTCCAGCCCTCAATGCCTCGAAAATGGCCTCGAGCTGCCCGTCTCTCTCCTTGACCGAACCCAGGAGTTCCGCATTCTGCTGCTCAAGGCTCTTGATCCTCCGAACCATCTCCTCCTTTGCCGTCTTGACGTGCACCTCATAATGGCATTGGTCACCCATCTCACGCATCAGGCACCTGGTGCATGCATCCGGCTCTTGTCCATCGCACTAGCGGAGACGGGTCAATCAATGCTCAGCCTCCTGACGGCGAGGCGGATGCGGCGGGAAGGATGGGGGTCAATACCTTTGCTCTGGCTCTTTTGCAGTTGGTACACGCGTTCTGAGACACATGAGTTGGAGCGCGGCGCTTCCTCACCCTGGTGGGATTGGCCGAGTGCGGGTCATTGGCGCCGCCAGCCTCACTGCTGGCCGCTGACGAGGGTTGGGCCTCTTCGGGGTGAACGTGGTCGGAAGAGGGTCGCAGTTCACGGAATGCGGCCATGTCAAGTTCGGGGCCGACGGGGATGAAGGTCGCCGGAATCACAGGGTTCCCAAGACGATCGGGAGAGAGGCGTGTCAGCCTTTTGGCGAGCGTTTGGAAACGATGCCCGGTTTGGAAGGGGGCTCTGCTGACGGCGACTTATGGGGCAGGCGGCGGCGAGAAAGTTTCAGGATGTTCTGACGCCTTATATCAGCCGCAACGTGCACGCGGCGAGGGCCAGGGCCGGATTCTTGACCCAGGCGCTCGAGCTAGCAATTGTGACGAAAGGTCGGGGAAGAGGAGGAATCTCCGCGGATTTCACGTGACGTCTCAAAGCGAGATGGCCCCGAGAGGCGGGAGCTGGGCTGGGCCGCCGGAGGCAAAACCTATTATATACACGCCGTGCGGACGGACCGTGGCGAGCGTGCGAGAGATGACCTAGAGCGACGATGGCGGGCGCTGCACCGGCGGAGGTTTCTCACGGCCAACCAGTGCATCTCTAGGCACGGGCACGGGAGAAGCGTTTCTCGAGGCTTGGGCGGAGGGCATCGCGGCAGCCCCTGCGGCGGCATCCAGCCACAGGCTGCTGCAGGCGGCGGGGGGGAGGGCTGTCGCATTTCTGTGGCATGGCATTGCACGGGAGCTCTCAAAGGGCAGGCAGTATCTCGATCGGGCGCGGGCAGTCTCCCCGCCCTTGGCCGCTAATGATGGGTGTCAACTGCCGCGCCCAGCTGGGCTCCACCAGCGCCGGAAGCACCAGCGCGTGCGCCGCTCGAAAATCTCTGCACCGCCCATGGTTCCCCTGATGAGGCTCATCGCGTGGCGACGTGCGCCATCGCGGACCGCACCGCGTCGCGCGGAGGTAGGGCGAGCGCTGCGACGAGCTCGGAGGCTCGCCCGGCGGCTGTCGTTGGCGAGGCGGTTGACGTCTGCATGCATGCGCTTGGCCGACCGCGGCCGGGGGAGCGCAGCATGCCACTTGGCGAACGGGGCACGCCAAGGCGCGCGGGACACGGCCGTCAACGCCGCATGATGGCATTCTCATGCTCGCAGATGCTGTTTTCGCCGGCCGCAGCCGATGCGGTGCGCGCTCCCTGCGAGTCCCACCGCCGCCGATGGCTTTCTTCGCAGCACCGCACCACCACCGCAGCAGCCAGCGCCGCCCGCCCGCCCAGCGATTCCGCGGCCGGCGCGCTGAGCAGTCCGCCTTATTCCCGCCGCCGCCGCGGATCCCGGCGCGCCGATCGACCACCGCCTGCGTCGGCTGCGAACCACGCGCGGAGAGCATGCTCTCTCCCCGCCGCCCCGGCTCCCGGCGCTGCTACCTAATGGCTAAGCTTACACGCCCCACCACGGCCGTCCTGAAGACTGCAACTGCCGTGCGACCCCAGGCCAAACTCGCGCCTCCTCCCACCAGCACGCAGCAAGGCAACCGCGCCCTTTCCGCTTCGGTCGGCACACGTCCAGCCCGCCTGCACCTCACGCCATCCGCGCATGCGCCGTTGCCCATAGCTGCTTCCTCCGAATCCCGCGCCTGCTCCACCACCCACGCCGTCTCCACTCTCCATCTCCCGCTGCACGCCAGCGACAGGGAATCTGCCTGCCCCGACCCGCGCACGGCCCCTTCCCTCTCCTGAAGATATTGCATCACAACCCACCCATTGTCGCACACACCAATGCAGCCAGCGACCAACGCTGCCCCAGACGCCCTGCAGCCACCGCTGTGCCCAATCACGCCCTCCGAAGGACATGCTGCCGACCGCCGCCGCTTCGTCCTCAGCCTGAACAGCTCCTGCACCATGCGCCGCCAGCTGAAGCGCATCAAATTGAGCAATCGCATTCTGCACCTCATGCGCACCGCGGCAACTGCGACAACGTCATCCGCTCTATGCGCGCGTCTGTGCTGCTGTGCTCCCGCGCCTCCTTGCTGCACTCCTTTCGGCCATGGAGATCGTCTTGACGCCCTGCAACCACGTTGAAAACAGCCGTTAGTGTACCGCGAGAGGGCTTACCCCAGACAGACTGCTGCTTGGAACCGCGAAGAACACACGGGAAGCGGCAAAGCCAACCGCCCGGCCCCGATGGGATTCATTCCGGAACAATCCAATGCCCCGGGAAACGGTGGTGCACGACAAGCCACATTTTGTGGCCCTTCAATCTCAACGGCTCGCGTGGCTGCAGGGCTGGAACTTGAAGATCGCTCTCTCAAGCCGGAACATTTTACCGTGCACCTATCGTACTACTTCCTCCTCTCCCTCCCGTCTTTTTGTCTGGTTTGGATGCAGGACCTAAGCCCTACTTCTCGACTTATTTCCGCTCTAGGCTAAGTTTACTGGATCAATTGTGGAATGGGGCGCGCTGCAGCAGTTAGCTCGAGGTTCCAGCACCATGGGCAACAGGTACCTATGGGCGGCTGTTCGTTTACTCGGTCCTGCGGAGTTGGTATCACAAGAACCACACTTTGGAATAAGGAACATGCCGACCCCGAGGTTGTTTGACGAAACATTGTCCACTATCTGTGCTCGCACTACATCACCTAGGATCTCAGGCGCGCGCGTCTCGGACTTAATCGGCAGGAGCGCCAGCGGAGCCAGGTATGTGTGTCTCAGCTGGCGTACTTATTTTTCTGCACGCTACCCCATTGACATTGGCACTACCGAGTAGGTGAAGCTACTTCCATGCAAAACAGTAGCGCCCGGCAGATCATGCAAGATGCAGTCATTATGACTCGTCCGATGTCCAAATGCTAATCAGCAATTGGAGGGCTACCCAGAGAACCATACTCCTATCCTTGAAGAGAAATTGGGGTGGTTTCTGGAAGGAAGTACACATCTTCGTGACCACTCACCCTCTCTCTGACTACCTGGTGCGGCACTTTCTACGCGTGGTGCCCCTTTCTCCCTTCGCGTACGAACCCCTCCCAAGATTTTCCTACCCAAGCTCCACAACAGACACACCGGATTTCACGGCGTTCTTCAGCTCCGAAACCGCGTGTTCGCCGTTCCAATTATGCCATCAGAATGTCCGTTCACATCATTGGCCTGTGCTAATAATGGATGATTTCATGGATGGATGCCCGAGAAATCGAACAGCGCGCATCTGGACCAATGAAGCGCGCTCGAAAGTATCCAGGGCTTTCTTCCGCGATCCGGGAGGGGAGGCAGACGCCACGAACCAACGAAAGAAGAGCGAAAAAGCAAAACAGATAGGTTCGAGACGTGCGCCACACACGGGGCGACCTGAACATTTGGTTTTGTGGGAAAAAAAAAAACTCGTTGTATCTTTTGAGCCTAGTGGCGGCGCAGCCTAAAAGATTGAACTCGAAAGAGAAGAGCAGATCTCGGGGATCCTTCGTGCGGCTGAATCAATACATAGGGCTAGGAAGCCGAGGCTTAGGGGAGTTGATTGTGTAATAGTACCGGGGTACGTTGAGCCCTGAATTTTTGGGCTGCGATGCCCCTCAGCCGCACATCGGTACGTACTGACGAGAGGGCAACACGGCGCTACGGCTGTCTTGAGTGACATGTGCCTATTAGCACATGTGTACCACGCCCCACCGGCTTCTGCGCACAGCATCCCCTTTAGCGCCTAGTTTAGCTTCCTTTGCGGCCTGAGATGTCGCCAACCACGTGGTCGAATGCCCGAGAACAAGTGAGATGGCTTCTCCGCACGCGTCATTGTGGCCTTTTATATTTTTTCAGGGCAGCATGAAAAATGGTTGAGAAAAGGATGATCGCGAGGCCCACGGGATTCGTCCGGCGAAGCGTACGGCATTCCGGGAATAAACAAGATTTCGTCTTAGCATAGAGTTGTGCGGGCTTGTTTCCCTTTTTTTCAATCCCCCTCGCAATTCGCTTGCAGACTCACTGCAAGCGGATTGGCAGAACCGACTCGCTCGTAAGCAGGTCGCCGGGATAGGCAAGTCTTATCTCGATCCCACGTTGTCGCCTCTTGACCGCTTGATTGTTCGTGGGCGCGGTTTTTGGCGAGTCACGATGCTGCAGGCGCTCAAGGCTGGAGGAGGGTTTCTAGATTGCACTGCTCATGCTTTTACACCCCTCCAGTGGTGTGCGGTGATTATCTTTGCTCCTCTTTTCTTGATTGAGCTCCTAGGATCGGGAAGACGGGGATGTAGGTTATGAGTGTGGGGTATACGGAGTTTGGCTCATCCTGTTTCTCCAAACCGCTCGTGGTGATTCTGCAAGAACAGGCAAGACGACGGCTCGGACGGAGGTACGAGATAGGCACCAGTGAGCATGTTTTGCGATGTGATGAGATCACCTGGGTATGCGTGGAGAACGGCGGGAGGTGATCCTAGGGGTTGGGCCTACCAGATGGGAGCGCACGCACATATGCATGTGTCGCACAAAGTGAGATGGATTTCCGCGGAGGATTGCTTCTCGAGGATACTGTACCATCAACAAAAAGATGGAGAAAGCAAGACCCGAAAAGGTGCGGCGGATTTGGTGCAACATCGCTGGCCGATTGCCTTTACGGAGATACGGTGTACGGGGCCTGCATGCCGCGAGCTTTCGGTCGTGCACGGATTGATTGCACTCAGTTCCACAAATCGATGTACCCAGCGGCCTTCCCCGATGTGATCTTGTACCGAGTGATCGGGCTGCGAAGGGTAACGAGTAAAAAAAAACAATAAAGTTTGCGCGCTGGTGGAGGGAGGGGGAAACTGGGGGAGGTTAGATCTAGATGGCTTTCTCTTCTTTCTCCCCTCCCCTGAAGCTGCATACGCAACTTTCACAACCATGCTCTTGCATATTTGCTCTCTCCCTCCTTGAGCGTGCATCAACTTCGGCATCATCTCTCACGTGCTATTGCATGGGTCCTCTGCGGCGAGGTTTTCTCCTGTTCGACTCATCTCACTTGCTACGCCGAACCCACAAGCGCAGCCGATTAATTGAGCCAGAGACGAAAGGATTTCTTCATTGTCACAAAATCTAGCTGGCGTTCGAGGGAACAGCGGATCCTGGTTGGTACGGATCTCAGATCCGCTCAGTCAGCACATCGAGATTTTCAGGCGTGCCGTTGCCCTTTTCGTATATCCCCGCCATTTTTCATCATCTTATGTTCTCTACCTACCACTCAATGACTATCCATTGCCATAAGTATCCACAACAGTGGGCGTGGCATATCTCGAGTTCCGAGATGAGCATAACTACGCCGCGCGAGGATGCATCCGGCGGGCGGCCCAAGCCCGGGCAATCTCGCAAAGCTGGCGAAAGGAAAAAGCAAGCAGCATTCGTTAAGAGAAAAGCCTCGTCATGCCCAAGTGACATAGCTAGCCGCAGGTATCGGGCAGAAACACTTGCCTTTAGCACTCCGCCATCCAGTAAGACTCTGGCGATTCCAGACGAAGGAGAGCATGTAGTTGGTTGTGCATGCATCAGCAGCCTTCTCTCATCTTGCGTCCGTCTCCTCGGGCTGCGTATTCACTCGTACCTGTACGCCCGATCCACCTCGGCGAGCGTGCGCATTGTTCTGCCGGTTGTTTGTGGCTGGTGAAAGGAAAGGACTTTCCTTGCCCCATGACCAGCGGTGCATGACGGCATTCTAAACAAAATAGTAATCTCCCCCACGGCGTCTTCTTACATATTGCCAACGCGTGTGAGACTTGGCATGCAAGATGAAAGAACGATTCTCTGATTTTCACTTTGCGTACATACGTACGGCCCCCCATCTGTCCATCTCCAGCTTGCATGGAAATTTCCTGCACCTTCTCAATCTGGGAAGCCGGTCGCTCTGAGCCCTGCTGGAAGGCACAGAACACGTCAGCCGTTATCGCAAGTGCTTTCCGTGTGGGTGTGATGGCTGGCTGATTTTTGCTGAGCGTTGCTTTTTCCTTTCTTGTTTGGGATGCTACTCCGCGAAACCGTGCCGCAGGGTCAGGCAGCCAGGTACGATGCAAGGACCCAACAAAAATGGGAGGGGGTGGAGGTGCGCGCGTGAGCACGCGGACGCTGATGTGGAAAATCCCATGTTAAAAGGGAAAAACATCAGCACAACTGGTAGTGGCGGCTTGTGGCGGGTCGTAGCGGCTAGCCGAGCAGTCAGTTGCAAAATATAGACATACGAGCAAAACGGCGAGCCTCCACCATTTCCATCATCACTAGCACTACTCACTAGTGCCCTTCGCGCTATTAGTACGCTTAGCACGGCCAGCGACTCCTGTACGTACATTTTTTCCTACGCGTCTTTGAGCGTGATGGTACGAAGATGCGAAGATACAAAGACATGCATATGCGAATGAACAAGTAGATGCCGCTTTCCACGCCCGCGTCGAAATCCCATCGACTCATGTTTCTGATAGCATCACTTTCTATAGAACGGGAGCTAGACCAAACCACACTTCGCTGCTAGCTGCTGAATGCTGATCAGGGACTTCTGCTGATGAATGTGCAATGCCCACAGGTAGGCTCTCGGAGCCGGAAAGCTTGCACGCGTCCCCTGCAGGAGCGATCTTATGCAGAATGACTCATTCCGACATATCACGAATACGAGCTAAGAAAACTGCACTTCCGTACAACATCGTGATTTTGGCCTTTTCCGTTGCCAGCATGAAGCGGGAAGAAAGGCCTCGCGGCACTGAACATCGTACGTTGTTCCCCCGCCCACGCTTGGACCTGCCATTTTTTTTTATCAATTCTGATAACCCAAAGTGCTAAGGTCCCACACAACCCGCTACTGCCTCCACAGTAACTATGTTAATAAGCCCACTAGTCAAATTGCCCCACTATTCACTATACAGTCACGGCGGAGGGCTGATGGATGGAGCGAATTATACTGCCCGCATTCCGAGCTCACTAGCTCGTACAGAGACTTCGTTGACAATTCCTTTTCTCATTCTTTTTCTCGTCTTTTCCTCTTCATCTACGCCACTCCGACGTCCCGCCTGACTTTACGACATATGTATAAACCAACAACGTCGCTATCCACAAACTTCACCATCCGATACGCCTGCTACCTGCGCAACCTAACCAATAGCAGCTTCGACACTCCAGGTTACCCGCGTACGGTTGACGGGAAATACGAAGCCCTTTACGCGAGACCCAGCTCCTTGTAGAAAGCCTCGGTGCTCGGCTTCCTTCCAAGGAAGTCCTCGAGCGTCTGCATCTCCTCCTGACTGCCACCACGCTCCAGCACAGTGTGCCTGTAGCGCCTGCCCTCCTTGCCGTTCATTGGGTCCTTCTTGAACACCGTGTAGAACATGTCGGCCGAGTAAACCTGGGAGCTGTGAGGGGGTGGTGTTAGCAACAATTCCAGAACAGTTCGTGCGTATCATAGTGATGATGGTGGTAGCAATAAGGAAATGGAGAATAAAAACAACAGCAGAACCAGAAATGAGTGATAATCCACTGTGCGATGTGTCGAAGTTGCAGGTGGTACATCGCCTGATACACGTGTTCCACGTAAGGAGCTACTTCCGCTGGCAACCCCATTCGACGAAAGGAGCAAAAGCATCGTGGCTCGGGAACAAAGGCGCAGCGCGACCATCGTTCGATGCACGCCAAGATGATGTGCGTCCACCGGAGGATTCTTAGTTTCAGCGACGGTAACTTCGCCAACTGGCCAGTTCCGCCCCATGATTGCCGTTGACGTTGAGCCCATTTGTTGCGAGCCCACTGCGATGGCCACTGACGCGGAGATGACGGACGACCACGTAAGTCGGGGGTGCACATGATGTGCAAAGGATTGTCACAGTCATCATCGCGATGGCCCCCGGTTTCGGTCCGGCATGCCTCGCAGTCCGGATTGGGAAGTAGCAGAGATCGAGAGTAGCAACGGCGACTCCCACGCAACCGGAAACACTACGGGTGGATGATCGGGACGACCAGTGATTGCACGAGACAGTTGATCTTTCCCGCCAGTGAGGTCAGAGTATCGAACTTCTATCGGTCCATCTGTTCGGCTAAAGGACCGGGGTTGCAGGGCATGGTGGTTGCCGTATGCATGCTGTCATACAGCCACGGGTATGGAAAATCGAGGATTTCGATGCCACGGCTGTTTCGGCGGACCCACCGAGGCGGAGGCGCCGAGGAAGCGAGCGGCGAGCGAAGGGCACCGGGGGGACAGGAGAGTGCCCGGAGCAAGCTCCTGACCAATCAGATGCGAGGAGCCGGGCATTCGTGCCGCGAGTTTCTCCGCCAAGACTTCCTCAACGGTCATCACTGCCTTTCGCCCTTCGGCCCTGTTGTCCCGAGTTCTTTTTCTCCAGTTGACGCGCGTGCCGTGCTGTGCGCCTGATTCACGATCCCGATCCGATTTAAACAAGGCGCAGACAGAGTTGACGTAAGAAATACGCCCATCTCTGATGAAATGTTCCTTTCCCAAGCTCTTGTGTCTCTAACCCTGCAGGACCAAAGGACGCAGTGCATGCGGAATAAAACGTACGAAATGACGGTCACGGGTATATGTGAAGAGATATATGCGCGGAACGCGGAAGGTGGGGGATGGGAGGCAACGAAGTGGACCAAAGTTCTAAAATAACTCACCTCAAGTATCCGTAGTAACCGGCGTCGTAGCCGCCAATCAGGTGGCCAAAGGTAGCTTGTCCGTTGCCCCAGGCCCACTTGTCCGTAGAAGACAGGACCTCCGGGCCATCGATCTTGGAGATCTCCTTGCGCAGCTTGTTGTACGTCTCGCTGACTGGAAGCGCCTCAACATCCGAGTGGGATTTCGGAGTGTGCACCGTCATATCGAAGATGCCAAAGTGGAGCTGGCGCAAGTTGAAAAGAGCATCGTTCACGTGCTTGGTGTTGATCAGGCTTTCGATCAGGGAATCCGGGATGCGCTCCTCCGGCTTAGCCGCACCGTTGGATGACTCCTCGTACGCCGCCTTGTACTCGGCCGAGAGGTACGAGTAGTGGTGGGAGAGCGACTTGAGCTGTGACGGCGTCCAGCACCAGTTCTCAAGCATCTGGGAAGGTGCCTCAACAAAGTCGCGGACGGTGTTGGTGCCGTGGAACTGGGAATACGTCGTGCGAGACACAAGGTCGTGGATGCCGTGGCCCAGCTCGTGGAACAGGGTCACGACCTCCTCGTGTTTCAGCAGCGAAGGCTTCTTGGGCGTTGGCTTGGAGAAGTTGCACACGAGAGCCGTGGCGGGGTACCTCCTCTTGCCATCCTCCTGGATGTAGCCAGGCTGCAGGTTGAAGTTGGCAGCGTGACCGTACTTGCCCTCACGAGGGAAGAGATCCAGGTACAGGTAACCAACGAAGCCAGCACCCTCGCCCTCATCATCCCAAACGCTGAAGACTTGGACTTCGTCGTGCCAGACGATATCCGCGCCCTTGCCGGTCTCGGAGATCTTGCTGCGGTCCTCACCCGTGATTTCGACGAAGACCAGGCCGAAAAGCTCCTCGAAGATCTGCAGCATGCCACGGATGGTAGGGCTGAGCGGGAAGTACTCGGCGATCTTGTTCTGGTCGAGCTGGTAATCCTTCTCGAGCATGAGGCGGTCGTAGAAACGGTGGTCCCACAGGAAGTAGTGGTCGTCGAACTTCTCGCCACGGCCTTCGACATCGCTCTTCTTCAGCTCTTGAAGCTTCTTGATCTCCGTCAAACCACCGGGCGCAAGACGCTCGCGCAAGTCACCGAGGAAATCGTTGACCGTCTTAGGAGTCTTGGCCATCTTATCTTCGATGCGGAACTCGGCGTGGTCCTTGTAGCCTAGCAGGCGGGCGGCTTCGTCACGCAGGACAATGGCCTCGCGGAAGAGAGCGACGTTGTCGTTGCACTTGTTCTCATTCTCGATGAAAACCTTCTTGCGCACGTCGGCATTGGTTGCGTACTTGAGAGTAGGGAATAGATCGGGATACTTGAAAGTCAGGCGGATCTTGCCCTCGTTCTCGCCCGTGCCCTTCTCCAGATTGCCGACGACATCTTCAGGCACACCAGCCAGCTCTTCCTTGGTGAACCACAGGCCGCCGTTCTCCTCGTTCAGGTTCTTCTGGAAGGCGATGCTGATCTCGCTCAGGCGGTCCTTGATCTGCTTGAAGCGGTCGCGCTTGGGGCCGGCGGGGATGCCCAGACCATTGCGGATGTAGCTCTTGTGGTTCTTCTCCAGCAGACGCTGGGACTCGGGGTCGAGCGACTCCTTCTTCTTGAGGGCGGCATCAACGAGGTTGAAGTAGTCCTCGCGCATGCTCATTTCAATGCCGAACTTGTCCATCAGCGACTCGGCGTCGTTGGAAGCGTCGCGCAGGGCCTTGTCGGTGGACACGGCCGAGTAGAAGCCGAGGATGTGCGACTCGATTCCCATCTTGTTGTCATCGTGAGCGACGGGAAGCATGACGTTGGCGAACGAGGCCGTCTCCGGGGTGATGTTCTTGACGATCTCATCTTGGACGTTGCGGGACCTGGCGATCTGGAGGGCCATCAGCATTGAGCAGCGCACGCGCGGTACGCCAGGCATACCAGTCTCTTGGTCTCGTCGAGGACGGACTCCGGGGTGTGGGTGAACAGCGGCGGTGCCTGGGGCGGCTTCTGGTACTGGGAGGGGGCCATGGTGACGTTGGTCAAGGGCCGGGCCTGCTGGTAGCCAAACGTGTAGGCAGAGGGGCGCAGCGAGCCGAGTACCGCTTGTAGACGATACCCCAGGCGTGAGGAAGCCAAGATGAGGGAGATGGTGACGAAGAGGATGAAGCTGATGAGCAGGAGCCTAGACTGTCGTAAGCCCGCCAGCTTGAGAGCGGACGCCCGGACGGGCGCTTTGGTGGGCAAATAGGAAGTGGTACTTGTGGGACAGGTGCAGCTGCGATGCGTGCTCGGATTCTGCGGAGGACTGGGGTGGTGTGTAGAGCTGCGGTGCACGCCGCCTGCACTGGACAGCTGGAGAGCGGCCCCTCCTCGGACCCCTGCACAGCTTCCCCGCCTAACCGATCGTCTGAAGCCGCAAGCTCCCGACGCATCTCGCTTCAGATCAGGCACCGTTCAATCACAGCCCTCGCTATCCGGGCCACTGGGCTTCTCCTTCTCTATCCGGCCCCTTCCAATGGACCCTTTGCCGTGCGGCCCGCCCCTCATTGCATTTGCACCCAAGTCCTCCAGCACTCCATGCAAGACTCACAATGCCTTCTTCTGCCCTCTCCCTCCATCTACACATGCTCAAAAATTCAATGTGCTCACAGTAGACCACAGCATCTACCAATTTCCGGCGGTTCCGGGCCCAGATAAGTTTCCCTGAGTCAAAACAACACGCATACTGCCTGGATATCCGTCTCCGAAGACAACAAAAAGCAAAAAGAACTGCTTAAACTTCCTTTCCGTCGCCGGGAATCGAACCCGGGCCTTGCCGGCGCTTGATGCGAGGTGTGCTCTTATCTGAGAGCGGCAAATCCTAGCCCCTAGACCACAACGGAAGTTGTAGATCTACTCGATTTCTCGAGTGTCTCTCTCAGTTCAGTTAAAGCAACACTTGGCTGTAGATACTATATACATAAACACCTAAGAATTGGTGCACGATGGCATGCTTGTGGGGAGTGCTTTCTTCTGCTCCCTTAAAAGATGATCAAAGAAGGCAGAAGAAATATTAACCATCCTAATTTGACCCAAGGTAGTTCTCATGGCAATTCCCGCGGAAAGAAAGGTCGATGACCAAGTATAGATTGCACGAGAGTGTTAACTTGAGCGTCCATCCAGCTGGGGGCATTGAGGGTAATAATTCAGATCAGAAAACTAGAGCTAACAAATTTGAACAGGATAGTACAGTGAGGCGTAGTAGAAAAGAAGAGAAAATGCTTTCCGGTTGAACTGACAGCCAACGGGACCATGTGTAAAAATGGTCTGTCCATGCACTCACTCATTACGCTCGCGAATTTCTGCTTTGAAATGAACCCCAGGGTGATCGCAAAGATCTCAATGATTACATCCTTTAAGGATTCGAACTCAATAGATCCAGACAATCTATGCTTACCGTTGGTGATGCGTGCAAGGCTCAATGAATCAGTGAAGGGTGATGAGTTGGTTGGTGATGGTCGGATCGACCAGGTCGATCCGACTAGATGCTATCTACTATCGGTGTGGCTCCTGCCCAGATCCATCTGGCCAACGACCATATCAGTTGGCATGTTCTGTTAAAAGAGTAAATTAAATATGCTAATGTTGAACTACGAAGAGCCGCACGTAGTATTTATCTAGAATAGATAGCCTATTTAGGCTAAGTCCTACCTGTACATACTGTCTCTGTAGTCGCGTGCCCCTTAGAGGGCCAATCCATTATAAGTTCAACAGCCAGCATCCGGAGAGAGCTTAGCATTTCATTCAATGATTACTCACTCATAGGAATACTCGACCTCGAAAATTAAAACTTATTCAAAAACGTATCTTAGCATCTACCCGTCGTCTAACCAAACTTAGTATACGAGGACTACTCTACATCTAAATGTGCTCAAACTTACTAATGACATCTTTGTCTGCGTTATGAATAATACCTATTGCTCTTAATTATGTAAAGCGAATTATTGACCTGAAGAAAATGGAATTATATTAGAGCAGCGAGTGAGCCGACCATCCCACCACCCTATCCGGTCTATCATTCTGTCTTCTGCGGTGCTGTCCAGCACGTCAGTGTCGTAAACATTGAAATAATGAAGCGCCACCGCTATGCATACCAAAAGAACGCCTTGTCCCCAAAAACAAGACACAACCCAGCCGCCAGTAGAAATGGTTCGGACACCTTATCCACCCCTTATAAACAGGGAGGAGAAACAAGGAAACAAGAAGAATAAAACAGGCAGAAGGAAGACAGGGAAGCTGCCTCCCTACGCCAACACAGCATCCATCAGCCAATCGAGCCACACCTCCCACTCATTATTCACCCTACCCATGCCTACAAACTCCTGCTGCCGCTGCTGCATCTGCTTGTTCCCCAGCCCGCTACTGCCGCTCGCATGGTATCCCAACAGCGCGGCTTGTTGCACGCTCAGGCCCGCGACGGCGGCCGAGTCGCCGCCCTCGGCGCCATTCCTCTCCTTCCACTCCCTCTCGGCCTCCTTAGCCGCGTCCCTCACGACCGCTTCGACGTCCTCTTCGGCGTACAGGTGGCACTTGTCGCACTCGTCGCACGAATTGTCGACGCCGGGGTTGTTGCCGCGGAAGTGGTTGCAGAAGTGCTGGTAGCCCTCGTTGGGCGCGATGCGCTGGCGGCAGACGTAGCACATGGCATAGCCGCACACGCACACCAGTTTGTTGCACCCGCCGCTCTTCAGGAACGACGTGTTGCATCGCGGGCACGTCCGCTTGACCGCGTTCGACACTGCGTTCTCCACGTGCGTGCGCAGCGACGCCAGTGCAGACTCGTGGCACACGTGCGGGTCGCGCCACGCCTTATGGCACGCCAGGCACGACGTCCGCCCGCACGCTGGGTGTGCACACGTGAAGCGCAGCCCGCGCCTCAGCCGGGCGACGCGCTGCCGCGAGGCTAGGAGCGGAGAGACCAAGTCGATACGGAAGCGTTTGGGCAGAAGGTAGTTGAGGGTGACGAAGAAGAAGGAGAATAGGGAGAGGAAGCGGAAGAGAAGGTAGAATGGCGAGAGATACAAGACGTGCGCAGCAGGCAGAGCCCAGATGCTCAGGATGCGGCGGAAGCTCGGTTTCCAGGAGAGAAGTGGCAACGTGACGTCGTCGACCTCAGCGTAGGCACAGAAGGGACATTGGAAGAAAGGAAGGTCGCTCTTGCGCAATGAGTCAGTAATGGCCCGTTCTTCAAATTTACGGAAAGTAGCTTCGCCATCGCGTTCCTCGGCAAGTGCGCGCTGGACGGAGTGCTGCGGAAGGCATCCTTGGCATTGACCGTCGGAAACGGGAGCGATGCAGTTCAGCGTCAGCCGTTGGGTGTTCACGCTGCGAGCCCAGCCTTGGCCATACAGCGCTTCGTTCAGAGAGAAACGAATGCAGCGGAAGCAGATCCAGTGACCGCTTTGGTCGCACGACGACAGATGCTCGAAAGCGCTGGGTGTAAAGCAACACTCGCAGTCATACATCTCGCCGGCAGCCTCGGCTTCCTCCTCGTTGAGCTGTTCGGCAAGAGCTCGGTCCTGAATCATCATCTCATCGTTCTGCTTGTGCAGCAGCGGGGCGATTAGCGAATCATACAGCTCTTTGTTCAGCTCCGCGCTCTTGGTCAACACCAGCCGCGGCACCAGAGCTCCACCAATGCTAGGATCCGGCTTCTGCCAGGCAACAAGCGGATGATCCTGGGCTGAAGGTGGCTTTCGGCGAGTGAAAAAGCTCGTGACGGAGAACCTCCAAGACTTGGAAACGAGCCCGAGCAGGGTCGGACGGGCGTTGGTATAAGAATAGTTGCACTCAGCGAGAACGGCGCGGATTGTGGAGTGGCTCAGGCCCTTAAATTCCTGATACAAAGCCTGCTTGACCGCCAGCTTGTATGTCTCGTTCCGAAACCTCTCCACAACAGGGAGCCGGTTATCTGTATCCGGAATGTGGGGCGCGCGGGGTGCGTTGTTGCTAGCGTCGTTGTCCTTCTGGTCGAGCGGGGAGGTGCGATGGCGGCCGCGCACCCAACGGTCCGGCTGTCTGAGCATGGCTTCGGTGACGACCTCAAGTCTGCTCTCCTCGGAGAAGCTGTTCAGCATCTCACGGAAGACCTCGGGCTGGACGTCGGGGAAGACGGTGGTGAGGACGTCGAGCTGGGCATTGAGCGAGCTTATATCGGGGTCATCGGGCTCGCCGGAGTCGGAGGATGCGGCGGCATGTGGGCTGATACTCTGGCTCCGACAAGCGGTGGACGTAGCGGCAGGGTCGGGCTGAGGTTGGCGGGGGCGCAAGGTTGCGCGAAAGGGGAGACCGGACAGCATGCTGCAGACGGAGCCGTTGGAAGGGCAGTGTGTGGAAGCGGGGGCGGCCGGGTGGCTTTACATGTCGCATCTGCCCGGTGAGTGAAGCAGGAAAAGCGCTGGTTGGTGCCTGGAGAAGCCGGTCGAGGGCGGGGGCTGAGTCGGCGGGTTGAGTGGTGGAGAATGTGCAGCTGCAGGTGTGGTGGGGACACGCCAATCCAAAGAGCTTGCGGGAGATCGCCGCAGGGCTGAGCTGCAACACCACCAAATCCTGCAAGGCGGACTCTCCCGCGCCTTCTTCGTCACCGGCACCAATTGCGGGGAAATGGTATCAACTGTCATATGACAAAAGAAAAAAAAAGGAGTCGTTTATCTCGAATCGCGCTTTCATGTCTCAAAGCACAGGGCCTATCTCAGGGAAAAGCAACGGTTTCTCTGTCGGTGGCCGGCTTGGGTTAGCGCCCAGGATTATTGATGCGAAAGTGAACCCATGGGAGTACTATGTAGACCAAGATTGAGTATCCATGGTCGGCTTACTCGATAAGTAAAATAAGAACCAAAAGAAGCTTGACTCGCACATTCCACAAATCGCAATAACCCAGGCATCAGGAACAAGGCTTACATTTACTCAACGACGGGGCGTTCTTGCGTACAAGACACTGTCTCAGCTGCACGCCATGCAAAGGGCCTCCCATCCTTACCATGGGATTGGATTGGAATTCCGTCGTTCCATAAACTGATGCCACGACGCAGTGTAACAGGAATAGCAAGAAAGAAAACAGGTTTGTATGCACGCAGCGTATCGATGAATTTAGCTGCACCGCATAAAAAAAGAAAAGAACATCAGGACTGAATATCTGTTTAGTTCTGCTGACGAACGCACATACATTCTATGGATATAGGCGCCCATATTCTCTGTGGCCTCTTCAACAATACAGCACGTCTCGGAATCATTATTCTAAGCCGACTTCTGAGCGCAGCGCATACTATTCTACAGTAGAGCCCGTACAAACACATTAATCATAAGTACCGCAATAGTAAATATCTAGATCAGACTCGTTGGTCCTAATCGGTAGTGAACCTGGCCTCAAGCCGGTAGGTATTTGAATGCACATGGGAGTTTTTAGCGTATCTATTTCATTTTAAATCTTATTGTGTTCTTGTAAAAGTCGTATCTCCTCTTTGTACCTCTCCTTCGTATTTATTAATGAACATGAAAGACAGAAGAAACAAGACCAAGTAATGTGGAACTAGGCCAACGGCGTGGTCAACTGCCTCCTTTAATCGAACTTCGCAAAGGCCAGCTCGTATGCCAGGCCAAGAGTCAGCTTCGCATGCTGGAGCATGTGATCGAAGCTCAGATATTCGATCTTGTCCTCAGTGGTGTGGATCTTGCTGTCTGAGTACTTGAAATCGCTTTCAATGACAAAAGCGGACGGATAGCCGGCCTTGCTTGCGCTTGCATGGTCGGAGCAGGCATAGCCGCACTTGGTTAAGACGTAGGGGATGTCGCAGTAGGTGGTGATGACCTCCTTGATGAACTCGGTAAGGCCAGGGTCAACGTAATCGGTGATGACGCCAACAGATTCCGGCTCGCCCGCATTGATAGTCTTCTGCACGTAGCCCGTCATATCTTGCTGCAGCATCGCCTTCACGTTTCTTCCCTTCTTCTCGTAAGATTGGAAGATGGCTTGCGATCCGAGCAAGCCGCCCTCTTCCGCCGAGTACCAGTGGAACTCGACCGTGTTTTCACCCTTACCCCCGACAACATCCTCAGAGGTAAGCAGCACCCTCAAAGCCTCGAGGATAGTGACGGTACCGGAGCCATCTTCATACATAATTAGCACAAACTCGCTAACAGAATAAGGTTACCTACCGTCGTCTGCGCCAGGAGCCGCAAGGATCGATGGCAAAAACAAGTTAATGCTGTCTTGGTGGGCGCCAATCACGACAGTCTTGTCGCTCTTTCCAGGGATGGTGGCAATGATACTGCTCTGACCCCACGGGTGCTCAAACGGCTTTACCGTTGCACCATGGTCGAGCGCGCCGGCGTCGGCCAAAGTCTGGTTCACTTGAGACAAGAGCCAAGCTGACGACTCTGCCCCATACTGCGAACGGTAGTAGCGCGTGTGGAACGAAGTAAACTTCTCCAAGTGCTTGTGCATGTTCTCCTTCTTCAGCTGCTTGAGAAGCGGCTTGACCGTCTCATTGTAGGAGGTGGTGGGCGGGAACTTGACGGTCGCGGCGCTCTTGGCGGTCGAGCCGAGGTCTTGCGTGTCGGTGATGTCGAAGAAGTTGATTCCTTGCTGCGCGGCTGTTAGCCATGGCTTGCGATTGTGTCTGGAAAGGGTTGGCGCACCCTGCGCAGCTCCCACTTCTCGTCCTCAGTTATCCAGCGGGTCTCGCCGGGGGAGAGCTCGATCAAGAACGACTCGGCGGCCTCGGGCTCGCTGGGCAGGTTCAGGCTGGGCTGCTTGAGGGGCTCCTGGCCGTCGCGCAGGATGGACAGCGCAGAGGCGGCGGCAGCGAAAGATGAGATAATGGTAGCAGACTTCATGGTGGATGTTGGTTGCAGATGACGGTGCCTGGGAGCTGGGCGCAAGCTGATAGCTGATACGGAGCTGCCAGCCCGGGGGCCGATGACGCCGACAGCTCGGTGATTGCACCACATCAGGCAGTCACGCGCTCCGTGTCAGGCTCGCATCGCGCCCTTGCCTCCTGCATCTTCATCCTACAAATGCCGTGATACCGCCTTTGGACCCTGACTATTGGACATGGCCTCTCAATTATTTGCTACGGCAGCGCAAACGAGATGACATGCTACATAAGCTAAGGAGCATCCTCCGCGATAATCCACACCAACTGACGCGCGCATGCAAGGATCAAAGCTTCGCCAACCTCATCGTAAGTGAATTTGGAGCCAAGCAAGCTAAGCGTTGATCAACTTTGCCTCTTTCTCCGATACGTGAAGACGTACCTTGATGTTCTGCGCCCGCTCTACGAAAGCTGCCTCAGACGTCCCACCATGCAGTCCTCCCTTGCTGTCAGTATCTTCGTAGAGGAACAGGAGCGGCAGCGGATTGCTTCCCCATGGCTGTAACTTGGTCCTCCTGGTTTTCCATGCGGTGCCGACGTAAGCAAGTGTGCTGAGAGTCCACACCAGAATCGGTAACATCAACCAGCCCCATTGAACTTCGACATACTGAGCCGATACCATGGTTTCTCCACGAGCCATGTTCGCCGATTCCCACCCGTGCTCCGCGTATGGCGCATCTCGGATGCTCTTCGTAATCGCTGTCGCCAGGCTCGCGAAGCTGCAGTTGATCTTGTGCATCGAGTCCTTGCACTCGGTCGAAGCAAATCTCCTGGTGAACATCCCTCTCAGGATCTGGACTCCGCCTCCCTCTACCGAACCATCCTGTACCGGGACGAAACGAGTAGCGGGCGCTTCAATGTCCATGTACCCATTGAAAGAGGATTGGAAGAAGTCATCGATGCCCCGGAATCCGTTTCGGCCGATGCCATAGATCTCTCCCGGCCACACTCCGCGCTCGGGACCCCATTCAGGATGTTGGATTTGCCAGATTGGAAAATTTCCACCGGTTGAGCCTCCGTGGCACCATTCCTTGACATCTTCCTCCCTGTAGGCTCCATTACTCACGGCAGCCCTAAAGCTGCGGATGCAGGGAATGAGTGTGCACTCAGTACCAATGAAGTTTGCCCTGCTGTGGTCCAACCACGACATGTCTGCTGCAAATTCGACATCTCCTGCAGGCTCAATGGCTTGAATGCCCCAAGGAGGGCTGTCGCGTCTGATAGCCTCGACGTACATGATAGATCCCATTGGATTGTCCGAGCCATTTTCTTTCTGGTACTGGATACGTGGTCCACCAGGAATACTCACCGATCTCGTGTAGCCGAAAACGGTGGGGTCTTTCATCAGTGCTTCTGAGTAGACCAGTTTGTCGCTAATGTCCGAACATTCAGAGCGAACTGTCACTGTCGACACAAAGCCCCATGTGCAATCTCCTGTGCGGCATGTGTAGCTCGGCTGTGCCCATAGTTCGGGCTTGTCGAAGTAGTACATGGCGTTTCCGACGTTCGTCCTGAGCAAAGGATGAGCCGCAGTGTGCCAGCTGTAATTCTGACCGCTGTAGTCGTAGAACGATACGTTCGCCAAGAAGGCCGGTTCAGTTGCTGAAGGTACGGTGTGCGGGTGATAGCGTATGACATTCTGGACGAAGGGTTCGAATGCAAAGGCGAGTATTGCTGCCAACGCTCCAAGCGTCGCTAAAGACCTGTGACTAGGAGCGTCAACGTGTGCCAAATCCGACTTTAACGAGAACTTAATAGAAGATGGACGGACCCGCCTCTCAAACTCCATAGCAACTCGATGCTACCTGTGGCTCCCCTGCTCGCAGAATCGAAGATGGCCATGTCGCTCAGCTTCCGGTCCTCACTCGCAAACCAGACCCATTTCATCTGGCTTAAAGCCCTGGTAGCCGGAAACAGCGTACAGACCTTGGCGAGAGTGCTAAGCCCAGAAATCAACGAGTTGAGCGACGCGTGCGCCCATTCCGGTTGCTCGTTGCGGTTGTATTTGGCTAGAATGACGACGATAGCGATGAGCGCAGCGGCGGAGCCGAAGACACCGAAAAGCTCCCAAATCCAGCAGTCTCCGAGCCTGGATGCATGGTGCTTCTTGAGCGGCTCGTCGTCGCGGGAGGAAGTGGTCTCTGTAACCTGGGGCTCAGGCGGCTTTTTCTCATCCAGGAAGGCCTCGTCCTTGCCGTCGCTGAGTGTAGACGAGCTGTCCCAAGCTCTGATGTCGACGTCGCGGGTCTGCAGTGGCAAATTGTCGAAACGCTTCTGCTCGTCGCTTGCTAGACGAAGCGGGCGGTGCCCGCGTCGAAGAGCGGCCCACTGGAGCATCGTGGTATGCCTTGTTGTCGGGTGACTGTGTGTGAGAAGGGCGAAGGAGTGAAGATGGGGGCGTTGAGCAAGCGATAAGAAAAGTCTGCGGCAGAAGCAACAAAAACGGCAACTACGCAACGTGGTGACTGCGAGGGTGCCAAGCATGACCATTCCACGCCGAAGTGAGGAAGCTACCTAGGCTATCTGACACAGCCAACGTGCGATCAAACCTCACCTCGCCTCGTCGATCCCCGAACTGCATCTATTTTGGACGAGCAAGACCGCCGTGTCATGGGCTTCCAGCTCGACCGTCCATTCACCGGCCACACAACCAAGGCCTTCCCCGGTCCAAGCATCCAGAACGCTGTAAGAGCTGTCTTCTTCGAGCCCGGGAACCTCACCCCAGTTTGCTGTCTTTTTTGTTGGGCCATCGTCCGTATTGAACAGCAACACCATCATACCGTTTTGCGAGTGCCCAGCCCAGAACTCGGCGGGCCGTGTCGCATTAAATGTCCAATCCGGATTGGTTCCCCACTTGTACGGCGTCGCTGGCGCGCCGAACACGGTGTCTTGGTGGAAGGCAAGAAGGTATTTGTTCAGCAAGATAGCCAAGTACTCGTCCTGTAGCCCATCAAGCGGCGTGCCAATCAGGAGCGGCGATTTCATGGCCGCCCAAAAGGCGAAATGGGATCGCGATTCCGCTACAGTCAGCCCACCGTTACCAACCTCAAGCATGTCGGCATCGGAGTGGCTCCAGAAGTCAACGCTATTGAGCTGGAAGGAGTTCAGGTTCAGGATGCGGAGTACGCTATCCCAGCGGTCTACGCTTTTGTTGGCATTTTTGTACGGATCGGAGAGATATTGGGGGATATTAAGACTGACATCGAATGTCTCTGGACATGCGCCAAGAGCTTCCGGTATCGTTTCCCCAGGCTTTGACATCGGCATAACCCCAGTCGCACATGCTGAACAGAATCGGCCGCTCCTGATCTAGGAGAGCATCCCGCATGCGACGGTACCGTTCAGCAGTATTGGATTCAGTGTAGTCATACCCCTCGGGGCAGAGGCCGGTCGTGTCAATGCCTGTGCCGCTATTAGCTGCGTATCGAAGCTCGCGCTCCTGACGACTCACAAGTCCCGTTGTTCAATTCTGAGCTGTCGAGGTTGTCTGCGACACAGTAGTCGCACTCGTCGGTCCAGTTCGACGGCACACCGCAGTTGTCGTATTTCAGGTCTACCGAGCCGGGACGTGAGAAAGCGACATAAATGACCATCAAGCAAAAGCGCATACTCACAGTCAACTCCCCACTCCGCCCATGTCTCAGCATCCAGCTCCTCGTACCCCAGGCTTGCCGGGTACTCCTCACAAGTTACCGTTCCAGCGCTGCTGTAAATTCCGAACTTTAACCCCAGGTCGTGGATCTTTGATGCGGTGCCATTGATGCCGTTGGGAAAGCGGGTGTAGTTGGGCAGAAGCCTGCCAGTGGCTTCATCCCTACCGTTGAAATCTGACCAGCAGTCGTCAATGTTGACGTATCGATACCCGGCGTCCTTTAATCCGAGCGAGACAAGATGCTCCGCTGCAGTCAGGAACGCATCCTCGGTGATGTCACAGGCGAACGCGTTCCAGGAGTTCCAGCCCAGAGCGGGGAGTCTCCCCACGTCATTGGGAAGCACGAGGGCGCAAACGAGAGGCGCGAAGAAGCTAACAAGAACAAAGATGAAGACCATCATTTTTGAGAGGGTTGCAATCCGGAATGAATGGATGGAACGTAATTCGAAAGTACGGTCGGCAATTTATATATAGGGATCACGACCGGTCCAGTGAGAAGATGGAAGACACAGGACTGGAAACATGTTCCACGCTCCGCACGGCACCGAAGACTACTCTCTCGCATTATTCGGCACAAATTGACCCAATCGGCGGCTTCACGACAACCGAACTGTCCCACTCCTTCGGAGGAAGATTGAATCGAGCTTAATGCAAATCTTCCGTCTAGCCGACTTATCCAGAAACGTAGGTTGCAGTATCGGACGGACGGAGGAATCACTAAGCCCCATCTTGGGCATTCTTGAACCGCATTGGAATCACGTGCTACTGCCAGCCTTCGCCTATCACTCTGTGGCATGCCTATTGTTGAATTTTTGCGAAGCAAAAGATAAGCCACCTAGCGTATTGATACGACTGAAGTGGCAGAGCGGACAATTATCCACAGCACCTCTACATCATTCGGCATCTTATGTGTTTGGCATATGTCCTACATAACCAAGAATAGTGATGCTGCGCTTTGATGGAAATGGTCTAATCTTTGATTGTCCTACCGCATACTGTAGGAGATATGCCGACAGTCTACGCGCCGGCTTTGAAGCACTACTCGTAGGATACAGTGACCTTGTACTCAGCACCGGAAGCATTCACAGCGATTTCCACCTCCGTATCTGACTGCGTCACCTGAGCCTCCTCCTCGCCAAGCTCCTCCCCATCCGTCGTTGTTACAGTCACTACCGAATCGCCGTCGACACTCAAGACCACAACCCCCTCGGTCTCCGCCGGCACGCCGAACGTCAGCTCCACCCCTCCGTCACCGTCCTTCACCCAGGCCGACCGGAACTTCCCCAGCCCCGTCGTGAACCCTCCTTCGGCCCTCTCCAGATCACCATACAAAGGCTGGATCCGCCACCGGCGGCCCTGCACATCGACCACCCTCAACCCGACAACGAACTCGGTCAGCACGGTCGTCGGGCCGGCGCCCCAGCCGTGCGCGTGGCTGACGTACGCAGCATCGCCCTTGTACCCCTCGCTGCGGTAGCCGAAGGAGCCGTCGACCTTGTAGCCCTCGACGACGGTGCTCTGCGTGCCGTTGGGGTGGTCGGCGTACCAGCCCCAGCTGCGGCGCACGAGGTCGAGCGCGCGCGACGCGTTGCCGGCGACGCAGTGGGCCTGGATCTCGAGCGACGAGACGAAGGGCGAGACGGTGTCGGGCAGCTCGGGCGCGGCGGCGCCGATGACCGTCCAGCTGCGCGTCAGGCCCGACGAGACGTCAACAGCCCGGTCGACATCCGCCACGCCGAACAGGACCGCCAGGCTGTTGGCGTCTTGCGGGTAGAGGTCGTTGCCGGCGGTCGTTGCGTTGTTGGTGTAGAGGCCGGCGGTGGTGGAGAAGCAGTGCGTGTTGATGGCCGCTTTGAGGTCGGCGGCTGAGGAGAGCCAGGCCGTGGCTTGGGTTGAGTTGGTGGTGTTGCTGCGCCAGTCTGCAAGTGCGACGCCGGTTGTAAGGGTGCGGTATAGTCTGTTGGTAGTTGACATGAGCATAGTCGGACTTGAAGGAAAAGAAGGCGAGGCTTACAGGACATTCGCGGCAGTGTTATTGCCGCCTCGCTCCTCGCGGCCCCAGTCGTCGGGTCTGGTGGCGGTGAGCAGACCACTGCTGGCGTCGACTTTGGCGTAGATGTAGTCCATCGCTAGCAGGTACTTGTCCCACAGATCCTCGAGGAAGGTCGAGTTCCCCGAATACAGATAGTAGTTGTACGTCCCAATCATATTCCACATGTGGTAGGTGTCACTGTCGCTTACCAACATTGGCGGGCCAGACATGGGAAAAGAGCCATCTGTACCCTGCAGAAGCGCGTTAGCTTGATGTTTCCTCTCGTCAGAGAAAGTAGCGCGACATACCTGATAGTCGTACATTACCTGTAGAGCATTGCGGATACTATCCAGGTCATCGATGCTCACAAAACTTGCCGGCGCAGCAACACCCATGTCTCCGGGCCATACCGCGCGGTCTCTCTTTGCGCCATCTACAAGAACCGTGTCGCCAGGCCCCACTGTGGCATTGTTCGCCCAATCTGTTGTTGCAAAATAGCGTCCAGTGTTCGCTGGAATGGCATTCGTCTGCAGGGTATACGCTCCGGCATACCATATCCGGTTGAGTAGGTCATCCTCGCTGTGGAAGTAACCTGTGTAGGCGCGTAGGTTTGACCACGTTGGTGCGAATGCGATTTCGAGCTCGATGCTGTTGACTTCGACAGATGCGTCATCATCTTCTAAAGTGACAAGGAAGAGTGTGAGATAGCGAAATCCGCCTCGGAGTAGCTTGTCTTCCATGACATAGCTGTAGTTGCCGCTCTCGGAGAAATTGGTGTAAATGGCGCCTTCAGTGCGACCTGCGCGGTTTGAGGTATCCGAGTTGAGCCCAATCCATGTCTTGGCTTCGCTGAAAGCAAGCCCTAAGGACACATTGTTGCTCGGAGCAGTGTAGTTGAGATGGACAACGCCTCCTACTTCCAATCCAAAGTCGAAGACGAGTGCGGACAAGTTACCAGTCACACTTATACTGCCGGAGTAGTTTGAGATGATCGATGCATCTGACAACGACAGGACGGATTGAGGGGACACCGTGCGTGAAGAAGGTGCATACATGTAAGATTCCCAGGTTCCTGAAAAAGAAGCTTCAGTGGGACCTACGCATGTAGTGTCGCGCCAGCAAGATTGCCCCACGACAACGTGTGTCAGCGGTAGAAGAAGGATGGCAACAAAGATGTTCAGATTCATCACGACGGGCAAAGTGATAAACTGTATGTAAGTAAAGTCACTCAAACCCAATTTTCGTGAAATTGCATTTATAAGAGCTTCGACTTCTTTATACAGACAATATCTCTCAACGTTTCGATATTCGGCTTTCACACACCGATCTTGGCCACGGTGCGTTAAATTTCGTCGGCACACAGTAGACCGAGAGCGCGAAATGCCAATGTTTGCATGCAGCGGATCTTCTCATAGCGGTTGTCGATCTCCCCGCATCTTGCAGCCACTCGGACCAGCGGGTAGTATTGTTGTCGGAGATGTATCACTTTCCAGCAATCCACCCCGATCATAGGGGGAAATGGTCGCAAGGAAGCGGGAAATAGCCACAATGCTTGTGGCAAAGACATGTTAAGAAAAGATACATAATCCATGAGAATGGAATGAGTGACGCAGGACAGCGCAATGAACTACTTGTTTCGGTAACGTATCCGAATCGACCTTGCCAAAACAAATAAGCATCGGTACTGAACACCCAAATAAACCGAATAGCTTCAACGCTCGATTGATTCTTCTTTGAGACAGTGGCTTTATACGCTAACATGTATCCACGTACGATACCCCACCTCTGCGAGAAATTGTGGGCTATGCTTTTCGTAATCCTGTCTGAAAGAAATCATTCGACATGAGTGATGGCATCACTCTCAGAAAGCAGGGAGCAGCAATATAGGCAAAGGGGTTCTCTGCCCGGTTTATCTTTATACCGACTAGGCATGCTGGGCCAACTTTAGTTGGGCGCTATCTATTGAAAGGGGGCACTCGATTTGAGGGAACTTTCTGGATGCCCGTGGATGTGATCTAATTTGTGGATGAATCTACGAATCTACGCAGTGGATGGGAACTTGTCTTGGTCTTTACGCGACGACCATTGGACTGACGTGTTCAGTGCAGTCTTCTTGATATTCTACGTGAGGGATGCATCTGTGCCGCCGCCCATTGCCCCAAACATTAGAAATAATAGCTCCTACGGTGGGAAGACCATGATGTGTCTTTTGTCTGGGTTGCTGAGTCAAATGCGCTAAAAGTTGGCATCCGCGCGAGATTGAATGCGTAAATTAATACTTGAACTTGTGATTTCTCTGAGCTTTTTAGCATTTGGTAGATGTCCACTTTCACAGAAAAATATGAACTCTATTATTGTGTATCACGGGCATGCTTTTTCTACAGACTCCAATATATGAGCGATTACATGTCAAGTGCGTCACCAAGAAGCATGCGAATCTTCTCATCATCGTTCGTCTCCTTCTCCCTTCCTCACGCCACCAGTCCCAGTGCATCTTTTCCATCGGCATCTCGAAGTTTCGGATCTGCTCCCTTGTCGAGCAGAATCTCAACTGCCAGAGACATACCAGCCACAACGGCGTGATGGAGCGCAGTGCGACGCTGCGTCCCTGCAAACTCGTCCAGCTTGATGCCCGGCTGCGCCACGAGCAAATCCAACATCTGCTCATCATCCGGTGCCATCTGTGATGCTGCTCCTCCTCCACCGCCCCTCCACATGACGGCAGCAGAAAGTAGAGGAGTCATACCGGACGCGTTCACAGCATTGACATCGGCACCTTTGTGCAGAAGCATCGCAGCCGCCATGGGGCTGCGTCGCCGTACTGCCAGGTGCAACGGCGTGTCCCGCGTCGCGGGCACCTTGATGTTGACTTTCGTCCCGCCCTTTTCCTCAGACAGCAGCAATAGTGCCAATGCATCTAACCGGTACTTCTCCAGTCCGCGCGACTCGAGCCCCTTGAAGATCTTTTCGAGGGCGCATTCGCCGTTGCGGTCTTTTGCGTTGGGATCGACGCCGGCGAATACCATGTCGTAGACCATATTGACGTAGCCGTCGTTGTCGTTGTTCTCTATGGCCAAGTGCAGCGGAGTTTTGCTGTAGTGTCGAGGGGAGACGATGCGCACATCCACCTTATAATCGAGAAGGGCCCGTACGATTTTGCTGTGCTTGGCACTGGCGCCACGGATTGCGTTGAGAAGCGGCCCTCGCCGCGGCTTGGCTTTCGTGCCTGGGTTGCATTTCTGTGAGAGTAGCTGGCGGACGGCGCCGACGGAACCGCGGGCGCAGAAGACTTCGAGGAGCTTGTTGGTCTCGTCCACCCACCGATTGATGTTCCACCCAGCCAAGGCTTGCCTTGTGCGCGATGTCATTTGACTCGTTGCAATACTTTTGGCGTGCTGACCAGCCTTTCGCGCATCCTCCATGAAAAGGGTGGGTGATGGTGCAGACTTGGGAACTCTCTTCGTTCGTTCTTGTTTTTGAACCGGCTTTTCCGGAATATTTTTCGGCTTTGGTGGCTGTGATGTATGCTTCTTTCCCTTCTTCGGTGATTTAGCTTTTGGTTTTGCAGGCGCAGACGAATCCCGGGATCCAGGCGCCATGGAAGAAACTCCATCGAGCATGAGAGGTTCCATTGGAAGGTTGAGCGGCTGTTGTTCTCCGGTTGGTTCAGACAAAATTTCAGACTCATCTTTCGCATCTTCTACAGTAGCTTGTTTGTCTGTATGAGGACCTTTCACTCGGTTGACTGCTGTTTCATGATCTTCGTCTATACTTCTTGGTGACTCCTCAATTAGGTTCTCATGCCACCGGACCATCTTCTTGGATGTATGAGATTGCTTCGATAGCGAAGTTCTCTCATGTGCAGTTTGAATCGTCAGGGGATCTGATGCTGTCTCATTCTCTCCTTGCTTTGTAGACTGACCTTCTTCGCGCTCTTGAGCAATCGAGTCTTCTTTCGTGTGTCTCTTTTCCAATGTCTCACGGGACAAATCAGATGATTGCTGGTTATGCGAGGAGACCACAAGCTGCATACCCGAATCGCTTGCGATATCACCCTGGGAGATCTCATTCGAGATGTGATTGGGGATAGCCGGAGATCTGCCTTGATCCTCTTCTTGATACTCTATTTGAAGTGGCGGCAGGCATTCAGGTGTGGGTTCCGATAGATTTTCACCCATCTGCTGTGGGAGAAATGAAAGAGCTTTTCTGGTGGGCTCTTTACGCTCGAGCTCACCAGATGGCCATGTCAGATATAATTTCCGGGGTACTGAAGCATCATCAGTACGGGAGCTTGTGTGCCGTTTTTCAAGATCCTCATGAGGCACGTCCAAAATCGCTTGTGGCTTTGGCTCCTCCTGATCAGGATTCTGTTGATATAGTACCAATTGTTTGCCGGTATCCATGGATAAAGCCTTGCGATCGACGTTATCGAGAGGGACCAGGGTCATCTCATTCAAGTGTTCTTCCTCTTCATAGCCATCCAGATCTTCACTCTTCGATTCCCAAAGGTCGTTGTCACCAAGCTTCGAGAGAAGCGCGCTATCCAAATTCTCGCGGTCCATTTGCACGAGTGATCGAAATGGAGCTTCGTAAGGAGGTGAGTCATTCAACGGTTGAAAGGAGGTAGTAGCTTCACAGCTGCTAGCCTCAGAACCTGAAGAGTCTTCTTCGATAACGAACCCATCAGCAAGCTTTGCTTCCTTCGTCGTCTCGGTATCTTCCTCATCCGAACTGCTATCATCAACAATGAATCCAAGCGCGATATCTTCGTCGTGAGAATTTAGAGGCGTTTGATTGTACACTGGTTCTCTCGTGGCTCTGCGGTCTTTACTCGATGTTTTGACCGTAGTGTAAGAAGCCGTACTTTCATCCATGCTCTCGGAGAAGGATCCAAGAGAAAGCCGCCGGTCCACCGCTCTGTTATTTAAGCTCTCCCAGGAAGAACGTGTGATATCCGCTGCATCAACGGTAGCATCAGTTGAGACTGTAATCCAATTTTCGATTGACTGCGAGTGCTTCGCGTCGACCAGAGCTGGAGGGAGCTGCGGCTCAAAAAGAGCAGCAGCACGTGCTGACACCTCAGCAGCTGTGGCATCTCTCATTGTCTCATTGAACCCCTCGGGGTTCAAAGGCGTTTGAAACTCAAAAGCTCCAGCTTCGAACTCATCCCAACAGTCCAGGCAGCAGAATTGTCGGAAGGAAGGAGTCTGCTGAATGTCCACCATTAGGTTTTTTACAGTTGATCTGTTCTTCGGCTCATCTTGTAAGAGATTCTTGACCCATGTGATGGCTTCGTTGGCCGGATCGACGTGCGGGGACATGATCTTCGTCAACCAGTCCAAGGCTGTTGGAAGGTTGGCCCAAATAGATTGCGAATGGTCTTTGTTGTTCGAATTTTTTGCCATGAAAATTCGGAAACTGGCGAGGCTGCTCCCCAGTAGCACTGTGGTCATTTCGAGATACACAACTCCCAAAGACCACATATCACTGGCTTTGTTCCTTTTATGACGATGAGCAACTTCTGGGGCAACGTAATCGATGCTGATAGGAATCATGTCGTGCGTCGTACTTCTGCCGGACTGAGAGAAGTCGGTTGCGGTTCCAAAGTCACTGAGGTAGATATTGTACTGCTCGGAAACAAGAACGTTCCGCGTGGTGATGTCCGTGTGCCTGATGCTTTGGTCATGGAGATAATTGATAGCGCTTGCAAGACAGCCATAGAAAGGCTGGACATGTCTCTTTCTCCCTTCATTGCGAGCGTCTCCAAGATAGGTTAGGAATTCAAGGAGGTTCCATTGAGCAACAGGACGCATCAGGTAGGCTATGAAGTTGTTGTCCGTGTACGAGCCGATGTAATTGACCAAATGACGATGAGAGAGCTTCTTTAAGATTCCGACCTCCTTGATGAAGTCGTTTTGTCGTCTCAGGTTTATGGTCGAATCTCTTCGCCGGGGAATCCGTTTTCGTGCGAAGGTGCCAAAGTTGAGCTTGCTGATGACCTTGTCAACCTGCCTATATACGTTAGTCAGCTGAAAGACTCAGATATTAGCAGCTTACCCGAATCCGCCTTGTCCCAGCACTTCCTGGACCCAGAAATATGCATCAGCACTACCTGCAATGAGTTGGTGTTCTCTCCCTTCGATTACGAGCGAACGTGCTTCAGGACTCAGCACATGATGCTGGAACTTGAGAAAATTAATTTTCATTTCGGAGTTGACCAGGAAGTCGGGCAAGGTTCGGTTATCGAACGGAAGGTGGAAATCGACGTAGTTGTGGGCGTCGAACTGATCCATGTACACTCCATGATCACTGGCGGCGATGTTGCGCAACACCGCATAGATGCGCGGTCTGAGTTTCCAGTTTCTTGGGACGCCATCGATTTGGCTTCGAAAGTCATCGACATGTAAAAGAAGATCTGCGATTCTTTGAAACTTATCGGGGGTGAAGGGAGGCTGACATAATTTCTCCAACGCGCTTTCAGCCTGGTCCGCGGGAATTGATGTGCAGGCTTGTGGTTTGCTGCCGGATCTCCGGAAGCGAAAGGGATTCGAGTGGAAACTCATGGTGAGAACCAACGAATGGACTCGTCGAGGATGGCGAGTCAAGCAGCACTGAGGTTTATCGGACGTCAAACTCGCTCGTACAACACAATCAAGTTTGCCTCGCGATTCCTACGTGTGACTCGGAATGGCGGGGTGGGGGCGCAAACTTCAGCTTCTCAGCCCCCATCGGACCCCGCACCTTTGACGCCGCAGGTTCAGCCTCGTGTGCGCGTGAGCTGATCCGCGCGCCAGCCTTGCCCCTACTTAAGTCTGCCTTACACCCACCTCTACCGTCAGCGACGATTCCACAAAAAGGAGCCGACATGGCCTCGGGCGTCGAAGGAGCTGCGGCCATTGCTGGCTTCATCAGCCTGACCTTTGAAGCATTCGAAGGATGCCTCGAGGCATACAGATTCGTCTATACGGCTCAAAGCATGGGCAGTGATGGCGACTCTGTGCGTTCTAAACTGGTCTGGGAACGCCATCGGCTGTGCGAGTGGGGAGAGCGAACCGGCGTTCGCAACATTGCACAGGAAAAGGTCAATTGGAATTTAGCCGTCACTTTGCTGAATCAGCAAAAAGCACTCATGACTTCCGCGGAGGCTCTGGAGGCGAAATACAAGCTACGCATTCCGGAAGAGATCATCACCGCCAGCGACATCGAGAATGAGGCTTCGAATGAAAGCACCTTGGGAAAACTGCTCCAACGGCTTAAACCAGAGATCAATCAACCCAGCAGCAAGTTTATCCACTCCCAAAATGGACCACTCAAAAGGCTCAAGTGGGCCGCCATTGGGAAGACTCAGGCTCTTCGAATAGTCAGCGAGATAGAAGAGATCAACAACCGCTTGTACAGCCTTCTCGACTCAGCTGATCAGCAGCGGCTGCAGCTCGCCATGGAAGCTCTCCTGAGGGATCTGGTCTCCAGGTCAACAAACTCAGCCGAACTCGAGTCCATCAAGCAGCTTCTTTATCCAAAACAATCATTCAACGACCGGCAGATAGCAGCAGCCGCGGAACTCAAGCAGATCATGTCAATCGTGGGCAAAAAGAACCAGGACCACTCGCTCGATGCGGCAACCTTGGTCGAGATGGGTCTGAAGCTCAAACTCCTTAGCACAAAAAGGCTCAAACCACTACCTCCTGCGTCGCGATTGGAATGTTACGGCATTGAGTTGGGAAGATATCGAGACACCGATGTCCTCATTGAATGGAGATCGGCAGAGGAAGAAACTTGGGATCTCATGGAGCCCCAAATGAAAGCCCTTGCCGTTCTCCTTGGGAAAATGGATGGCAGCGCCTTTCCAGTTCTACCATGTTTGGGCCTTGTCTCTTGGAAAGACCTGGATTGTTTCGGTTTGGTTTACAACCTCTCTTCGCAAAAGCTCAATGGCCGCATCGAGCTCAAGTCACTTCACGAAATCATCTGTGATCAGCCACAGGCTTCGCTAAGTCGTCGATTCGACATTGCCTTGGCGTTGGCTGAAGCCATTCTTCAGTTCCACACCGCCGGCTGGCTACACAAAGGCATCCGCTCGGAGAACATAATCTTCATCACGAATAAGGGTGCATCGTTGGAGCACTGTCTTGGTACAACTGCCTATCTTATTGGGTTTGAGAACGCTCGGCCTGACACCGAAGATGGCCAAATGTTAACTCGACAGCCGCAAACAGCCCTAGAAGATGACCTGTACAGACATCCTTCTGCAAGAGGAGCGGATAGGCAATCGTTCCGGAAGTCTTTTGATCTATATTCGCTAGGATGTGTCCTTTTAGAGCTAGGCCTATGGGAAAGACTTGTGGACCTGCATTCCAGTACTCCAGATCTCGCTGAACAGATTCAGAAGGCGGAACGAGACGAGAAGATGCTGCTTCTACCCTCACTCGTTGATTTCGTGTACAACACGGAAGAAATGGCAAAGTTGTCTCACACTGCTGGGCAGAACTTTACGGATGTAGTCTCTCTGTGCCTCACAAACGATGAATCGGACTGTGAGAAAACAGACGATTCTCTGAAAACTCAGAAATCAATTGTGGAAATGCTGGGTAGATGCAGCTGTTGAGAGACCGCAGCTTCACAGCTCAGCAGAGTCCTGTCAGTAGCACTTTTCAACAGGCGAGATCATCCCAGGATATATTGGAGCTGTGCATTATTTTGTTCCCTCTCCACTCAAGTAGCTTCCATGTCCAATATCCGATAAAGTATGTACATACATATACAGCTATTCAAGCTCGGACACATTTACTAAATCCACAAACCTCGGTTGTCTCCACCGCCAACTGCGGCGCATCTTCCAGTTGGTGAACTGCCAAACGTGCCCTTCGAACTTTGGATTCACAACGGTCTCGTTGGTCCTGACATCTTTAACAAGAAGCTGTTGGTCTTGCGGCCACTCCACCGTCAAACATTCACCAATGTCCCAGCCCACCGCAAAGGTGTCGATGCGATTGACCTCGGTGATTAGTAAATCACGCAATTCGGGCCAAGCCACCAGGTCTATGCTGATGGGATGAGGCATGCTCCTCTGCAGCGAGGACGGCCGGTACCATTCGGGGATGTCGTAGTACGTTTCCGGAACTGGGAGAACTCTCCACTAGATGCCGGAGCGATGTTCAGCCGTGAGGCGATGCAAAGGGTGGGAGAACATGGTACATACACGAAGCAGTCTATACATGATGGAGTAGACAGCCATTGTGTCTGCAAGCTCGCGCGGGCTGACGCTTCGCATCATTTCGCCGATGGCCCGTGTGACGGGGTTTGTGTCAACGTCGATGAGCAGCAGATTCGCTACTGAAGGGGAGCGAGGATAGGGGTTCGTGGCCTCAGAGCCTGAAGCGATTGCTGTGCGGGCGTTGTAAAGTGGTTGGAATACTTTATGTTCCAAACATTCCGAGTCGGCCTGGTGGTAGAGCCCACACATACACGAGGTTCGCAACGGGGACCTGGGCCTGTGGTGTAACATAGGTAGATGGGAACCGTTGTCCATACTAGGGTAGTTGGATGTTATCTGGTTATCACTGCGTTCGTTGCCGTTATGAGAGGATTGGTATAGACCGACACCATCAAGCAATTCATACGCCAAGGTGTTGTAACGTGATTCCGTCAAATTACTGGCGACAGGTGCAGCGGGCGACCTTTCGGGAGAGTAAGTGCACCCGGAGACAGCTACAGCAGACTCATTGCTCAAGCTAGAAAGTGTCAAAGGAGCTGTGTGGAAATGTGCCTGATTAGATAGGGCTCCCGGTTGGTGGGTGATGTTAACAGATGTGGAGGCAGCAGGAGCATCAAAATCTGGCGAGCGGACGGCAGGGATCGTAATATTGACAGTGGAAAGCTCAGAAGGAGCAGCCGTTATAGCATCACCCCGGAACCCTGTGGGAGACGATGCATCGTGCGTGAAGCTCTTGGTCAAGGCCAGCAAAGACTCGTAGCGAGTGCGGAGTTCGGAAAGTTCGGACTCAATGCTGGTCATGTGCTCCTTGTTCCTCTCACGGCAGACACGTTGATTCTCTCGGTCGCGCTTGCGTTTACGATCCAACTGGGCATCGGTTCGGGTTCGTTTCTTGGGTCGTGTTGGAGATGGAGGTAGAGAGGATGACATGGAGCCGTAGAGGAGCTCGGGGCTCAAGATCGTCTCCGGATCGGTTCTGTCAGTTCCTGTATTGTATCAACGATGATAGAATGCCAAGGAAATGAACAACATAGAAACCTACAATAGGTTTTCCAAGCCGGCAGAGATGAGACCATCCGGCATTGATTTCCCTCTTCACGTGGTTACTGTGCGGGGCTCCGGCATTTGCCGAATTCTGGATAGTCGTAAGAGCCGGAGTTAAGCTTACCGCTAGCGGTATCGGAAGGCATTGAAGTCGATCTGTCTCGGCTAATCAGAATGATCGATGGCTCTGGCCACGGAAAGTAGTTGCCAATGCCCATTAATTAGACCTCATCCTCTTTACAAGAATAGCTGCATTAGCTCTTTGCCTCCCTCATCCTACACCAGCGTATATCTAAAATCCTTGCGCTGTACTTGGTACCAACGTAGTGGCTGACAAACGCTCCGTGGCAGACGCCAGATGATCCGCTCCTGCCCTGTCAATCACTACCCATATCGATTTTCAGTTGTCTCCAGTAACGACCTCGGACGTCAGATCATGGGGCCACCTCGGTTGATCCACGCCGCTTCCTCGTGTTCCGATCGTGTAATGGAGCTCTACCTCTTTGTTCGGGAACTGGGCTATCGGCTTCACTTGGATGAACGTGGCGCCCAGATTCTCAGATCTTCTAGACTCGAAGAATGCCGGGTTGAAAAGCACGTTGGCGTCGTTTTGGTGAAGAAGGCGCATGGTCGCTGGTAATAAATGCTGCATAGCTGGTGAGCCATGGCGGCTCCAAAGCTCGTTCCAAACATTCTCCGGGTAAGTGCCGCAAGAGCGAACCAGCCATTGTGAGTAATAGTTCAGCGCAACCTTAATGACAAAGAGGTCGTCGACGGCAGCCGCGTCGAACTGGGAAACCGCCGTCTGAATTCGAGAGACGACTGAGTCGTATGTGTCATTGGGTTCACCGTTCAAGGGCAGGCCTAGAGCCGTGAGGGTCGGATCCGGGTTCATGCTACCTACCTATATGGCTTTCGTTGGCACAACTGAGGTGAGGTGGATTGCACGCAGGGTAGTCACTGGTAACTCCTCGATACTGTTGCCTTTACAATTCATCTCTGACGAAAAAAACCTTTACCATAACGCCTGATCGAGTGCTCCACGTACGTCACAGGCGCCAATTTTGCGGGCGCGTACAAGTATCCCGTCGAAGAATGGATCTCGGCCTTCCGATTGTGGAGATTGCGGCGGACGGGACGTGTGTCGTGACGAAGCACGATGCATTGAATGGGATCGTCACTGCTGATACGGTCAAGTGCCAGCTGCTGTATGAGCTGCAGGGGAATTTCTACCTCAACACCGACATCAAGGCTGACTTGACACACGTTGAAGTCTTCGACGAAGGGGGGAACAGGGTCCGCGTGTCCGGTGTGAGGGGGTACCCGCCATCAGCGACACCGATGTTGGCCGTGTTCTACCGCGGAGGCTTCCAGTGCGAGATGGTGGTCAATGCGACGGGGTACGCCACCAGCTAGCAGGAGCCTCAGATCAGGAAAAAGCTGGAAGAGTGGCACCTACTGGACCGGTTCGACATGCTCGACTTCCAGCGCGTTGGCGTACCAAAGGAGAATCCGGACAGCCAACTGTCTTCCACTACATACATGCGCATCTTTGCACAAGCGAAAGATGCCGCGGTACTTGAAAAGCTCTTGCAAGCGTGGATGTTCAATGGCATGGCGCATTTTGCTGGTAAGAAAGAACTGCCCCCCTTTGACTTCTTCCCTGGCACCTGAGAAGGCATGCATTGCACCAACTCCGAAAGCATTCCTTGGTTACTACCCAGCGACCATTCCACAAATTGCACTCGAAGAAACCGTCAACATACTGGCCGGAAGTGGCGAGGCGCAACGAATCGCTATCGGTCCTGCAAGCAAGACAGAGCCTCTGCGAGCCCGAGATACCGCAAGCCCCGTCCCGCTTAGCGGATTCGGTGCGACCGTATTGCGACCCGTTGATGACATTGCTTTGGGGAGGTCTGGTGATAAAGGCGGTAATGTGAATATTGGACTTTACGTGCGGACAGCAGAGCAGTGGGAATGGCTGCGGTCGTTCTTGACAAGAGGAAGAAAGAATCTCCGGGTACTCATGGCTGCCTGGGCGGGAGATTTTCGGGCCGGGAGAAATTGATTGCATTGCGTCATCGTATGACAGAGTCTCAGCCCCAACGCGTGACGTTGCTCATAGCAACACGCCCCCTATCGACTCGTTGTCGTATAATTCATTCGTTTGTGCGATTAGATGCGCAGTACACGACGCTCCTCGTTTCGGCACCAGCCGTCTCACCTGCGCAATCACTCTCACCCTTCACGCATCGGAACGTTCGGATATTGTTGATACCCATAAACTGCTGTTTCTGCTCGGTCCGACCACATTAGCGCCTACCCGCCCGTCACATGTACAGCACTAGTTTATAATGTCTAGTATGAACCACCACAACAGCGCCGTCAAGGCCATTGCTTCCCACGTTGAGGATTTCCATAAGCGCAAGGAGCCTTTCCGTATCTACCATGGCTCAACAAACAGCACGAGGATTGTACAGTTCGATAGGAAGGGGATGATCAACATGAGCGAGTTCAACCGCGTCCTGAAGGTTGATACCGGACGGAACGTCGCCCTTGTCGAGCCCAATGTGCCAATGGATGCTCTGGCTGCCGAGACTTTGAAATATGGCCTGATACCACCCGTCGTCATGGAGTTTCCCGGAATCACCACCGGTGGCGGCTTTTCCGGCGTGGCTGGCGAGAGTTCTTCGTGGAAATGGGGCTTCTTCGACCGCATCGTCAATTGGTGCGATGTTATCCTTCCTACCGGCGAGATCACGAAAGCATCGCCCACTGAAAATCCCGATCTCTTCTACGGTGCCCCCGGAACTTACGGCACTCTCTGCGTGACCACGCTGTTTGAGCTCCAGCTCATTCCCGCCAAGAAGTTTGTCGAGCTGGAATACGTAACCGTTGATGGCGTACAATCTGCCATCCAGACCGTGGAGCGCGCCATGGCTGAGGAAACGCACGAATACATCGATGGCATCATGTTTTCCCTCAAACGTGGCTCGATTATGCTCGGCAAGATGACCGACGCCCCTTCTTCGCCTTCAATCAAACCGCAGCGCTTCTCTCGTGCCTGGGACAACTGGTTCTATCTTCACGCAGACTCCGTCACAAAAGTAGGCAAGAAGAATCATGTCGAAGTGGTTCCGCTCATGGACTACCTCTTCCGCTACGACCGTGGTGCTTTCTGGACCGGCCGCTACGCATTCAAGCGCTTCTACACCCCCTTCGACCGCTTCTCCCGCCTGGTCTTGGACCGCCTCATGCACACCCGACGCATGTACGCTGCCCTGAATGCGAGCGGCTTCACCCAGCAATTCATCATCCAAGACCTCGCCCTCCCCTTTGACGGCGCCGAAGACTTCATCAACTGGGTTGACAAGGAGGTCAAGCACTATCCGCTTTGGCTCTGCCCACTGCGCATCGAGAATGCATCAGCGGTGCCTCTGCACGCCAAGATAGGCAGGAACCCAAAGTCTGCAGAGGCCACGCCAGATGGTAACGGTACGTCAGAATCGCCAGCGGATTCAGCTGCAGAGTCCGGTGCCGCGGAGACCGGTGCGGGAGGCCCAAAATTCCTCTTGAACGTTGGTGTCTGGGCCCCGGGACCTCTGAAAGAGGAACCGTTCGTCAAGCTGAATCGCGCATTGGAGGCCGAGGTAAAACGGCTTGGCGGATTCAAGTGGCTGTACGCCAACGCTTACTACACTGAGGAGGAATTCTGGCAGATTTATGACAGGGAATGGTATGAGGGCCTGAGAAAGAAGTACAACGCTGAGGCACTGCCGAATGTGTACGAGAAGGTCAAGGCGAAGGAGGAGAGAGTGCCGATCAGTGGACTCAGGGGTGTCAAGACGGCCATGTTCTCAGGAACCGGTGGGAAGCATCTGCTTGGAAAGTAAACGCCTTCACGACCTCGGGATGTAATCAGTGCTGGATATAGTGTGGCCGACGTGGTGCTATTGACCACTTCCATCAGAAGACGAAAGACTCGGCAATACAATCCTAATATGAGACACGACTCACAACTTGATTGAATAGCGGCTGGTGAAGAAAGCCTGTCATATTCTCCGTAACCATTTACACAAATGACTCGACCGCCTTTCCCGAAGATTTGCCTCGGCCGACGGCACTGGAGGCTCAACACTGATAACATGCACATCATACAAAGAGATTTCCCTGAAGATAATCGGACACCAGGAGCGACGAGAGACTGTTTCAATTTTTTCGTTTCCGCTCTGCGGATTCCATATCGGCAACCTCAACGGCAGTGTCAATCTTTTAGCAAGCTCCACCAGAGCTTTCTTCTTCTACGCACCGTCCCCGCTACTCGAGTCAAACAGTCCATTGCCATTGGCCTAGTGAAAGATCGGGACCTTGATCAAGTTTCATGGTCGCGGTATCATACCTTTTGAGGACTGGAAAAGGACTGACGGCCCGAACGCCAAATACTACAAAGAAAACAAAGCCTTAACGGCGCGTATAGCCGTCTAAACTCCGTTGGACTGGGCCTTTAGTAAAAGCACGGATCGAATGATGCAACATTTCAGACCTTCTGTAGGCCCTTGCTAAGCCAGCGAGCTCGGTGAGTCCCACATGACGTATAATGTTAACGACCGGAAGTCCTCCGATTTGCCTGCTGCTTACATAGTAGAGACCTGCTAAGCCGAAAAGACATAAAGTTAGCGACGCATGATCTTCTGTTTTGACTCAAGCAGTTAATATAAGTAGCCTCCCGTACTGGGACCTGAAAACTCAAGCGGACCTTTTACCTTCTGCACAGCACAATGGTCACCTTCACCAGCCTTTGTCGTCTTCTCCCTCTCCTCTCGCTACCCGTGACGGTAGTCTCCCAGCCTATCCTCAACGATGTTGTTTCCCATGCTGCAAGCGCGCACACGGTCTATCAGTATCCTCTGGGAACCTGGGTTGAAAACATCGCCATCCGACGCAATGGGAACCTCCTTGTAACCTTCACGCAGCCCACCGCGTCACTCCACGAAATCAACCCTTCCCATCCACCGAACACCACGGCCGACCCGGCAGCCACCCTCATCCACACCTTCACGAACCACACCCAACTCACCGGCATCTCCGAGCTCGCCCCAGACGTCTTCGCCGTCATCGCCGACAACTCCGTCTACCGCGTCGACCTCAGCGCCGCCGCCGGCACCGCCATTCCAATCATCACGCACATAGCCACCCTTCCCACCGCCGGCCTCCTGAACGGCATGGCCACGCTGCCCGCCGCCACCAACACTTCCTCCTCGTCGTCGTCCGCCGCCGCCCCTTCCCTCCTCATCTCCGACTCGGAACTGGGCCTCATCTGGCACCTGGATCCCCGCACCGGCGCCCACGCCGTCTTCCTGCAGCACAACGCGACCATGTCGCCGACGACCGACCTCGGCCTGCTCCTCGGCATCAACGGCCTGCGCTACGTCTCCCCCTCTTCCTCTTCCTCTCTCGGCTACGCCTACTACGTCAACTCCCCACGCCGCCTCTTCTGCCGCGTGCCCGTCGACCCAACCACCGTGCGGCCGACCGGCGACGCCGAGGTCGTGGCGAGGGGGCTGTTGGCGGACGATTTCGCGGTGCGGCGGGAAGAAGGAGGGGACGGTATTGTGGGGTACCTCGCGGGGCTGAACGACAACGTCGTGACGAGGGTTGAGGAGAGCGGGCGCAGTGCTGTTGTTGCCGGCGGCTTGAACAGCACCGTCGTCGCCGGCGCGTCGTCGGCCGCGTTTGGGCGGACGGAAGGGTGGGCGAATACGCTGTTCGTGACGACGGGAGGAGCGAGCGCGGCGCCGGTGAACGGAACGTTTGTCGAGGGCGGGAAGGTTGTTGCGGTGAGATTGGGGTTCTGAGAAAGGGTTGGGGATGGGGTGAGATGCCGTGGATGTGCGTTGCAGAGTCAATGCAAAATCGTGTACGTTGCTGCTCCTTCGTCAAGTCTTGAAGAAGTTTCATGAGCTCTAGGATGAAATAATTTTGCCTACGATATACAAACGCCAGTGTTCCTGGCATGTGATTAGGCGGTTTGGGATAGTCTTGTATAGTAAGATCTAATATCTGAAGACGGCTTTTGGTATCCGATGAGCTGCAACAACTTCGAATCAGGGCAGAGACGAGGGCCAGGATTGTATTCCTTCTGCATGGGGATCCGACACAGCTTTGTAATGACGTTAACTTAACGGGATGCTATGCCGCGCATCAGAACTTTATTTCAATCCGACAAGGGACCCCCAACCTCTTCCCGGGATGGTCCGCTCTCCCAACCCATTGGAAAGTTGTGTGGGATGCATCCTGGCTAAACATAGGTAGCCTACCGGTATAAGATCCTCCAGGGGCGCAGTGTTCGCGGATGGGCCGGAGCAGTTTTTCTTTTTTTTCTCTCCTCCCTTGGCGGATCCAAGCCACGTGGTGAGAACGACCTGCTTCATGCTGAAACCCTTCACCGAAGCTTGCTAGACACTTTCCCAGACCGCTACAACGAGACCATCTCAACCGTTACCGAACGGGGGAAGAGTCGGATGACAGCCGAAGATCGCTGGGGTGGGGGCCTGACGTGCATTTGCTCCGCGCGACTGGTAAAAACTAGGAAAAGCTTTCGGATAAGCTTATCCTGAACCAGACTGGCGGACAAGCAAAAAGAAAAGATGTCGGTGGGTTGGACGCGCCAAAAGAGAGCGAATCCAATTAAAGATGCCGTGGCGCTAATTAGCCGTGTCGTAAAAAATGCGCCGCTGGGGCCGTTAGCAAAGGGGCTTTTTTTTCCGCCCCCAACTTCTGCTATTGGCAAGCAAATCAATTTGCTTGTGACCATTCGCTCTCCAACCCAACACCGCCGAATGTCCGTGTAAGCGGCCGCTCTTCCTGCCTAGGCGGCTTGGCGTGGCCCCCCTCCTCCGGGGGAAATTGAAGTACATAATGGCGGTGCATCCTTGGTTCCCGCCAGCGCGCGAGCGTTTGTTCCCGCCATCCTTTTGCTGTTGTAGTGCGCGAAGGCGCGCTGCGGCTGTCTCCGGGATAACAACCACTTCTCCGCCAATATGATTTCGAACAAACTAGCAACGCTTGCTTCGCTTACATCATACTTCGCATTATCGCAAGCCGCCGCTCCGTGGCCAATAACTTTTAGTTCTAATGAGACGGTTGGGCCCGACGGGCCGTGGAACGTAATCAGTATGTGGGAACTCAAAGCTAACATCGTCCAGTGTGTGCTGACTGAAATGAAGCATTCCGCGTCGATTACCCAAGCCAGGTACTTTGCCCTCCTCGTTTCTTCGCCTTCTCGCGTTAACGGTCGAAACCAAATGGCAGACACAATGGTTCCTCCCATCCCTCCTGGAAACATCCGTCATCGTCAATGCCAGCGCCTGCACCTCGCAACAATCGAATTGCCAATCGCCGGCGACGGGCATGTGGAAAGGCAGCGGGGCGCAATCGCTGCGCGCGTCCATGAACAGCGCATCCTTCGGGCCCGATGCCTGGCGCGACAAAGCCGGGGTATACACGACGTCGGTCATGGGCCTCGAGGGCGAGCTCCGCTACATATCGGATCGCTTCACGCTGATGAGCGCGGACGACACCAGCTATGAGTATCTCAACCAGATCGCGACGGCCGTGGCGGACAACGTGTCGGTGACGTACCCAGGCGGGCAGGCGTACACGCTGGACGTCGGGTACCTGTCGTTGTACGGCGGTGCGGCCACGTTCAACTGGACGGCGGCCGACGGCGATGAGACGGCCGTATCGCAGAACCTGACGCTGCCGCAAGCCTACAACCAGAGCGTCATCCCCAGCATCAGCTACGGCCTGCACGTCGGGTCCGCGGCGCACGGCGTACCCGGCAGCCTGTACTGGGGTGGCTACGACCAGGCGCGCGTCATCGGCGAGCCCGTGTCTGCGGCCGCGGACAACGGCTTCTTCTCGCTCGTCGACGTGTCGTTGGGCGTGGCGTCGGGCGGCAGCGCCTTGCTCAACACCTCCTCTTCCTCGCTGACCGGCCTCCTCGACACCAACAGCGCCGGCGCCCTCACCACCCGCGCCGACCCCGGCGTCCCGTACCTCTACCTCCCCGGCGACACCTGCGCCTCCGTCGCCGCGCACCTTCCCGTCAGCTTCGACTCCGACTACGGGCTGTACATCTGGGACACAGCGGCCGAGTCGTACGACAAACTGGTCACCTCTCCGCACCACCTCTCTTTCACCTTCAATTCTTCCTCCTCTTCGAATACCACCATCGCCGTGCCCCTCGCCCTCCTCAACCTCACCCTCACTTCGCGCGTCACCGACTCCGCCGGCGGCTCGACGTACTTTCCGTGCCGACCCTATACGTCCGCTTCGTCCGACGACCAGCCCGAAGCCATCCTCGGCCGCGCATTCCTGCAGGCGGCATTCCTGGCGCAGAACTGGCAGAGCGGCGCGGCGTGGCTGGCGCAGGCGCCGGGCCCGGCGGGCGTGAGCGGCGACGGTATGGCCGACGAGGATGCCGTGGTGAAGAGCATCGAGGCGGCCGATACGGACCTGACACGGACGACCGGGGCGCCCGGGTGGGCCGAGACTTGGAAGGGCGTGTTGAGCGCGTTGGACGAGGATTCGACGACGACGGCGGAGACGGGGCAAAGCGATGGTAGTGGGAGTGAGGAGGAGGAGGGACTGTCGGTGGGTGCCAAGGCCGGGGTGGGTGTGGGCGCGGCGGTGGTGGTTGTGGCTGTCGTATTGGGCGTGGTGTGGTGCATGCGGAGGGGAAAGGACAAGAAGACTGCGGGTGCCGCCATGGCGGCGGAGCTGGGATCGGAGCAGCACCTGCAACAGCAGCAGCCGTTGTGGGGGATGCAGGGCGGGGAGCTGGCTGGAAGAGAGGTTATGGAGATGCCTGCGGCCCACAAGTGGCCTGGGGAATTGGAGAGCTATCATCATGCAAGCGAACTGGACGCAGGGCCGCCGGTAGCAGGCAGGCCAGCGTAGCTTCGAGCTAGCATTTGGAAGTCCACCATTCAGGACACTGGGCCCCGGAGGTGGCACTGGTTGACGTCGTATCTGGCTCTCATGCTGTAGAGGAACTTGCCGATGGTGACGCCGACGCCGGGAATGTTGAGGACACGGGTAAGCAATTCGTGGTCTTCCTTGTCCTGACTACTCGTACCCGTTCTGCGGAGGACGGTCAAGGCCATTCCTATGCTAAACGAGGCCACATGAGCGCCGAACAGGCCGGCGTCGGGCCCAAAGAAGTAAGAGGCCGAATGGGCGATCTTTCGGGCATAGACGCGCGGATCGGTCCGAGGCGGGAGAGCATCCGGCTGAGTTGACAACATGTTCGCAGATTGGAGGATGCTGAACAGCATGATGCAAGCGGCCCAGTAGAAGTATATCAGCTGTGCGACGGCGAAGTTCCCCACCTGTTCTACGTGGGTGAGCTTGTCCAAGTCGACGACGAACTTCATGTTCTTGACCCATTCCGAGAGGCGTCTGTCGGCGTCCCAGCATTCTTGGATGAGTGCTTCCCGGAGAACCTTCTTCACCCCCTCTTCATGCTCGCCTTCGACAAAGGTATCTAGTTTCTCCATGAGGGTTGGAAGATCGACCATGATGTCAAGAAGGGCGTCCTTGGGGGTTTTCGGGATGATCTGCCAGGGTATTTCTTTCCAGTCCGGTTCACTGAATATACTCTTCTTCCTTGACCTTGCAGCTTGGATCATCTGCAGCAGTGAGTGTTCTGCTCATAGACGTTCGGTATTATACTCACCATGGAGAAGCGGCCGTCGACAAAGAGTTGATGGGCTTGACCGTGCATGTGCGCGTGCGGGCCTCTTGCCTGGATGAGCACCAATTCACCCTTGGTGTGGCTGCTCCAACTACGCGCTTGGGCGGCATCGTCTCCATCATCGGCTCCGAAGAGGATCTACAAACATTGAGTTTTCATCTGTTGATGTCGCGACGGAAGCACATACCTCAAACAGGCCCATGAGTTTGGAAGCGGCGACGAGCTCGTCCTTTTGCAGTCTCTCAGGCGTTTGCAGAGCGTAAGCCATCTCTCTCAGAGATTTGCCGTGAGACGCGTAGCCCTGGTTCACCATCCAAGGGTCGCCCCGTTGGCGACCGACAGTTGCCAGACTCATGGCCAGCAGGGCGTGCTTGAGACAGTCTTCGCGGTGGAAAATGGAGTCTACCATGCCAAGCCAGGAGCCAGTAGTAAACTGAGCGTTCGCAGAAGTAAAGGGCACACCTCGCGGCAAATAAGCCTCCCAAAAGAGACCGAGCGACTTCAGCTCGTAGGCGGTGCGGGCGAGTGCATCGGGCAGGAGGATCTCGAGTGTGGAAGGCGCGGCAGGGATGCGGCGGGTCGGAGAGGCGACAGTGGTCAGGGCGGATGACTGGGCGGTGCTGGTGTGGTTGATAAAGATTCGCTGCCTGTCGTAGCCGCCGCACTCCAAGCCGGACTTCAGGCACTGCCCGCACGCCGGGCGTTGGAGGTCGCACTGCCGGATCGCGTTAGCTTTGCGCGTTGCGGGGGGTGGACAGGTACTGACGCCCTTCTTACGCCGCCTACACGTCGCACAGCCTTTGGATCTCCCAGGAACACCGACCATCTTGTGTCGCGCGAATTGGGTCTTGTTTAGGAAAGGGCGACGAGGGAGTGCGATGTTTCTGTGTTCACCGAGTCGTCACCCCGCTTTTGTGACGGATCCTTCGTTCCTTCCGCCTCCACTTGGTAAACCCTTTTCCCACGCTCTCCAGTGCGACTAGATGTTGGTGTTTGAGCTCGCAGTAGCGTCTGTCTTGTATTAACAATCAGTTATAGGGAGTGCAGAGCTTGAGGCTGCGCCTCAAAAGTCGATGACGACACGGAAGGGCTGTGGTGCTTATCCACGTGTTGGAGCTAGGCGAAAACGAGAATCATTCTGCGCCGAGTCCCTCCCATCTATCTTCAACATCACTACCTGCTTTCTTGGCCTTCCAGAAGCTCCACCTTGGCGCCAAAAAATGATGCTTTGCGTAACGCGCGATCACTCCGAGCTGTCAGATGGCCGCAGGGATAACTCCAAAAATACTACTCTTGGGCTTGGATGAATTCAGAAGCAATGCGCGCCCATCATGGCTATATATCTCTACAAAGCTTGCCCTTGCCAAATCCATCTCATCCCATCTCAGTTTCTTGGTAGAAATCTTCATCAGCGTCCTGTTCACTTCTTCGCCTTCTTCCATACCCTCCTCTTTCACTTTCAATTCATTCCTCCCACAGCCATGGTTCAACCTACTCGGCCCCCGAGCAACCGCTTCAATGCCCTCGCTCGTCGTATCTATAATCCTCTCGGTTTCAGCAAAGCCTACAACTTTATCCTCTTCTTCATCTTCAACGGTTAGCCTCCGCCTCTCAATCCTTCCTTTCTCTTCCTATTTTCCTCCTCGTTCTACATTTTCCCCCGACCTCTGAGAACCCAGCTAATCCCCATCCCTCCGCAGGTGCCCTTCTCGGCTTCACCCTCGCACGCTTCCAATATCTCGACTTCAGTGGCGTCTTCTGCTCTGGTGGGGCCAACGGTGCCTCTCCAGGCGAATGCTACTACTATGTCCAGAACTTCTACCGAATCGGCATCACTCTGCACCTAGGGGGCATTCTGCCCGCCGCATTCCTGGCGACGCTACAGTTCGTGCCAGCTATCCGGCACAAGGTCATCTTATTCCACCGCATCAACGGATACATCATTATCCTGCTGGTGCTGGTTGCGAACGCAGGTGCCCTGATGATAGCGCGCCACGCTTTCGGCGGGGGGATGGACGTGCAGGCAGCGGTGGGCGTGCTGGCCATCATCACGACGGGTTCGCTGTTGCTGGCGTTCGTGAACATCAAAAGATTGCAGATCGAGCAGCACCGGGCGTGGATGCTGCGGGCGTGGTTTTACGTACGATATCCCCCTCCCCATTTCCACCACCCCCTTTTACCACCAGACACTTCAAGAGAGCGTGTTTGCTAACCTTCAAAACCAGCTCGGCGCCATCATCACTACCCGCCTCGTCCAGATCACCGCCGCCACCGTCGCCACCGCCAGCCAGAATTACTTTATGGCCGAGCCTTGCAAGAAGCTACTCTACACCCTCGACGACTCGCCCCAACGCCTGCTCGACGCGTTCCCCGACTGCGCCGACTTCGTCTCCGGCCAAGACCCGGGCCGCTTCGCGCTCGTCCGTGCCGACATGGGAGGCACTTCCGGCGGGGCGGCGGGGGTGGGTGCGGCGTTGAGCGTTGGGTTCGGGATGTCGTTGTTCGTCGCATTGGCAGTGCATGCAGTCGGGGTGGAAGTTTATGTGAGTTGATCTTTTTTTTTTTTTTCGCGTCCTTTCCCACGCAAGGGAAATGACTTGGTAAGAAGATGTGCTGACGTTTATGTTTCTGTAACGAGCAGCTCCAACTCACGCCGCGCGAGCACGAGAGACTAAGGAATGTCTCGTACCAGAGGCAGCTAGAGGCTGGCATGAAGAACCCGGGGAGCGCCGGCTTGACTGCTGACAGGCTCGGCGATGCGGAGCCATGGATGCCCGAGAGCGCAAGGGCGATGGAGAAGCAGCACCAGTCGCTTGAGAGCGATATATCGCTTTCTACTGCGGGTGAGCAGGATCGGTAAAGTGTCTAGGTGGATATCGCGGAGGACTATTAATGCGAAAATTTCGGTTTACGATTTTCTTTTTTTAGAGCATACCAAGCAATGATGAGATGTTTCTCTACGACCGTGTTATCTTTTGATTTTTTCCCTTTTGCCTGGAAATGATCGGAACTCCATTCCTTGCTGGATAACGCTCCAGAAAAGCTCAGTATTCGTGGGCATGTCTTCATAAACCCTTGTCGCCAAGATCCATGCCTTCTGCCGCTCAGAACAGTCCTTCACACTCGGCTCACTTCTCTGTCCTTCCGAGCAGTTTTGCAAAAATGGATTACCCCCAAAACAATTCCCATGCCAACGACGAATATGAGGAACATGATGACAATCTGGGCGAAGGTTTCCATCGTGAGGTCTGTGCTTGGCGTTAGCAACGTAGACTTGGCGTACGAGGGAGAAAAATGTACGCACGATTGATCAATATTTCAAGGGAACTTCGATTTGGACGCCAAAGATTGTTGAAGTTCCGATTGACAAGCTTGGAGAAATATGTCAAACGAGCGTGAGGAGTTTGGTATCCAACGGCGAAAGATGAGGCAAGAGACACCAACACGCAAAGCAGCGTTTATGTAGCGTTCTCTCTACCCCTCCATCAGGATTCATTGATAAGAATCGCCTTGGAAAAACGAAATACGAGCATGGTGGCGGCGAATGAAGGGCTTCATGAACGTTAATTGAATGCGAAACGGCGTAAAGCGTATAGGTGTGGGCCCGGGCTAAGCGTAAAACGCAGCGCGGAAGGCGTAAAGCGTAAAGCGTAAAGCGTAGGGCGGAAAGCGCAAAACATACGGCGCAGAGCCGAACTCGCATCCTGCGATCCTCTTTAAACAGGCTCCATGCGACGAAACAGTCAAGCGAGATCTCTTGTCAAATGGAAATTGCAAAAGTCCTCTCGGGAAAAAATTCTTTCGTCATGTCAGTTTGGTCTCGCAGTGGCAATGCAGTAATATCGCCGCTTCTTCTTATTTCTTGGTAATGCTGCTATCCAGCTCTCACGATGGAAGCCACCCCGTCCGCTCCATTGGCCAACGAATACAGTTTTTGCTCCCGGCTGACAATGCATTCCAGATGCCAGACATGAGATGGTTCACCCAACCATCTAACACCCACCACGCCGAAAGCTCGTTCAACAGTGCTACAAAGTACGCAAAAATGACCAATGCCGTCGGCTCGCGTTGCTGGATGCAAGGAATGAAGTCTTGCGGGATATTGAGGGCCCAGATGATGATGTTGAACTCGCCGTCGTGCTCTCCGCCAAACATGACGGTGAAACAGCGGGCAAGGTTGTCGATGGCCGCTTTGTAGGGAGCATGCTGTGCGTCTTCCGTGCTACCCAGCGCCTCATCGCAGAGCCTACGCAGGTCAGCAATAGGGTCGGGATCGACGAGGTCCGCTGATTGGGCGAAGAAGCGGCGCGTTTTGAGGCTGGCGCCCTCGATCAGCTCTGCAAGAGGCCCGGTGCGCATTGCATCGATTCCCAGGATCATAAATGAATGGTATCCCTTATAGTATATGAGCCATTCAGGAGGCGGGTGGCCTTGCTCGCTGAAGGCCAGGAAGTCCCCGGCAGCGGGGCCTTGGGCCAGCTTGTACATGCAGGACATGATGGAAAAAACGAAGAATGCGTGGTAGCTTTCGTCATTGACCTGGGGGATCTGCGACGTGGTCATGGAGATGGCTTGGTTCCAGTGGCGCTGGGACTCGAGTTTGTAGAACTGCTCGCGCCCGCGCTTGTAGCGAGAAAGATGTATTGCAGATAGAGCGAGAAGCGCGTGTAGCACGAAGGGGTGGGAAAACCCGATTTCTGGAACGCTCACCCGCCAGAAAGTGGGCACCAGACTCATCCTCGAAAAGAAAGTCGAGATGGAGGGTGCGGTGGAATTTTGCCAAGCATGCAGAAGCTCCAGATCGGTAAGATTCAATGCAGGTGAACCAGAGGGTATGCCAGCCGTTGAGGGCTGGACTTCGGAGACTTTTGGAGAAAAGGGTGTTTCCAGGGCAACTGGAGCCTCAGACCGGCCCGGCCCCGCCAAAGTAGATGGCGACGGGGATGGCAACTGTTGGCCATGCGGCTCAACTGCATCATCGTCCCCCGCAGATGTGGATGTGTCTCCCCGTAATTGGGCAGCAGCCTTGTTCTTGTACTCGCAGGAGATATTGCGTCTCATGCAATTAGTGCATGCGGGTTCTCTTTCGTCACACTCGAAATCCATCAGCTAAACCATATCTTTGCTGCAAGCGTGCGGCTGAATGCAGAGTAGCTAGACATGTGCCAAGACGAAAAACGAAATCATAATGAGCCATCCAAGGTCACACCTACTTTGATTCTCCGCCTTTTGCAGAATGCACATCCCAGCCGCGACTTTTGGTGCGTTTTACGCGTAGCCCTGCCACCGACCATATCCGCCGCCGGAACGTTGGGCTTGTTCCGAGAATTGGTTCGAAGCGATGGTTGTAGATGCGAAAGGAGGGACGGTGAGAAGCTGACAGGCACTGTCTCAACGCACGAAACGCGGCGCCACGACGGCTCTGCGCTATAAATAGCTGCAGCCGACGGCTAATAAGCATCACGTGCCTTTTAATCATTTTGGAATTTCTCTTGCAAAATTCTAGACATTCTGAAAGGGAGAACCATAGTCATGAACCACTCACGAGGGAAGTGAAGAGCCGTTCGGTAGCGCGGCGGGAAAGGCGGAGATCAAGGTCATCAATAATCATGTGCGTACGTCTATGGTCTTTTTCTTTTCTGATTCGAAGACATTTTCCGTTAGCCTTTTGTTTCAATTTGGTTTCCTATTTGTTTTTTCATACTTCTCCAACAAGATTAATGGTTGTACGCAAAATTCTACGGCCTGAACTACCACCCAAGTTGGACAAATGACTCATCGCTATTCTCGAGGGGGTAGTGAGAATGGAAATGATTCCCTTGCGCAAGCTCGCCGGGCAATGGATCCATTCCCACAAACCAATCGAGTGACTCTATACCACTGGACGGATGTGCTGGAGCGGTCCAAGACGGTATCATGCTCATGTCTGAGGTGCTTCCTGTAGGCCAAATCGTGTTCTGACTGGGATCGTCTTGCGTGATACCGAAAAGATCGAGATTTTGAGTATCGCTCCCTCCCGTATCCATGGAGTTTGCCAACCATGAATCGGCATTAGCCGTCCTAAAGACCTCGTTTGCTTGTAAGAGGCTCTCATGGTCAAACCCAGAGATATCTGAGAAGGAGGGTGATGTGCTCATTCCGTCAGCAAACTCCAGGAAGTCAAAGCCGTCGTTCGATTCCAGATCGGCCAGCTGTGATGGCCCTTGGAGTTTCCGTCTGTACCGCATAATTGTAACGTATCTACTCAAGTCAGAAAGGGTCGAATGTCCGGAGCACATTGTGTCATACCTGTTTTTGATATCCGTCGTTGATCTGGTAGGTAGGAAGCTTTCAGATATAGTCTTCCAAGCTTTGCCGTATTGTGCCACACCAGTCACCAAGGCCTCGTCCTCTTGGGGCCTCCATACACTCCTGTCGATTGATGGGTCGATTGCGTAGCGCCATCTTTTGGCACATTGGTCCGAGTTGCGTGTCTTGACTACGCGTGACACGTCAATCCATCTTGGGCGGCATCAGTAAATGTGAGTCTCGTGTGAGAGAAAAAAACATACCTGAGTCCATGTACCCGGACTGCTTCTTTCAAACTTTCATCTTCCGAAAAGCTCCATGGCCCTTTAGCGATGCATGCGCGGATCTTGTTCCATCGCTTTCGACAGTCTTTGTTAGAGCGGCCGGGTAGTTTCTTGGCGATTGTCTTCCAGTCCGCAGGAGTTCCTTGTTGCTCTGAATATAGAGTCAGCAGTTAAATTGTAAATGAGACACTCATGCCAACTTACTCTGCATGTCGACTTCTCTCAAAAGGACTTGATCTTCTTCTTCAGTCCATTTTCGGCGTGTCTTGGGGAACTGTGCATAGGGGATCTGTGTTGAATTCATTTTCGAGGCGGGGTGGGTTCTGCGAGCAATCAGGACGCGGTAGGTAGCAACCATATACTCCACTTCCCTCGCTACGTTACACCTTTGGAGCTAATGCATGCCATAGCCTCTCGGCGTGGGGTTATGAGTAAGACACCAATTGCGGCTCAGTTTCCGCAGGCACTACCACCTTTCAATCACAATCCTTAGGGCAACCACACGACGTTTCCGTGGCAAGCTCCAGCAGTCCTTTTACGAACAGGTCAGATGTACGGAGCATGAACGCCTCCCGCTGGAGGCTCTCCACCAGCCAATCAGAGGCAATTGCTTGGGCTGGGCTTAGAACGTCTTTGGCTGGCCTTGTACTACTGAGGCTTGTAGGTGTTGAGCTCAAGCAGCTGCCTTCTTTGAGCAACAGTCGCCTCACGGAGGTCCCCGAAAACGGCAAGGCTGTGTACTACGTAGCTCCACGAGTTACTAAGCCTCACTGCGCGCCCGATGCGCTGGCCCTTTCCAACCCTACTGTGCTATAGTAGCAGCCGAGCCGCATACAATCTGAAAATAGGCTGCTTTTACGGGTCTGACTCGTGAAGATATCTATTCCTTATGAGCATCTTGGGTGGCGTTGCTTGTTGTATGTTTTCGTGCTGAGATCCGCTTCCCCGAGGAAAAGCAACCTTTTTTTGAGTGTCTCTTCGCTCCTTATGCACGCTCCTAATGCTCTCACTGGTGAATAATCCCTGCCCAAGAACGAGCCACACGCTGTCAGGGTCGCTTTTCTTATCTTTTGTCTGACGTCAGACGAAAATTCGGATTGGACATGCGGCTCCGGCCTTTGACTCGGTAAAGGTGTGGTTTGCCGTTAGGATTTCCAGACCCCAAGTTACAGTGGATGATGCTCCCCTATATTTGCATGCAGGGCCTCGAAGTTAATCTCTCGCTAATCTGTTTGAAAGCGGTGATCTGGTAGATCCGCTACAACGTCAAGCTTTTTGAGTAGGAAAGAAAGATGCAAGAGTGTTTGGAGAGCGGTCCGTTGCACAGGATTTTTGCGGAGACCGCCGTCGACCTGGGTTGTTACACAGGCACTCCTTCGGGTTCGGGAAACGCGACCGCATCAGGGCTCAGCTCCCCCAGGGCCAGCTCGTAGGGCCACGTTGAGGCTGAAGGCTTGTGATCCGAAAAACCCCCTCCCCAACTGCAGACAGCATGCTATCGCCCGGCACTCTCGGAAATTCGGTGACGTGATCTTTGTCTTACGCAACGCTGCTAGGATTTAGATCCAGACCACGCAAGTAAAACTACGAAAGCAGTAGGATCACGCCATGCGCAAGGGCAGGCTGTAGCACAACTACCGCTGCAGTACGGAGTGCCGAAAGAAAGCGCTCCGGCTCCGTGATCAGTCCACAATCGAGCAAGGATGTTAATCAAGTAGGTTTCCAGGTTGGTTCGAGCCAGATTCAGTAAGACGTTGGGCATAGGCGCGGTGTGTGGCGGCTCGGTGGCTAAAACTGGAACGGCGTATGGAGTCAGACTTGGAGAATTGTCGGTGGCAGGTTGAAGGAAGGGCGGGAGCTTTTGTAAGGCGCAGTGACTCGCCTCTACCTTGACATTCGGGCCAGCTTTTGACCTGTCTGCAACCCCACATCGAGCATGACTTGCATTCCCTCACGGAACGCTATTTGATTCCACCAGACCTTGATTTTGATTTTCGTTCCTGTTGACGCGCTCGCATTAGATCTGCTGGTTCAGGACAACAGCAAACATACCACATACATAAATACTGCAATCGAGTACCGAAATGGCTTCGCTCACGCATGCATTCAGGCATCAGGGTGTTGAGCTCGGGCCGCGGCTGAGCCCTCATGTGGGGTATGTCTCGGTCTGCGGCTCTGGAGGGCTTTCAAACACTGAGCGCATGTATACGCTTCATGCACGTGTCTTACACAACCCATGCAGAGCACAAGTGGCATAAGTCTTGGCCGTGATTGTGAAGGTGGATGGGCTCGTAAAATATCGCGGCAGCCATGAAGCTACGTTTCCATGCAACGACATCAACTTGGCGTTCGATCCCCGAGATCAGCCCAACAGCCCCTATTGACAGATCTGCGATGTTCACACTGAGACTCGGGCACAGCAAGGGGCTGCACCTACAGTCACAAGTCAGTCACTTGGACGCGGGGTCAGGTGCACGAGCCTGACCAGTGAGGTGGGCGATCAACGAATGTGACAGTGGCGGCCAGATTGAGACAAGAAGGAGCAACATGCACGTTTGAGAGTGGCGTTGTTGAGAGACAAGCCTATGTTTTCTTTTTCTTTTTCCCTTTGCAGCCTCGACGAGTTGGGTCGAGTGCCGTCCCAAGAGCCGCAGGCCCCTCTGACGCGTTGACCCTTGGACGGCACAGGAGGCCCCGGCGGGCTGCATGTCTCTCACAATCCCACGTTGCCCTCAACGGTCGGCTTACATGCAGGAGGATTCCCAGCGGCTGGGTGATGTGCGTTCGTTCCGAGTTAACCCTGCCACGAAAGGAGAGATGAATTTCCAGTCATTCTGCATGAATTTTCTGACGGCGCCAGCTGCAAGCTGTACCGGATCTTCACACGCTATTTGAAATATTGCAATGCTATGCCAAAAGAGAAGAATGGGCATGTCAGTGTACTTGGTGGAGTAGTTGTCAGGAGATCCTGACCGACTCGCGAGACAATGCATAGCATCGCCGTCGCTATACGTTTAGCGAGCTACAGTCATTAAACTTCTTACGGGGCACGCCACCCAGAAAATCTCCCGGCGTCGAAATTGACAGGGTCCACCTGCTTACAAGTGACAGTTGACAGATTGTATCGGGCCGCAGCTGCCAGGAACAGGAACAGCGAGCTAGAACAACCATCGGCGGCGATCTCGTCGAGTTGATTTACGCGTCCTCACCTGCCCCCATCCGATCTCCGCGCCACCATTGCTGGGGACGGCTAGCGGCCCTGGAGCGAACCCGATTCCGCGGCGCGTAGCACCGTTGCGAGGCGGTGACTTAGGTGCCTTCCTTTGCTGGCGCTCGGACCGGATTCCCCTGTAAAGCTGTTGGTGCAACATCAGCCGGGCGGGGCTCGTCTCATTACTCATCCATGGCGGCCCCGCCGATCTTCTCCCTGACAGCCGCAACGTGCGCGTACGATGTCGTTGCCGCCGCTGACCGAGGCTTAGCGGCGCCGGCAAGGCAACCATTTGCCCCACCCAGGCCGCCTCCCGCTGCCGCCGCCTCTGCACAGACGACGACGCACTCGTGCGCGAACGCCGTTCCCGCAATTGTGCGGGTGCTTTGCCGTTGCAAACGCCGGCCTCCAGCCAAGCGAGGTTTCAGGGCCCCGGCCACGGCCATTACTCGTGGTGATGCTCGGGAGAGGAAAAGCCGTGCTGTGTGAGGCGGCCGCCGCGAATGCTGAAGTATCGCGCCCGCCGGAGTCACTTCTCGATTGCGTGTGCCGCGCCTAGTGGGCCTTTCATCAAACCTGTTGCAAGGTCTGTGGCTTGAGGGAGGAAGCGTTGTCTAATCGGCCCTCCCAAACTCATCTCCCTCGCCCTCTCGCCCGGCCAGGCCGGCTCAGCACCTGATACGCCCGCTACTAAGATACGGCCGATCTGAAAATAGCTATACCTGCCGTCCTTAAGTGCCTGCTAACCGGAAAGTGGAAGCAGCCGATCCAGGGGGCACGTTTAGGGAAGATCGTCGAGAGAAAAGTCTTGCGCCTGGGGTATACCTGGCTGGCATGCAATGTGCGTCCCGGCGGCTGGGCTTGACATGCACGGTTACCTCTTCCCCGGGCCATGGCCACGCTCTCGGAGCGTCCGCCTCAGATTAAGTATCATATGCTCCCGGGGAAGGCGCAAACTTTGAATATATTCCGACACCCCTCCCCCAGCAGTGCCGGCATCGAGGACACACTGACGCCATGACGCTTCCCATCCAGCAGAAGGGACCCCAGGTCCTTGCAGTCTTGTGGCTTGAGACGTTGCTCGCTGCGACTGTTATTTCCTTGCGCTACTGGACAAGAAGCAAGATCGGAGGACAGGTCGGCTGGGATGACTGGCTGCTTGTTCTCACCTGGGTATGTCCTTCAGCTCACCAGCCAGGACTCGCGACTGACGTTTGCTGTAGCTGTTAATGTTTGCGTTCTCCATCATATGTACTGTTGCTGCGCAACATGGACTCGGCATCCACATGGCCGACATTCAGCCCATCACCGAATTCTCCATCGGAATGAAGGCCTTCCTCATCGGCCAATCCACCATTGCGACAGCCATGGGAACGAGCAAAGCTGCAGTCGCTGTCTTCTTGATCCGCATCCTCAACAAGACCTGGTATGACGTCCGCCACCCTCGATCCTTCACTCTCGCTAACTCGATGGAAAAGGCATTACATTATTCTCTGGTTCTGGATCGTTTCTATGATGGCCATCAGCATTCTGCTCGCCGTTTCCGTCTTTGCACAGGTCACGCCCGTCGAGGCGCTTTGGAACCCGGCCGTCAAAGGCACGTACCACATGAACCTCACCGTAATTGCAACCGTGACGTGCGTCTGGTCGGCCGCCATGGATTTTTTCCTCGCACTCTTCCCATGGATGGTCCTCTGGCAACTCAACATGAGGAAGAAGGAGAAAATCACCATTTGCGTATCCCTTTCCCTCGGTGTGATTGCCGGAGTCTGCGGCATCGTTCGCACGACTACGCTGAATGCCTTGTCGAACTCGGCCGATTATCTCTGTAAGTTGAGCTCCACCCATCAGCTCTCGCGCCGCGTACTGACCGTCCAATCCAGACGCCTGCTCTGACAGTGTATGCTGGACCTTCTCCGAACTGACCTTGACTATCGTCTGCGTCACCATGCCCGCGCTGCGTCCCCTCTGGAAGCGCGTCACCGGCCAGTCCTCGTCCGGATATGGCAACTACTACAAGCAATCGCACTCCAAGAGCGGATTCGCATCGAGGTCGGAGAACGGCGCCATCAACCTCGACTACATGCCTGGAGCGGCGAAGAAACCCATGGACCCCACTTACTCGTCGCAAGCCGGAAAGGCCTCAGTGCACACCGACGCCGACAGCGACAGGAGTATCCTGGGCAATGGGAAGGGAAGCCACGAAGCGATCCAGCGGGTTCAGGAGGTCACGGTGACATACGACGATGTTTCCGATACGAGCATAAGCAGGGAGTATGTGCAGAACCATGCCTATTCATCGCACGCAAGGTAGTAATTAGGAGGAGGGTGTTTGTCTTGATATGAGGTGTCTTTCCGGCAGCGCCCAAGTCACGACATTTCCTTTGTTCGTTGTACTTTTTTTGTAGTTTTGTTATACCCAGCAACAGCTCCCAGTCTTAAAATCAATGTCATATCTCACATCATCCTGGGTGGGCCTCATACGATATTGTGCATGCGATCGATGATGGGCAGCGTGGGTCCCTGAGGCATGGAATCGCGGTGTATTGTGTGCGCTGTTATTCACGCATCGACCAGCAGGATCAGGTCAGCGTTGACGATCTCTTCGCTCGCGTCCGAGTCAGGGCGTTTTTCTGCCTATCTGTGATGATTCTACGAGAGATCAACAGCACCTCCCTATTGCGAGCGAGCATTCCCGAATCATCAAGAACCGTCGATCACCGTTGCGATCATCACTCGCTTACAAAAGTATCGTGCAACGACTGACTCTACGTCTTCGCGATGCTTCGCTCGATGCGGACCAGCTCGGCCCGCTCGGCTTTCAAACGGTCCCACGTGTTTGACGTCGGCTAGCGACAGTAATGTACGGCGTCCCACTAAACCTGAATGGCGGGAGGCACAGCAATGCTGTATTGTAATTGCTGGGGAAATCACAAGTTGCGACGCGGCAGCAGGATCTGAGACTCCCCCAAGTGACTGGTACCGGGCCCGAAGCGGACCTGGCCGCAGGATTCGGCTTCTATCGCGAGGGACTAGCGGGGGAAAGGGATGCATAAGGTGTGTAGAAGGAGCCCCTTATCCTGCAGCATGAGTCGCCGACGAGTTGTAGGATTGAGTCGTCGAGTTAGGGGATCTTCGTTGTGCACAAGAGCGCGCGCTATAGATCCTGCCGAGCTCCAAGTATAAGGCCGAGCACGGCTTTGATTCGCCGCCTCTTCGTACGCCGCAAAGGTGTCAAGCATTTCTCGGCGCGCAACGGGATTGAGCTTGCTCAAATGAAAAGGGTCAAACCGCTGAAGCCACAGGTTCGAACTCGGGGACTCGGTGTTAAAGTCGTGGCCGAGAGCAGATGGCGGAGACCTCGCCGGCCGAGTCAGCAGAGCACACCGCCGAACAAAAGCAACGTCTGAAAGGAATTAACCACGCATGAGGGCTGCGGCACAAAGTGGAAAAGATCAGAGCGTCGTCGACTGCGCCGCTCGGCAGAGCCTGAGGTTCTGGCCTCTGGCTGCGGCAGGGGTCCCGGTCAGGCATGGGGTGGCTAATCCGCCCGCCTGGGATCGGCACGGGATGCCTGTATATGAAACCCGGCGCCCCACCGTTTACGCCTCTTATGGCATCGTAATGTGTGGAATAGTGAAATCCTGCCAAGCCGGCGTATCAAACCGCCAGCTCCACCCTTGTACATGTAGCGCTCAGGCATCTTCCTACTGCAATGATACTGCCGCACCCTGGCCCCGTCATATTTTTCTTCACGAACCGGAGGAAGATAGTCGCGTCCGCCAGGCAGTCAGGCGCCAAATCGGGGAGCGCAAATCCGTGATAGTGTGGGGGCTACATCTGCACCTCGCTACCCATCTAGCCGAAAGAGATGAGGAACAACGGCCAATTGCAGTATCAATATGCAGAAACTATCAGACGGCTTGTTCCTCCTCGTCCGCGAGTAAGGAGGCCACGTGTGGGTGGCGAGGTTGCCTTTTGCTCGCGTGGTTTGGACAGGCATGCCGGATATCTTATAGCCTTCCCCGCCGGATTGCCTCGTCTTCCTTCGACCAGGCTCTCTCTTGTCAATTGTCCTCACATCGCCCATCATGGTCAAGGAACCTGCTGTTGAGACTATCGTCGGCCGTGGCCACACCAGTGCCATGAGCTATGCTGTAAGCTTGTCCCTGGCCCGTCTTTTTCTGACTATCGTGCTAACCTGCCCAGACTATTGCCCTCGCTGGTCTTGGTGGCTTCATTTACGGCTATGCTGCCAATATCCTGACTGGCACTTTGGCACAGCCTACCTTCTTGGCAAAGTTCCTGTCCACCCCAGATGCCATTGAGCGCACCAATGGCATGGTCGGAGGGTAAGTGATTCCTGTCCTAACCGTCAATTGCCCTTCCGCAACGACCAATTGAAGACCCGTCCTTCATCAATGACTTCAACAACACTAACTCGGCCTCTAGTTTCTTCGGCGGAGCCCTCTTGGGTGTCATTGTGCAAGCTCCCATCGCCAACCGGTTTGGTCGCCGCGCCGCCAATGGCGTGGCCGCGATCCTCCTCATCTTCTCCAGCGCCCTGTCGGCCGGCTCCATCAATGTCGGCATGTTCCTCGCCGGCCGCACCATCTCAGGCTTCGGTGCGGCCATGTGCTTCGCCAACACGCCGACCTACACTGCCGAGCTGGCGACGCCACACAACCGCGGCATGCTGGTCGGCTCGCAGGGTCTCTGCGTCGTGGGCTCGTACATTGTGTCCGCGCTCCTGGGTTTCGCCTTCTACTTCGTCGATGCTGTGCGTTCCCTCCTTCCCTCACTGCTCCCAAATCACTGACACACATCAGGACTACGCGTGGCGCCTCAACTACATCGTCCTCACCGGCTTCTCGTGCATCTTCCTGGGCTCGCTGTTCGCGCTGCCCGAGTCGCCGCGCTGGCTGATCGAGCGCGGGCGCGAGGACGAGGCGCGCGGCATCCTCGAGAAGCTGCACCGCAACGCCGACGACCCGTCCGACAACGCGCTGGCCAAGGCCGAGTTCGTGCAGATCCGCGCACAGATCTCGGCCGAGCGCAGCCTGCCCAACAGCTACTGGTACATCCTGACGACGCCGAGCATGCTGAAGCGCGCCGTGTGCACGCTGCTCGTGTGGACCATGGGCCAGAGCACCGGCATCACCGTCATCGCGAACCTGATTGCGTGAGTATCTCTGTCCCCCCTGTTTTTAATTATGCGGGATTCTAACGGGAGAAAAAGCACCCTCATGGGCAACCTCGGCTTCGGCACCGTGATGCAGCTCGGCCTGGGCGTGGCGTGGGACGCGTGCGTGCTGGTGGGCTGCTTCGTCAACGTGATGCTGATGGACCGCGTCGGCCGGGTCAACCTGCTGGTCATCGGCGGCATGGGCAGCGTGGTGCTGCTCATCATCGAGGGCGTGCTGCAGAAGTACTACCTGGCCACGACGTACACGCCGGGCCTCAACGCCGCCGTCGCCATGTACTTCATCTTCGGCGTGTGGTTCACCAGCACCATCGAGTGCACCGGCTACGTCTACGGCGCCGAGATCTGGCCCACGCACCTGCGCAGCAAGGGCGCCACCCTCAACTACATCGGCTTCTTCGGCCCCGCCCTCGCCTACACCTACCCGGCCACCACCGCCTTCGCCACCATCGGCTGGGAGTACTACATGGTCTTCGTCGCCATCACCGTGCCCTGCTGCATCGCCATCTACTTCATGTTGCCCGAGGTGAGTCTTGCTCCTGCTGAAAAGTATCATGAACATACGTGCTGACGAGAAACGCAGACCACTGGCCTGACTCTTGAGGAGATCGGCCCGCTCTTCGGCGACGACGTGCAGGTCAAGTTCGAGGACGCGCTGCACACTGACCCCGGCGACTCTTCGACCACCAAGTCTTCTGAGTCGGTGCGCGCCGACGAGAAGGACTCTTGATTTCTACCAGAATGATCTGAAGCATCATTCTTATTGATGAGGGCTGGTGATGTGCCCGTATACCTTTCTTTCTTTGAAGAAGAGTCTGCTGGAGAATCAGATTAGAGAAAATGGCTCTGCAATTGATACCATTCGATGAAGCAAACTAGTACATACAACGAACTTTAATGTCTAAATGAACAATCATTAGCGAAATTTCGACCAATGGCTTTCCTTGAGTGATGATGTTCGCACCGACTTGCACAGCGTGGGCCAAGTCGTCGGGTAGCTTTCGTGTTTTCCTCCCCACAGACGGTGCTGTGAGCGGCGGCTGTTCTTCTGTCTTATGTACCCACTCACGCTTGCTCTCTCTGCAGGCTTCTGCGGAACCATACCCCAACGGCTGAGGAGATTCAATGAACCTTTGGAAAAATGAGAAGGTGGTCAAGCAAATGCCGAAATTCTGATGATATCAAAGACGACTTTATACAAATACTACGACTGTATATTCTACAGAGCGTAAACACATTCCATAGCGGCATACACATACAACAGCACCATCATTTTTACAAGCCCCTCGGCTGCGCAAACCTGGCCAACTCCTGATCCTTCAGCAGCCTCTCCATGCACGAGCTCTCCAAGCACACGCAGACCTCGATGCCCTCCTGCTCGGCGTTGACCTTCTTCGGGCGGCGGGGGTACATGAAGATGTAGCCGTCGACCGTGGGGCGCGGGCGGCGCAGGGCGCGGGGCAGGCCGAAGCCGAAGTCGGCGCGCTCGTAGGCCGTCATGGTGCCCCAGCTGGTGCCGCACACGTCCATGCCCAGGAAGCCGTTGACGCGGATCGTGATCCACGTCTTGTCCGGCGTGCCCGCGATCCAGTCGAGCGTGTCCTGGATCATCTGCGGGTCGGTGTAGTCCTTGATCGATTGACGGACGGTGCCGGCCACCTCGGCCAGCGTCTCGTCCGCGATCAGCCGCCGGATGGCCACGCCCGGCTTGGGAAGCAGCAGCGCGTTGCCCAGGAAGTGCGGCGGCAGGGCCGGGGTGACGGCCTTGCGGATGCCGACCTTGAGGTTTGGTTAGTAAAGGGGAAAAAAAGTATGTCGGGTAAGAGGGGAGCGTGTGGGGGACGTACAGCGTGCAGCAGGTGGCTGTCCGAGTCCAGATCCGGCTTGAACATCTCCAGCCTCGAGCGGGTGAAGGAGCGCCACAGCACCGCCATGATGGAGTCGTAGGTGCTGACCCACTCGCTGCCGTCGCCGGGCTGCTTGGTGGCCTCCTTGAGCGCGGCGAGCCCGCTCGCCGAGAAGTGCATCATGACCTGCGACAGCGGCGGCATCTTGAAGTCGGCCGGCGGCGGCGGCGGCGGCGTCTTTTGGTGGTCGAGCGAGCGGATCTTGCGCTGCGTCGCCGCCATCCACTCGTCCGACGGCTTCGCGTGCGAGATGAGAGGCGTGCGGTCCAGGCAGCTGCTGTCGAAGGAAGGCAGCGCCGACGAGGTGGCGATGGCGTGCGAGTTGGCAGCCCACTGTGCGAGGAAACCGTCGGTACCAGGGCCTGAAAGATCATGATGTTAGCAGCTGCAAGGAAAAGGTAGAGGGGTGTTGTACCGTCAGAGCAGCAATGGTGGATAGCAGCGGCCACGATGATACCGCCGCGGATGAAGTTGACCTGGGCAACGAGGATGGGCGTCTCGTCATCTTTGTCCTCGCCAAGCGGAGTCAAGGGCTGCTTCTGGGTGACGGCGATGGGCAGGAGCAGGTCTCCGTCCATCTTGCCGGCCGGGAAGTCCTCCCTGTCGAGCGCCTCGAACGAAGGGAAGTCGTCATTGTCCGACATATCGTTGACGATGTACTCGACCGTCTTTCCCTTCTTCCTCTTGATCCAGACCTTGCCATTGTTGGGGTCTGTCTCCAGCTCTCCGGCGAGCGAGCGGTACTGGCTGAGGGTGATTTCGAGGCCTTCTCTGAGATTCTGAACCATCTTGGTCCTGTCTGCGCCGGCGTCGAGCTCGTAGACGAGCTGCCATGGCCGTCAGCAGCCATCCGGGGCATCGAAAGAAGGGGTAGAGCTCACCGTCAACAAGGTGTAAATTTTGGGCAAGGCATGGTCAAGGTCGCTGAGCTCGAAGTTCTCGACCTCAGGATCGTTCTCCCAGCCGCGCGAGTGGATGTTGAAGACTTCTTTTTTGCCCATGGTGTGTTGTAGAGTTCAATTGTTTGCTTGGGAACAGAGCTGGGAGCTCCCCACCTTAAGCAAGCAAGCAGAGCTATGGTGGGGTTCTCCCTGGCCCGCCGCACGTGTCAATCCTCCCCCTACCGCCCCGCCGCGTGGCCCTCCGGTCAGGCACGAACCCCGGGTGCTGGCATAACAGAACGGCCAAGAGTTATGCTGCACAAAACGGTAGACATTAGCTCGGGCTGATCCCCAAACGGTCGTCCGTGCGTCGGCTGATGCTCAGGGTGATCGTGTCTGGGGGGCGAGTCATGGGCGCTGTGCCGCAGTTCCTGCTCCTGATCCCTGCGCCTCGCCGTGGGCCGCCTTTCGCGCCGACCCGGCCACTCGGGCTCGCAGACGACTCACGCCGGCCCGGGCCAATTATCCCGCGCGGAACCCCCGTAAAATTGGCCTCGGGGTACGAACGTACAAACCGGCGCGCGAGGCGAGACGGATTGTGGGCGAGCTCGGGCTGTGATGGAATGTCGTACCTTGCAGTGTGAGACAGGTATGCGACGACTCTCTTTCGACTTGAACCATGCATCCAATAAATCGTTGCCGGACATCTTCCCGCCTGCTGTGCCGCCACCCACCGCCGGTGGGAAAGGTAAACCTGCTTCAGCGGGAGCTGAAGAAGCTAGTCTGCCGTCATGCATCCTTCATCCTCCTCTCTGACCATCCTCGACCGTCATGGCCCGTCCCTGCATATTCAGGATCGCGAAATCCAGATCATCACTGGCATAAGGATCCGGCCCCTTGAATTAATTCCAGGGTAGGCTCCTTCGTGGTGGTGAGGGATGTAGTACAGCGCCATGGCGTTGGGAAGGAATCGAGGGGGACGTCGGAAAGGATTGCGCCTCTGCCGCGACGCCTCACGTCCCTGGGACCCCTCTCACCGCTGCTGTGCCACTCGGCCGGCCCGAAGCCAAGCTCGTCGATTCATCCAACCAATCAACGTTGCCTCCAGCGCTGTCAACCGAAAGCGAAAGAGACTGATATACGCCAACATGTCGACGATCACCACCGCCGCCGCCACCACTTCGCTTTACTCCGTCCCTTACTTGGAGGCTAACGTATTGCAGATCTCTCTCGCAAGCTCCTTGACCACCGCGCTTACCAAGCTCTTGGCGAGCTAGACGCGGAGCGCGCGGTTGTGCTCCCAGAAGTACGTAGCGAACACAATGACGTAAACTTGACTCTACTTCTTCCTTTCTCCCGTAATGGTTCCACACTTCTCCTCTCTTTTCTCAAATCGCCACTCGTCTCCCATCTACCCGGGACCATATTGAAGATCCTACGACCGTCTTTGGTGACGAACATTCGTTGACCATACCCCCATCAACTTGGTCGTTGGTGCTGTCCGGAGGCGATGGGCCAAGTTGATGGTGCAGGGGAGCGAGGGCGCGGTGGTGAAGACGTGGCGTGGATGGCAGAAGAATGAAGCGATCATGTTGGTGATAGCGGTGGCATGTTGAGAACGGGCTTTATCCAGGACCAAGCATTTCTTTCGGGACGGGCGATGAACCAGGCGGCTTCGCAGTGTTGGCCATTTCAGACGGTCGAGAGCTGTGAAGAAAGATACTGGATCGATTCCACATGAACTGCTTCTTTTAAACACCGTCTCCCTGGCCCTGGATGCAAGCGTCAGGGGCATTCTGCTCGAAAATCAATAGCAGCAGGTTCGAAGGAGCTGTGAAGGCTGTTGTAGCTCACCTAAAGCAGAGTAGACTTACCCTATAGGGTAACCCATCCCCTCGTAGTTTTGTGTTAGCGCAGGAAGGATGGCAAGATTGTAGAAGGAGACACAGAAAAAACTGCAATAGGAATACCTCGACTCCGTGCTGTGGACTAGGGAGAAAGAACAACCGCAATGTACGCCAATCCTAGCTTGTCAAGTTTGGTTTTCGTCGTTTTTGTCTCTATCGTACTATGACTCCTCAGGTGCGGGCTTCACCTTCATCGTAATCGTTTCTAAGTCGTATCCCTTGGGATTCCTGACGGCCACCTGGTACTCCCCGTCACCCACCAAATCTTTAAGCACTAGCTCCCTCGTTCTTCCCAGGCTTTCGATAGCGCTAATGCGATTCACAGTGGCTTCCAAGTGCTCCTTGAACCCTGGTTCTCTGCAGATTTCGCGGAAGGCGTTTTGCATGGGCACCGAGTCGGCACGCACCATGGCATTGGAGTCGATGGCGACAATGTTGATGTGATCCATTTGCTGCAGGAAGTCGGCACGCGTCATGATCTCACGTGCCTTGTGCACCTCGACTTGAGGTAGTCTTGTCGGATCGCTGTCGTTTTCTTCCAGCTCCACCAGAGCTGAAGCGAGCACCATGGCAGCGGCCTGCAGCGCAATTAGCAACCTTCACTCTCTCCAAAGGTGAACGATTGGACATACGCAGAACTTTTGCTGGTCCATGACATCGTCGTCCATCTCCTCTCTGCAGAGCTTGTCAGTTTTAGCGCCCGAATTCTGCTCGGCAAGACTCTTACCCGAGGATCCAGCACTGGTTCAACAGCCAGATCTTCTCCTTCCGGTTGATGGCTTCGCACATCTCAAGCATGTTCTCCGACCTCGCCACCTGATTCAGAAATCGCAGTCTCCCGCCGACCTTGCTGTATACCTCATGTAAGACAGACGTAGGGATTTCCTCGTCCTTGAACTTGAACCTAAACCGCTTGAGGGCATCTACTGCCACATCGCGCGGCACGTCCGGTATATTCAGCACCTGCATGCGAGTCGCCTGCTGGATCAACCTCTCGGAGATCCAGTAATCGTCGCTGCTCAACACCAAGGTGATCAAGCCGCTCGCGCTCCAAAGTTCGGCACGCTGCTGGATCAACTCCAGCAAGTCCTTCCCATCGTCATCGTCACGCAGCAGATGAATGCCGTTGATGACCAGCACCAGGGGTTTCTCCTGCCGCTCGTGGCGGCGCAGGGCGACCTTCTCCAGCTTGTTGAAGGCGCGCTCGATGTCCAGCAGGGCGGTCGTGTCGCGGGGGCCCTTGAAGCTGAACAGGCTGCCGATGTAGTCCTCGTGGAACTCGAAGTCGAGAGCCTTGCCGAGGCGCACGCGGAAGATCTCCGGGTCGCCGTGGGCCTCGAGCAGGGCGACGCCCTCGCCGTTGGCCTTGCGCATGCCCTCGAGCAGCATGCTCGTCTTGCCCGTGCCCTTCTCGCCCGTCAGCAGGTAGTAGTGGCCCTGGGCGCGGCCGGCCAGGATGTCATCCAGCATGCGCTGCTCGTCGCGCTGGATCCACCACGCCGCCTCGGGCAGCTCGCCGGCCACGTTGATGGGCGACTTGCCGTCCGAGTGCCGCACCAGCGCCGCCAGCTCCAGCGACGAGAAGCCCGCGTCGAAGGCGTTTTCGATCTTGGACAGCACCTGCGACTTGTAGTACCGCTGGTAGGCAAAGCCCACGCCGCCCAGGATCACGACCGACCCTAGCGTCGTGATGGTCGTCTCCAGCAGCTTGGATTTCCAATCGCTGGCTTCGTCGCCGCTGCCGCTCGAACCCTTGCTCTTGCCGTCATGCTCATCGAAGTCTGGCCTGTACAACGGATGGCCCGGGTACAGGCGATACCGCGGGATGTGGCGCGGGGAGCGGAGGTAGCCTGTGTCGGGGTGGAGGGTGACGAGTTTAGTGGTGGCTCAGGTGGATGCTCTCGTGGACTGATTACCGTATCTGGCTGAGCGACGGATCCCTGCCGCGGCCCTCATTGCTGCAATCTCGTCACGTAGCTACACACACAACAGCTGCAGCGGCGACCGGGAAATTGGTGCCGAGAACGGCAGGCGCAGACGCGACACAAGGCGATTGGCTCAATGGCGACGCTGGATGATGCAGGCCCAAAGAGACGGTTCAGAAGGATGCCGCTGCCCGAAGCCCTGGTTTTCTCGATGGATTGGAGATGGAAAACGCGTGCGGACGGGAACGCGTCTGAACCATGTGCGCTACGATAACTGAGTCAGTTTGGACACGTCAGTGCTGTCTCCACGTGATCGTCGACAAGTCTATCAACCAAGACTCAATTAACCAGTTTCGCATTTGTTTGGACGCCTTATAAGCTCTTGTCGCCTTCGATGCTCACCCTCAATCCTCCGCATCGGCCCGGGCATCTCCGCCTTTGAGCTTTGCATTATATAATTTGGCCTTGCCGTAAGTAAACCATTGATCAAGAGGACCTCCCTCTAGTATCTTTTTGGTCCCTAAAGTCCTATCGCTTTGTATTACTTTTTTGGAAGAAATATTGCATGCCACCCGTCTTTCTTCTTTTCTTCCTCGTCTTTCATTGTAAACTCAGGCTCCCTTGGTGGGCGACTTGCCATTTCCCTGCATCACGTCCGTCATGTCGCTCTCCAGGCTTCCAACAGCAGCCTGGTTCTGTTGTCCCGTACGCTGCTCGCCAGCATCCCAGTCAGCAACCGTCAGGAATTTCTGATGAACACCAAGTGCCCAACTCAGCCCGCGCGGATCACTTTTCAGGCCTGTTAAACCCACAAAACCTCGTCAGCTACTTTTCGTTCTTCTTTTAGGACCGAGCAGAGAGAAAAGAAGTACTCACCAGCAATCGCATCCGCCGCCTCACACACCTCCCCCCACGACCCGGGCCCCGTTCCAGCGCCACCCTGTTCGTCTCGCTCCTTCCCCATGTACCGCCTTGCCACCTCCAACGCCACCAACAACGTATCCCTTACCCGCTTTCTCTCTTCCTCTTCCCCATCCCTCATCCTCGGCACATACTCCATCCCGGTATCCATCCTGTACGCACTGAAGCAGCACAGCACCTGCTCCTGCACCTTCGTTGGCTCCGGCAGCGTGGGCGTCGTGTCGGCGACAGCATCACCCACATCGACACTCCCACTGCGCCTGCCGTTCGTGTTGTTGCTGTCGCTGTTCTTGCTGCCGGTCCCGTCATTGCTCCTGCCCGCGCTATTCACACCCGAAATGGTGGCCGCGATCAGCATGCGCCGCAGCGTCGGGAAGTGGCCGAGGGCGAGGACGTAGAAGCGGTTGGACGACGTGGCCAGACGCACGAAGCGCGCCACCGTCGCGCCCAATGCCGCCGCCACAGGCGGCGTGAGCAGCACCATCAACGCGTTCACGTCGCGTAGGTACTGCCGCGTGCCCGCGAGCGTGGGCGCGTACTGCGTGCTGGTGGTGAAGGGCGCCGGGGCCGGGGCTGAGGTGGTGGGGGTGGTGGACGCCGAGGCGGGTGAGCTGGGCGATGAGATGGTGGCGGGGGGAGGCATGGTTGGTTGGTTGGATGGATGGGTTGCTGGGTGGTGGTGGTTGCGGTGGAGTTTTTCTGGGCTTAGGTGTGCCTATATGTGTTATGGTGGGCACTGTCGAAGTGTGAGAGGTTTTGAGCTGATGGGTATTTAAGGTGAGTCGATGGCTGGCGCTATGGTCGTGTTGGTTGTGGAAGGCATTGGATTTCTGTCGGGGACGATGGTATATATACCTCTGGTTGTCAGGCAGAAGTGGCATGTGCAGACCAGGGCCTATCACAAGCATCTGCTTCATGGTTCCAGCAGCTTCATTCCACTTCGAACTGCGACCATGCATGGACCCGTCAAACAGTCACTGCCAGTGGGGATCTGTCTTTGTCCTCAATATTCAATCATCTTTCTCTGCACAGCTGTAGAGCTGATAGTATAATCCATGAAAGCCGCAAGTCATGTCTCTGCTTCCTATCTACAACAGGCTGGAAAATTTGTCTACCAGACAGCCTAAGCGCTCACTCAATCACGCCCTTCGAACCGGAAGTCAGGGTCCCGGAGACTCACACCATTCCTATCCACATACTTAATGCTGGCTTTTCCGGATTCACCAAAGTAAAAGATTTGATGCGAACCATGCCCGTGATCAGAAAGCCCTGCACACATATGTCAAGTAATGCTCTCTACATTCTCCGGGATCTCACTTACCAACGAGGTAGTTGGCATAGCAAATGATATTTGCCTTCTCGGCCGGTTCGTACGCCCTGTCTTCGTGCGACCGGATGCGCAAATACTCTCGCAAGATATGCTGCCGGGCCTTGATTCTTTTTGCCTCGCTGGCATCGGAATACGGAGATGGGGGAATGAGCCGCTCTGGAAGTGGACGCCGGTCAAAAAACTTCCGCATCAACCACGCTTTGTACTGATTGGGATGCGGCCAGCCATGGTTTTGTGGTATGCGAAGGACGGGACATTCCACAAGTGCGAGGCGATATAGCCGTTTGTCGCATTCGACGAGGTTGACGAAGTTCTCGAGATCCCGGAAGTTGAACATGCTAACCTGCGTGAGAGACCTGTAAAGTATGCTAACATCCTCGTAGAACCTTTTGTAGCCAAAGTGTGTAGGAGGGTACTGTTCTGAAGATTTGAACGGGGCCATACCGGTTCGTATTCAACTTTCGCAGATATGCTGCAGCTTCACAAGTCCACTTTTTACTGGTATGCGTAGGAGGTGTAGAGCATAGATTTATTTATCCCCAATCCGGCCACTAAGTTTTACAACATCGGTTTGCCTGTTTCTACGTCGGCAAACCTCCGCGGCTCAAACTTTGGCCACGCCACAGGTGGCCTCCCCTGTGAAAGCCAGGCTTTGAAAGGGAGCATACGAATGAAGAGGATGATGCACGACAATGGAACTGCAACCACCCAGAAAATCCAGAACAATGACTCCCCTGCTGCAAAATCGCCAGACATGGAGAAGATCCCCGCGACAACAGAAAAGGGAACCAAGAAAGTTGCCAACGCCGTTAACTGGCCTATATGCTTTGCCTGCCTGTTGGAAAAGATGCTTTCTTCGACCGAGGCGCGGATACCATAAAAGTCCAGAAGCAGCTGCACCTGCTCCGACTGATCCCGCAACTGTTCCCGTAGCCATCTCCAGCTTTTCACGCCGGTCTCGGAGACGTAAGGGTTTCCGCAGAGAATGTCGAGGCGTGTTACGCAGTCTGAGTACATGTTGATGTTCCTGACGACGGCTAATTGGAGCTGTGCTATCTTGGCAGCCTCGTCAGTTTGCCAAGCATCGCCTCTGAACTCCTGAAGTCGCTTGAAGTAGTGTCGGGAACGGCGACCAATGCGATATCTCATTCTTTTGAGCTCAGTGTTGAACATTGACAGGATGATCGGAATGCAGTATCTCGTTGCCGATCCCGGATCTGCTGTGGCACAGTGCGGAAGCCATTTGTAGGAGCTTTGCAGGAGAGAATAGAAAGTGTCCACGGTCTCACTGACGAAAACTGTAGGACTAGCCTGATCCGTTGAGAGTACTTCTGTGTTTATTCTGCGGCAGATTGAATTCTCTGCCCCGGCATCTGAGGGTATTCCGTCACCAGTATCGCTGAGCATCACACCTACAAATCTGTCAGTCAATGTGGTGTAACACGTTGGTCAAGCAACCTTACTGGTCCATGAGCCTTCAGTGCCTTCTGCCTTGCTCCAAAAAGAGAGGAAGTGCCGCTCGCGGAACATTTCGTGCAGTTCGGGGATTTCATCGATGTCGAATCCGCTAGTCCTTCGGGGAACGCAGACACGAACATACCTCTGCCACCCGTGATCACCACTCGTCTGGTTGGCTAAGAATTCGACCAGGCGGAGATAGTTTACGGATGGCAGATCGTCCTTGCCCTTCAGTTTGTCTGTATCCAAGCAGTGAAGCAAGAAAATTGAAGGAGGCATTCCCAGATTTTTCCCCAAGACCTCCATCATCTTTGGATCTTTGCCTTCCATCAGCACTAGTCTCCGAAGCGGGGCATCATTGCCGTTGAGGCGGGATGCTGAAGACTCCGAAAAGTACTTCTGGAGCTCTTTCGCGCTTGACATGGTGAGAATTTTGGCCTTGTCGTCGTTCCCGAACTCAAAGACCGAGGCAGCACCCCTTCCAGTCTGATGGCGAGCAACTGCTGGATCATGCCAGGGACTGTCCTCATCAGGTAGGCCGAGCTCCCTCTTTGCTTGTTCGATCAGATCTAAGTATACTGTTTCGTCCTTGGAGAAGACTGTAGATTGGTCAGTCAGTAAGAATTCCCGATAAACGCCGTGATTTGACGGCGTTCAAGACCGGGTACGAAGGGTACCTGTCTCGTCCGAGTCTTGTGCTCGCAAACCCCCATTTTGCCTCATGGTTGGATTACACAAGGTACTTGCGCGAACAAGGCTGTACTTGTTATGCGCGTTCAGTCATGCGAGCCGATGCGGGGAACTGTAGCCTTGTGGTGGGGCAAGGATTTATACCTCCTGTATGGCCCCCAAGTAGACTAAAAAGCCACTGCGCATTAGGTCAGCCTCAAAGAGTGAGATATGACGTAGCTTGTGCAGAACAAGCACTTATACCTAGAGATTATGCAAGTTAATAGTAGTGCTGCGGCTTTGGTTGGAGGACGGGTAGGCTCCAGTCACCAGACCGACGCCTATCGCAATCCTTCCCCTTTTGAACATCGCCTCTTGGCTCGATACATGTCATTATGAATCACGTGTGAATATAAAACAGAGAAATTCAAAGAGTACACAAAGATGTTTGGAAGAAATACCTTTTGAGTAAGTCATTATTGTGTTCGTTAAAAATGCCGAAACAACAATCTGCAAGCTGGGCTACATGTGTTAATAGAGAAATTTTCTGAGAGCAGGTCACTTTACCGATCAGAGCCAATCCTCCGAAGCTATGCACTGCACTCTCGGCGCCGTGCATAATCGTCATTCAGTCAGTTCAACGAGCCTCGTAAGCAATTCAAATCCCACTCTTGAACCAGTAAGTCTTCCCGGAAAATCCACAGCCCACACCAAGCGCTCTTCCGGGCCATTATCCACCCCAGAACCTCTACGCCCCGCGCCTCGAGCTGATTCTGACCTTCAACGCAGGCACGGTCAAGCTCACGGTATCCATCATCTTGCGCTCCCAGCCCTCCGCCTCCTCGGCCAACTCGAACTCAAACTCGCCATACAGCCTCGCCACGACCATGCGCAGCTCCATCTTCGCGAAGTTCTTGCCGGCGCAGTTGGTCGGGCCGCGCGAGAAGGGCATGAAGGCGCCCTCCTCGGGGCGAGCCTCGAAGCCGCCCTCGGCCGTCCACCGCTCGGGCACGAAGGCGTCCGGGTTGGCGTAGTTGCGCGCATCGCGGTGCAGCGTGTACGGCGGCACCGCCACCGTCACGCCGCCGGGGATCCACACTGCATTTCCCGCGTCGTCGAGCACGTTCAGACCTTCCGCCGGTGTGAGGCGCGGCATCGCCGCCGTCGCGGGTGGCCACAACCGCATCGTCTCGTTGATGACGGCGTCGAGGTACGGGATCGCGTTGCCCGCCGCCGCGTGGTTGGCGGATGATCCGCCGGCGGCGTCGAGCGCGGCTTGCAGCTTGCGCTGGGCGGCCGGGTGCGTGCAGAGGTAGTAGGTCAGGGTCGTGAGGGCGGCGAGGGTCGTGTCGCTGTGTTTGGGGAGTTAGTCCGGGAGAAAAGGCAATGAGCGGGGAGATGGTGGGGTAGAGGATTGTGTGTACCTTCCAGCCGCGATGATGAGCCTTGAATCTTCATGCAAAGCCTGGACGCCAGGAGGAGCGGAGCGATCGTTCTCGTATTTCGCTTTGAACAACCATGCCATGATGTCTGCGGGCTCCGTATCTTTGTTCAGGGTCTGGCGAAGCTGCGTAAGACTACTTTTCCACTCATGTTGAAGGTGGAGGAGTGCTCACCTTCTCCTTCTCGTCAACAGCTGAAGCGCAGTATGCCTGGAAGTCTTGGATAGCAGACGCAGCACCCGGGATGGCCGTTAGTAGGCTGATCAGCCAGGGAACTGGCGTCATCAATCCAACAGCGTACATGGATTCATGCACAGCGGCGATGGCGGGATGGTCCTTTCCTGTGTCCAGCGTGCCAAACTCTTTGCCCAGACCTACATCGCCCATGACGTCGAACGCAAAGAAAGACGCCCATTTTTGGATCTCAATGACTTGGTCTTTTCTCGAGCGGAGCTGCTCGACGAGTTTATCGCATTTGGCAGCCACACGGGGAATGTAGCTATCCAGCGCTGCAACAAGCATAAGTCTCACGAGCTTCTGGAGATTGTGTTGTGTTTCCGTACCTTTCATGCTGAATGCGCGATCCCAAGCCCTGCGGCGCGCGCGGTGCAGTTCCATGTCCCGCGTCTGGTTGAGTGAACAGTACTGGGGATCGCCGCCCGTTTGCGCATACCAGGCACCCTTCACGCAGCGCATCGGCGGGCCTGGTTCGTTAGCAATCGGTCCATGTTCCATAAGAAGTCCCAAGCGTACCATAAACAAGAGGAATGGCCTCGGGCCTGGCGATGGAAAGATAGCGAGGACCTATGAATGGTGAGCTTTGTGTACGCCGTTCTATGAGCATGCATGTACTCACCGATGCGGACGATATCGCCATATTGCTGATGCAACTTCTGGATTTCAACGCACAACTTCATGTCCTTGGCCGCCAAGCTCATAGCATAGAACTGCGAGACAGCCGCAAGCTTAGGACCGGGGAACTTGCGCAGTCGATGGAAGAAGAGGCGGTACACGACCAGGCTAGTGAAGAAGCCGATGCTGAAAAGCGTTGCAGAGATTGCTACTCCACTCAACGCACACATCAGTGCAAGCTTGAGGATGGAGAGGTTGTAGTAAAGCATCGACCCCAAGAATCCGAGGTAGGTGAAGACAAGGAGCTTCCAAGGGTGTGCGTCGAACTCCACACCATCATGCCGGCTGACGGCGAGGTGCGTGATAACGCCCAGGGCGCACGAAGTCGCCAATGCGGCTGCCATTCTTTCGCGATAGGTTTGGGTTGGTGTCGAGCGTCGGAGTTCGAAAGGAAGGAACCGGTTCCGTGGGCGCGGGGCGTTTTTGAATGCAAAAAGCACGATTAGCTTTAGCAACATGCATGTGGATGCCTTCCGTTCATCCCCGTTGATCTCCTATTGGTCGGCATTGCCCTTCTTATCACGCTTTCTGGAGATAGACGCTCGCTTAGGTAGCTGTGCCGTGCAGACTCCGGAGCCATAGCCGAGTACGTAAGTAGTACACGTCCCCGCACGAAGCTACAGCCAACAAATGGCTTCGCAAGCATTTCAAATTGCCAACATCAATCAAGCTTGAGAAACTCAAGTCCACTCCATTGGCCAGCTACCAATGACCTCGAACCATCGTTCGGGGCCATTTCCATCTCTAGGTGCCTATTCTGTGGGCACCTAAAACGCTTTGACCAGTATCGAAAAGAAATCCCCCTTGTACAGCTTACCAGCATCCACAAAATACTCTCGACCCAATTTTTTGTTCCTTTTGGTTATTCAACAGCATATGCCTCCAAAGTCAACGTCGAATAGTGAGTAGGCATCTCGAATGCGACAAGAGAGCCCGGAAGTACGTGTGGCACCGTTCTAGAGCTCCCTGAGAGTGCCATCGGCCTGAAGTACGCCATAATGAAGGTGAGGATCGGCATGAACATGGTCGAGGATCGACTGCCAAACCTGCGGGCCAGTCGCATTGGGAGGAACGTCAGTGTTGGTCGACGGCGAGAGCTCTATTGCCACCTAAGCAGCATCTTGCTCTTCAATTCTATCAGGCATGACTTACCGGTGAGGATGTTGAGAACCAGAATACGCATGCGCTCCTCTGCTGGGGTCATGGCAGGCTGGCCGGTCGCCTCACGCACGCGCTTCCAGTGCTCGAGCATCGCGTTACGGACCAGAATCTTGTCGCGGCGGCGGAAGGAAGCCGAGCACATCATGCTGTACCTATCCTCGAGCATGACAAGGCGGTGACGAAAGTGGTTGCGGATGCGCTCCATGCCGGCGCGCGGGTGAGGAGGCATCGTCACGGGCGCGTTGAAGTCGACCATGATGAACTTGATGAGCCGGAAGAGGCGCTCCTCGGCTCCGACAAGGTTAATGAAGTTGGTAATGTCAGCGTCGGAAGCGGCTTCGGCATGGATTTGGTCGTAGAGAGCCTGGGTGTCCCTGCAGAAGCGACTGTAGCCCGCCTTGTTGTTGCGGTACAGCTGTGCGTTTGCGAAGAGGGGCATGATGGCGCGGTTTCTGGGAGACTTTGATGCTGCAGCTTGACCAGATGCGCGTGCAGAATTGAAGATGAGAAGCGTCGCGAGTAAGAAGGAAGAAGGCGAAATGGTCCAGCTTATATGTCGGTGAGGCAAACGACGCGTTGTGGTTGTGATCAAAGAGGAAGGCGCGACCCGACGGGAAAGCCTGCGGCTTCCCAAACCGGCCTCCGCTCAAACCTTTCTCCCACTGTTCCCACAATTTCTCTGAAATGTAAACTCCGCTACAGCGGAAACCTTCGAGTCTACAGGCTATCCAAGCCGGAAGATGGAGACAACATCCGATTCAGAGGCACGGCCTCAGAACTTCACTGCCCTCCCACCATTCTATCGCGTCTACAAACCCCAAACCCAGGGAAGCCTACACACTCAGCTCGGCAACTACCACATTTTCTACACTCACGGCGGTCATGGTCTTCTCCTGGACCATGTGCGACTAGCCTACGCGGTCAACGAGCTCGCCGCCACCACCCTCGGCCTTGGGAAGCTCTATCTTCTCAATCTCCCTCCGAAGACGCAGCCGACCTGCAACTCTCCTCACCCGATCCCCGACCTTCTTTTCGTCCCGGCATACAAATGGACTGAAGTGAGAAACCCCCCTCAAGCCCCGCAACATACCCTTTAAGCAGACGTGCGGTTGATACATTTCATGATACAGGAGGCCCGCGACACGTTCCTCTCCCGCAAGCCCGCCGACCGTCTGCCCCAGATGACCGCATCTCTCCCCAATCAGCACCCGGCCGAGCCCACCCTCCCGGTTTTCGTCTTTCCGGACCAGAACGCTCCCTATGTCCGCCCCGATGGAAGCCTGAAGCTGCAACACCCGCCGCTCCCCGACAAAGGCGTGTGGATCTGGACCACCGCGCAGCCGTTCAGAGCGGGCTCCGTGCATGATATTGCGAAGATTGGGATCATTTACTGCCCATATGACTCGAACGGCGAGCGACTGAATTACATAATCAGAAGGCTGGATGAGGCCTGTGAAGTCCATCATGCTTATTTGACGAAGAAAGCGGTGGGTGGAAACGACCAGGTCGTGTCGGTATACCATTGGCTTCAGGTGGCGGCCATGAACTGCTCGGTGCTGCAAATGGAGATGTGGGGAAAGATAGTGAGGATGGTCAATGAGGCGTTTGAGCCAACGAACGGTGGCGTAGCACATGGGTAAGTACACGTGGTTGGAGAAGCTACTACTTGAAGGGCAATCTTGATCACTATCATCAGCGGCTGGCTGTTGAGTTAGAAAGAAAACTGGTATTATGGCAATCAAGGTCAAACATGGCTTTATTCTACGAAAAGGATGGATGACGATAGCTTTCCATAGAACAAACAATGTATGGGGACAGGATCATGCAGATATGCCGCTGATACCTAACTTCCCGATCACATCTTCATGAAACATCATCGGAAAGTTCGCACGAGACGTGAGGTTGCTGAACTTTCCAGTCAAGCACGCCAACACCGCGCTCACGTAACCAAGCCCCATATGATGCCCGAGCCGCTGATTGGCCTCAAATTATTAGACCATGGAAATATACAATGCAATTTCCCTCCTGCGAGCCCTATCTTGTGTGCCCGTTCTGTCGTTGAATACCTGGTCCATATCCTCCAGGCTTCGGCCTCTCGTCTCCGGAACGCATAGGTATGACCAAATCAAACTTATCAAGCAGAAGACTGCAAAGAAAGTATAGGCCCCAAACCCATTCGTGTTCTGGATCAGTGGTGGGGTGATCAGCCCAATTATAAAGTTGTTCAACCACTGGAAAGGGTCAGCGTTTTAACACTATCTAGCAACTTGAGCATCACTTACGTTAGAGCATGTGCTCCATGCTACACCCTTCGCCCGAATCGAGCTCGGGAAGATCTCGCTCGGCATGGCTGTAAGAAAGCCCGTTAGTTTGCTCGGGTTGAGAAACGACTGGAGCCCAACTTACCCCATGGCACTGGACCCCATGTCATGCCGAATACTAGCATGTATGCGAAAAGGAACGCAACCGCTACCCAGCCCTTGTCCTTATTGTCCTCCCACGAGTTGAAGTATAGCCCGACCAGCACTGCAATGATGAGGTGGCATGTCGTCATACACGCGCTCCCGAACAGCAGTAACGGCCGACGACCGTAGGCGTCCATGGTGTAGAGACTCGTGGCCACGCCCACCAACTGAGTAATGTTCAGCACCCCACCAAGGATCAACCGCATGTCATATCCGATCCCCATCGTCTCGAACAGCGAGGGCGCGTAGTAGATGAGGGCGTTGATACCTACAAATTGCTGGAAGAACATTATCAGGATTCCGAGCATCGTCCTGCGCCAATAGCCCTGCCTGAAGCAGTCCAGGTACGACGTCAGTTCCAGCTTCACATTCGTCCACGCGCTCCGTGTCGTTTGCGTGAACAGGTGCGGATGCTTCTTCTCCGCCACCTCGCGGTGGAACGCTACTTCAGCGCGGATGTCGACACATTCGGCCTTCACGCGCGGATCGTCGGCAGGCAGGTTGCGCAACTTGCAGAGCGCGGCAAGGCACTCTTCGTTGCGACCCTTGGATGCGAGCCACCGTGGTGAAAAAGGAATCCAGAGGACGGCTACACCGAGGAGTAGAGCCGGAAAGATTTGCAGCAGAAAGGGGAGGCGGTAGGACCACTCATTGTCCATGTAGCGTGTGCCGAACGTGATCCAGTAAGCGACAATGATACCGAAAACGATGGAAAACTCTTCAAGGACGAGAAGGGATCCTGTTCCACGCAATGAGTCTATTCGTGGAACAAATTCGGGGAAAGGTGTTTACGCACCTCGGATCTCTGGGGGCGAGACCTCGGATATATAGAGAGGAACCACCATGCTGAGCATTCCGATACCAATGCCGCCAATCAGTTTGCCGACTACGAGCATAGCATAGTCGACAGCACCGGTTTGAATGGCGGAGCCAATCACGAAGATGATAACGGCAACAACAATCGAGTATCTGCGGGAAATCCTTTCGGCGAGCCAACCCTGGTTGATTGCACCAATCAAAGCTCCCAGCTGGATCATGGCAGTCATGAAGCCTTTCCAGAAACCGCCTCCACTCGCGGTGTCAGACACTCGTGGGAAGCGGTCAAGAAACTGGTCCATGACGAGGATGATGGAGATGACTCCCTGGTCTTTGCGAATGTTCACATCAGAGCCAGTTCTCCAGCAAACAGGAGGAGGGGCAAGGTATTACCGTATCCAAAGAGGAATCCTCCGAGACGAACGACAAATGCGCAGAGAACGACATATTTGGACTGGAACATGCCCATGAACCCTGTAGTGTATTTCAGACCGGGATTTCACCAATTAAAATCAACATCTTACTGACCGCTTTTGACGTAGGCTTCCCGCAACTCGACCATTGTATCCTCCGTATGCTCTCTCACGTTCTTCGGATCCGAGTGGCCAGTGGCTTCCTTCTCCACCGCATCCGGCCCATGGCTGGGGGATCGGTTCGTAGACATCTCGGCTGCCAAAGGAGGGAGATACTTTCAGACTTTCAAGTTCAAGACTAGGGGCGAGAATTTTGTTTTTTTTCTGGATCTCTTGACTGTATTATATGTCAGTCTGGCGAAAGGAAACTTGATCCCGACACCTGCGGGACGGCACGGCATTTGCAGATCGAACAAGCACTTGGCTGTAGCAACTGGTCGAGATCATGAAGTGCCGCACTGCAATGAATCAGGCTTGCTCGCGCCGGGAGCTTACGTAGTCAGGTGACGATAGCTCATTCGGCAGCCAAGATGCGGGGTATGGGGTTGGACAAGGCCAAGGTTCTCGACTGTTCGGAGAATAATGGCTTCTTAGCATCCAGGGAAATAATTGAACGAGACTGCCAATCTATTCCTGGGGATGCAGATCGATGATCTACGGAGTCAGTCGTGGTGACTGTACACCAGGACACAAAGCCAAGCCTCACAAGACTTGAAGAGAGTAAGCAAGCGAGGAACCTTTCAAGTTGCCCCATTCAGATCAAAGTTCATCAACATACAGTGCTGAGTTATTTCTAGTCTACTTGCTTTTTTGCGGATAGTAGGACTAATCTTCGGATGTACTACGTCGTACGCGATTGCTCATGGGTGAGACGGACCTGTGTGATATCCAAGACAGAGGCCGAGAACGATGATTCTCTACCGGCCCACCAGAGTCGGACATCAATTGCGAGTATCTTTGCTCCTCTCCAGGACTCGCGTATTGAATAGGCTCATCAGACGCCTTGCCTTCAATCTCAGGATCTGAACGTGCGTCGACAAACTTCAAACCATCCCCCTCATAGCGCAGCTGCGCCCGCAACCGCCGTGCAACATCCTGCATCTCATTCCGAGAGATGGCCGACGAGAAGCCATCGTCGTTGCCTCGAGCGCTCTGGCGATGCTTCTCGATTGTCTCGCTGTCGAGCCCGTGGAAGAGGGGCACGAGTGCCGAAGACTTCCAAGCCCCGACCCGGTGGCCGTGCTCGGCCTCCCACATGCGCACCGCCACCATCAACGCCACCAGAAACCCCAGTGCCAACGCCAGCAGCGATGCCGGCAGCGCGATCCATCCCCAGCGCACACGCACGCATGTTTTCGACACCATCGGCGTGCCAGCCGCATAGCCTGCGCCGGGCGTGTCATCCCCCCGCGTGCGGATGTTCGCTGACATGGAGGTAGTCAGGCCGTCCATGTACTTGTTCACAGTATCCATGTCGGCTGTGCCGTTGCGGTACAGGTTTTCCAGCCACAGATCGCCCTCGATGGCAGTGGGTGTGGCGTAGAACTGCAGCATGTTGTCCATGAACATGTTGGCGAGGTAGAGGCGCAGTGGGTGCGCGGCCGAGTAATTGTAGGCCCAGACGCAGCTGTCAGGGTAGTACGAGACGTCGGTCGCTTTTCCTTCCGATAATGTTTTGTTTGTAGTCTCTACCGCGACCGTGTTGGAGGAGCTTGGGGAGGTGCTGGCGTTGCAGCTGCGCCAGGTGCCATTTTGCAAGACCGAATCGGTCGCGAGGGACCACATGTAGGCGTTGTTGCTGGAGAAGCTTTGAGGGAGGTTGGTTGAGGAAACAAGTGTTTCGTTGTATTGAGATTGCGTCACATTTGCTCCGTACGTCTGTAAGCAGGGGAGAAACGAGCAGCGGACCGCAAAAGGGTTTTCTGGATAGGTACACTTCGTCGTCGTTGTTGACTCGTCTGTATTACAGCTGCTAGGGTAGTTCAACATCAAGGCCTCGAAGGTATATACTGCGTCTCCATAATCCGAGTTGCGAGCAGTATTGGTAGAAGCGAGTACTTGTTGACCGGCCCAAGCTCCAGATGGAAGCGTGTAGCTTGTTGGAACCTCGGTATCGTTTACGGAAACGGATGTGGAGATGTCGGTGCAAGAGTAACACATTGCCAATGTTGAGAAAGATGCACCATCGTCTGCTGGAAAGGTGCAGTTACCAGTTGGACAATCTACCGATATGCTCGACGAGGAGTTGTCTGGCGGGTTGAGGAGCCCCATCATTACTGCTACTTGGGTTGGTCCATCGAGCGTCGCTTGGCCTGCACCAGTATGCATGCCGCCAGTCGAATACCTATTTGTCTTTGGTATGCTTGCAGTGATACCGGTGGCAGGTTGCATGCAGTCGAAATACTGAATGATTTGTTGAGAGAATGGGTCGACCGCAAGAGCGGCCACGATGATGAAAGATCCGAGACTGGCGAGGTAGCTGCGATCTGTTAGCATGGCTCCCGAAAGGGAGCAAAAGATGGTACATGCTGTTTGCGGGCATCGAATAGAAGGAGCAGAGACCCAGCCGGGCCTCTACTTGCGGCGTCGAAGCGTTCGAGATCAATGAGGGGCCGAGAACCACCGAACCAGTACCATTTGAGCTGGCTGATGCCTGCGAGGATATGAATGCGGTTCCGTGTCAACGAACGGCCTACTCACCCTCGGCTATCGGCATGACCAAAGCAGCTTTGAAGATTGCCGTGAATATAGAGATCATAGAGTTGATTGAGATCGGATGCGGCCAGTTAGGGAGCGGACGACCGTTGTAAACGCCGACTGTGGCTACGATGGCGGCCAAAGCAATGAGTGCCAATACACAGCTGACAATCTCCATCCACCAATACCGCAGAACAGAGGCCATGGTGCCACTTCTCTTGTGGCTGGGCTGATTTTGCCATCTGTTCGATCGGGTTTCCTGGGAAGCTGTTGCCGCTTGTATGTTCATCTTGGGTGTCGCTGGATTCTGTCTGAATGTGCAAATAAATCCTTTTATTAGATTGCATCGCCTTGTCGCACTATTAGTCATCTGTATTGCATATCACTGCCTGGCAAAGGTTTTGGCCCCCAAGCTGTGGGCCGAGCTTACGCCTCACGCCACGTTGAGATCCGGCTCCTGCGGAGCATCTCATACATTTTTAGATTTGCAGATTTCATTGGTTGGACTTTACGTTTCCACACATTCGGCAGTTCTACCGGCCGGTAGAACTGGAGCCGCCGCATCCAACCATCACCGGCATACGATCGTACCATAAGTTAAAAAAAGAACAAGAAATGCTTTGGATGGACAGTATATGCCAAGGTGTTGCAGAGTAAACATTGTTTCATCCGAATGAGAGAGAATGAATCCATCATACTTATTGGCTATTCGCTATTCAACCAAATGATTATACAATCAGGTAGGTCAAAGTGAGCTTTCGAAATATATCGTAGACAACGACAATAAAGTCCCGCCCGAAGTTTCTCGCCCGCAGAATAGTAAAAATTGTTTCGAATACAGTACCGATTCTTCCTTTTGATCAAAAAAAAAAAAAAAAAAAAAACC